>OX421334.1:17349453-17949317 GCA_949125395.1 Diaphora mendica
CATATTTTGCGGCTTTTTAGTAAGTCAGGCTACCAGAGCCCAAATTAACGTCAAAAAAGCGTCATGATTATTCCTCATTCATAAATTTTTCACCCTCATGATATTCCGAATGAAATCAAACAGGGAGTACACCCTTCCAAATTGCAAAAGCATACGACCGAATCGAGAACCTTTTTTAAAGCTGTTAAAAATTGCGTTTACTTATATCACACACCACACAGCGACAAAAATATATGTACAAAATGTATATGACATTGAACTT
Source organism: Diaphora mendica (assembly GCA_949125395.1). Lineage (NCBI taxonomy): Eukaryota > Metazoa > Arthropoda > Insecta > Lepidoptera > Erebidae > Diaphora > Diaphora mendica. The sequence goes on from OX421334.1 coordinate 17,349,716, forward strand.
CCGAATGCTATAAATAGGCTGTTATGCCTACCTCGACAGTGACTTTGAATGGTAACGAATAACGTAAGTGACCACGTACTTGTAAATTTTGCACAACGTAACAAACTATTTATGTCGCAACGACGATAAAACATATTCGTTGTATGAAGAAATAACTTAAATATGTACATATATAAATGTGTCTCTGTGGTGGCGCATTGTCACTATCCCTATTTATTCCGTGGGTTTCGTAAAAATCGATTGAAGGAGCAAACTTCGCGATCATATGGACTATATTTCTTCTGGCTTTGGCTTGACTTCCTTAAAAAGAACGCTAGCGGTTGACATACCTCGCCCTTACGCTGTTGTTGTACCGCTCTAATCGCAGAGTCTGAGGCGTCTGTTTCAATTGCTAACTCTGCTTGCGAGTGGGTGTGTTATAAGTGCTGCTTCTGAAAGACTAGCCTTACAGCGATTGAATATTTACAGAAGAACAGGTGTCAATGGTATCGGTTGTGTTGACTTGCCGACTATGTGCCTAGATCAAATGATTGTGCTAACTATAAATAAATGAACACACAACCATTCGAACCTGTGACCGCTTCAGCATCACTGCAAAGAGAAGGGAAGCTAGAAAAACAAACCTATATAAACTCCTCTGGTTAGCGTAGTATTGTTGGTCAAAACGTCCTTTCTAATTGGATATTCACACAGAGTTCAAACCACATTTTGGAGTACAAATATTGGCACATTTCAACGATTTAAGCACCAGATCCACACTCTTAATGTCGATTAAGCATGTACTAATTATTATTTAATGTCCCTAATCCCTATTAGGAACATTAAATAATAATTCGTACATGGTTATATCCCTACAGACACCAATTTATATGTACATTTATGTCTTTACTTTTTGGACACCTTTTTGGATAAATATCCTATAAAGTGTTTTTTTCTTAATTCTATTAGAATTTATGCATGTAGTGTTTACCTACATGATTTTTACACTTAGATTAAGGCTTTTACTGTGAACCATGAAATAAATAAATAAATATATAGAAGTGTGGGGAAACAGCTATTACTTACATTAGATGTATGTATATATTATGATACTGTACATGTTTTTATTTCAAATCAAATATCATAGGAAATTTATATCTAATCCTATCATTTTCAGCATCCTTATTTCCCTCCAGATATGTATCCTCATTATACTCAAATATTAAATTCAAACACACGACCTAATGATAAATATTTATATATTTCCAGTTCATTTTGAAATAAAACATTTTTAAAGAGTGTTGTGTTAATGTTAATGACACCGGGAACATAAAGATAAACACCTATGCCTTGAAATGCATAGCTAACCTTTCTCGTCTTAAGATGGTTTGCCCACTCGGTATCTAGGGCAATTATTATTATGTTAACTAAATGCTATTCAATTAAAATTACATTGCATTCATTACCGAGCATAACATTTCAATAATGGTCTAGAAAATATTCGAGAATGTCTAAATGCACAGCAAAACTAGACGGCGATATTTTTAAGCAATAAAGAATAGTTATTCTGTCTTTGTATGGGTTTGCTGATATCATACTTGTCCAGTCCTCTCACCAATGGAGCGATCACTTTGTGATACTTGAGATGTCTTACGGCCCATAGATAAGGCATTCAATCACTAACCTAATTCACTAGCGAGAGCAATGAACCACGGCGATTCACCGTGTTCTTAATCTAAACTAAAATCATCAAGCACTTACTGGAGTTGTGTGGCTTCAGTGTTCTCGGCGTTCCAAGAGATCTCTTGGGTAGTTCTTCTCTGCGTCGTCACACAAACTTGCTCCAAGTGCTGTATATCTTTCAAGGTATTCGAATTACAATAAACTCGTATCAGCTATCACGGATATTCGAATTACAACTCACTCGCTTCAGCTATCGCGGAACGCGCCTACAAAACTCGCGAGTCCAACCAGACCTAACAAAACGGTAAATCACTAAAGGGACCGGGTCGATGTACAATTAGCTTAATATCAATTAATTACGGTTCTTAAAACAAAAATCATCGACCGTTCACAACACGCGTCTTTCTAGTACTCTCTTAACCTCAAACGTCAAAACACGAAAAAAAATGACAATCGAAAAATGTTGCCATTACAATGACGTTCGAAATCCAATAATACTAGTAGCTCCGAAACTAATAGATCGATTTTGACTTGGTTTAGTTTAACAGGGTATTTTTTCAAGAAAAATCTTGAAAGGTTTAATTAATCACCCTTCATTTTCTAATCGTTGAACTGATTTTTGATCCGAAAGCCGAAAACGGGAAGTTAACAGTAACAGTAACTTGAGATGACCTATTGTTACTTACACTCACTATTTCTCGTAGGACCCAACTACAAACATGTGTTTGCTAATATGTGGTAAATGCCGCTGTTGTCACTATTGCTACATTCACTATATTACTATTTCAAAATTATGTATTGTGTCATTGTTTGTTTACCTCAATAAATATTTTAAAAAATACATCTCTAGACGACTTGGGGCTTTTTATTCCTAGCCAGGTCAGTCTATGAATTAGACCATTCTTAACACATTGAAACTCCTACATGTATCGGGGAATACGTTAAGCCGTCAATCCTGCCCCCCTAGCCAAGTTGCAAGCGTTCTTCTTTCTGCAATCGGTAACGCCTAAATTCTCGTGTGTCATTGGCTTATACTTTGTCTCAGATTACTATGTCTAAGATTAGCCAATGACATACGAGTATTTAGGCGTTACCGATTGCAGAAAGAAGAACGCTTGCAACTTGGCTAGGGGAGCTGTTTGGCCAACCTCTCGAGTCGGCAATCGTTATGGGAAGACAACAGTCCTTCTCCAGAACTTCGAAATCGCTGAAGCTTGTGAAAGTCAGATGACAGTACGTTTCGCGTAAAAATTGAAGTACAGTCGTAACGTACTATACTGAAAAGCCGACCTAAACACAGTTTAGGGATAAGGCTCGGAGGTAGAAATGTCTCTAGTAGACTTGAAGTGTTTTTGAATCATTTAACAGGCTTTTGAAGATTCCAATTATCATCCCATGTTAAAGAACTTTTGTCAATTAAAAACACAACGTATACACTTACATACTTATTACTTCTTTCATTATTATTTGCCATACATGCTATAAACTAGCAATTACTTGTAGTAAAGTAAAATATACATCAACTAGTTTTTATAGACAGTTATACAACTTTAACTCTTATTTCCTTCAACATTGAGTCTACCAAAACTACATTTTAAAACTTGTCAGATGTGATATGATACTTAAAACGATATAGCAAACAAGCTAAATAGAATTTTATCTGAAAGCAACAAGGTAAAATGTCTTAATAGTCAATATTGCGTAATGAGATTTAATAAGATCAATGGGTATAAGTATAAAAAAGAGATAAGGTGATATATGGATAAATTCTAGTATCTATTAATTATTGTGGTTAGTCATTAATATCTGTGTTCTAGGTTGGCAGAATTGGGGCAGGGTCTAACGGATACTGTACGTAAGGCAATCGCCGTATATGTTTAACTAAAGCAACATTGTTAGGTCTAAAAGGTTTTAAACATCCAAATTATGGTACACTATTTAGTCAGGGCATTAATACTGTTACATACACAAGGCAATTATATCTTCAATCCGTATTTGATTGCTCTCAAAAACTCCATCGAGTCAATAAGTGTTAATTTTTCAGGGTAGTGGAGCCACGCTGATTTCAGCACGAACGGGCCAGCTCGACGGGGGTGGTACTCTCGCACAAAAGATCAAGGTAAAAATCACAGCGTTCGTACTGTCATGTTTCGTTGGTGAGTGCGAGATCGGAGGCCCAATGATGCAGAAGCATCACTAGCCCGCCATGGTGTGAATCACCATGCTGCATTGTCTGCATTGTCTGCATTCGCAATGAGTATGGTGACCACCACTCTTGGATTCTGCTTATGCTTTCCATCAGGCAGAGTAGAGTAATTTTGGCAGGGCCATACATAAAAAAAATCAATCATCAACATAGTACACTGCTGGACATCGCCTCTAGAAAGGATGTTTTGGCGTATACCACGCTGCCGGTACCTGACAGGTTGCTGTAGGGATTACTTTAAGCTTTCTATCTCATTGCAGGGCTATCACCTACATAGTTTGCTCTCTTGGTCAACTCTTACGACACCTGCGAGATGAATATGGGTGGTGACACTTCATATTCTCAATCCGTCCCCATACGGAGAACTCCCAGCTCATTTGCATTTCATTAAAGAAAAAAACAATTCTCCTTTCAAGCAGGGCAACGCTTGTCGGGTCTTCTACTAAATCTAAACAAATAAATATAATTGGAGTGTCTGTTTGTAATATTAAAATTTGACTGCACTGTTGGCCTAGTGGTTGAAGCGGTCGCCATGCCGCTTTCTACTGCGCCAAGTGTTCGTTCAAATCTTAAACGGGACAACACTTTGTGTGAGCCACAAATTGTTGTTCTGAGTCTGAGTGTTGTTTGAGTGTGTCAGTTTCATGTGTGTTTGTAAAGTCCCCCGCAACACAGGATGTATATTCCTTATGCGGGAGTTGCCAATAAAAAAAGATAAGTATATTTACACACAAAAAATCTATTGTATTTTTTTTTGTCTGTGTTTGATTCGGCTAGTCTCTGAAACGTCTGGACTAGACTGATATTGACGGGACTTTCACTGTTAGGTAGCTGATGATATAAGGAGTAACTTAGGCTACTTTTTTTAGACTAGCTTCGCCCCGCGGCGCTACCCACGGTTATTGTCGTACCGCGAGGTTCAGCTAGATTATAAAACAAGTAGTCAATAACTGCTTAATTCGACTCACGCGCACATAATCATCGCACCAAGGTCATCAAATTGATCCGCGTACATTTTAGCGGCAATCATTTGTGTCATGTGACGAGATATGATCTGATGGCTGACAGTATACTGACTACTTGACATTAATTGTTTTAATTTATAGCATGATAAGCCGCTTTTAATGGAGGAGGTTTTTAATTCATGGCGATATGTTTTAGTTTACATATATGTACTAATTACATGCCTAGTATTATGTATTACGACATAAACAGACTGCTTTTTTTTGATAACACAATGATGTCCACGCATTATCTAATTACATGCAATCTGTATACTGGTCGTGTGTCGTTTTAGCATTCACGATACGTACAAAATCGTTTATATACTCAACAGGAAAAGGGACATCGACACCTCTATATAGGTATCTATACATATATAATCTACTAGCTTTTTTTTTTAAAAAAAAAGACAACTCCCGCTTTAGAAATAAACATCCTGTGTCGCGGGGGACTTTACAGACATACATGAAACGGACACAATTAACACCCAAACTCAGAACAACAATTTGTGGATCACACAAAGTGTTGTCCCGTGTAGGATTTGAACCAACAACACTTGGCGAATTAGCAAGCGGCGTGGCGACCGCCTAAACCACTAGGCCATCCGTGCAGTCGCTATCGCCTATAGCTTCTTTGCTCACGGGATGATTTCTTATTTAGTGTTTCTGACTTTGGAAATGAAGTTCCATGCAATCAATGACCCATTATTAGATCCCCTTAGGGATGAAATTTATGTTCATAAAAAAAATTGCCAGTCATAAGGATTAAGAAACGTCCGGCAAATCGTAAATTAATAAGTGATCGCGTTAATTCCCGTAAAAATAATAATTAATATATAAGTCATAAGGACTGCCGATAGAAGTGAAATCTTAAAACTTAGAATGTTACTTGTAAAATTAATGTGTAAAATTAGAAATTTCATAATGTTTAAATAAAAATTATCAACATCAAACATTAGCATGTCGGTGACGCGAACCCATAAGATTTCCCCCTACCAAAAAGTGTTCAACGCGGCCAAAGAAGTTTTCACTTCGATAATGCCATGTCAGAATGTCGGTGACGTCAGCGTGTCGGTGACGCGAACTCATAAGATTTTCTCCTACCAAAAAGTGCGGCTAAAGAAGTTTTCCCTTAAAAAACATGAGTTTTTAAAAATTAAGTTCGTAGTCCCAGCGGCATATTCTCTTCGATGATGTATTAGTCAGTCAGGGCAAGCACAGTTGTACATTGAGAGAGATTATTAATTTAAAATGTAAAAATACATAATGAAAACTTAATTACTTAAAACCCCCCCTTAGGTCTAAAAAATGTAGTCTAAAGTAAGTTACTCCTAATATCATCAGCTACCTATCGTTGAAAGACCCGTCAAAACCGGTCGAGGCGTTCTAGAGATTAGCCGGAACAAACAGACGGATAGACAGGCAGACAAAAATTGTAAAAAATGTTATTTTGGTATATATAGTAATATGTACTACTAGTTGTTGCCCGCGTATATGTCGGTTATCGCGGCAAATGGTAGCCTATGTGTTATTCTGATGTATAAGCTATATTACTGTAAAGTTTCATCCAAATCCGTTCAGTAGTTTTTGCGTGAAAGAGTAATAAACATCCATCCATCCATCCATCCATCTATCCATCCATCCATACTTACAAATTTTCGCGTTTATAATATTAGTATAGATGTGCGTAGTCGCGTTATAGTTTTTAATACATTTTCTTGTTTAATAATAATACATTACAGGAAAACTAGTATGAACGTTGTAGCAAGTAGGAAGGAAATAGAAAATTAATAGGTCTAGTATTTAATGCTTTGTTTTCACGTTTCCGTTGTAGGGCTCAACCTTCGATAGCTACGTGAGCTGAATGAGTAATACATATATGTGATTGTTAATAACATGTCCGTAATATCTTTAGTAACCGACTTCAAAAAAGGAGGAGGTTCTCAATTCGACCGTATATAATAATATTTATATTTTTTTATGTGTGTTCGCGGATAACTTCGCCGTTTATGATCCGATTTTGATGATTCTTTTTTTAATGGAAAGGAGATAATCCCAACAGGGATATGGGCCTTCGGTATCCTCACTCGCACGGTGAAACACAGCGCAAGCACTATTTCACACCGGTTTTCTGTAAGGCCGTGACCGGACTCCGGTCGAGCCGGACCATTCATGCCGAAGCGTGGCTCTCCCACGGTTTGTGGCTACTGTGGCTGATGGAAAGCATGAGTAAAATTCAAGAATGGTTTTCACCATTCTGAATGCGAACGTGGACAATGCCGTATGGTGACCACTATGGCGGCCTATCTGTTTGAATTAATTAATATCTCCACAGTTTTCAATGAAAATCAAACTGTGTAAAAGTTAGTAAAAAAGTAAACTTTTGAAAACATTAAAAGTACTTTATAAAAAACTTTTAAAAGTACTCCAATTCACGGTCTTAATCTGTACCTAATTTTAAAACAATCAACGGTGAGTTTGATTTCTACGAAAGGAGACGACGCAAAAAGAAATATAGAATTAAGAAGAACGAGTATTTATCCACTCTAACGGACGACTGGTATGATGGTTATGTCGAAATCGAACCAATTTAAAGCTGAAATCCAGGTACCCAGGAATCTCAGGTACCATTTGCTTCTTAATTTCACCTGGATCACCGACTACTGGTACCCAGGAATCTCAGGTACCAGTAGTCGGTGATTCAGGTGAAATTAAAAAGCAAATCCTTGGTATCCCGACTGATCCCGAGCTCTATTTAGCTTTTGGGCCCTCGTGTCGGACCACGTCGACTTTCGCGCAGAGCGCGTCTCAGTACCATACCGGCCTGCTTCTGCTGGGCTTCTAGACCTGCACTTTTTATGAAATGGTTAAAGAAAAAGCTGTTTGACCGCTGTTCTTAACTTGTATTCCCACAATGATTTGCAAAGCCTAAGTTCTAAATGGTGACCTTGAAAAGGGCTTGAAGGTCTTAAATTACAGGGTAAATTATGTAGTACATGGATTCATTCTTAGCAAATACAGCTGTTGAAATATGGGTGTGTCGTACACAAAAACTAATTTTACGCCTCGTTAATATTGTATTGTGGTTAGTGGTTCTATAGTTATCTATCATGTATACAAATAAATGAAATTGGAGTGTCTGTTTGTAATATTAAAATAACCACTTTTTACTAAATGCACATGTATGTTATCACTGTACATATGTCAAATAACATTTTTTACAATTTTTGTCTGTCTGTCTGTCTGTCGGTGCGTCTGTCTGTTTCTTCCGGCTAATCTCTGGAACAGCTGGTTCGATTTTGACGGGACTTTCACCGATAGGTAGCCGATGATATAAGGAGTAACTTAGGCTACTTTTCTTAGACTAGCTTCGCCCCGCGCCTTTACCCGCGGTGCGCGGGGATCAGCTAGTAGTTATATAAAATGTTATTTACTCAAAAGAACAAGTTTAAAAACTATAACCCCATTATATAAAATCGTTAGCTAAAATGACTGCCCAGTTGGCTTAGTAGTTTAGGCGTTCGCCACGCCGCTTTCTACTGCGCCAAGTGTTGTGGGTTCAAATCCCACATGGGACAACACTTTATTTGATCCACAAATGAATTGTTGTTCAGAGTCTGAGTTTGTGTCAGTTTCAAGTTTTTTTGTAAAGTCCCACTCGACACAGAATGTATACTAATGTGGGAAATGTCTTTTAAAGAAATAATCACAAATTAAAAAAAAAAAACCGACTTTAATCTGGACCAAATTTAAATGGGACCATACGGGAATATTGAGTTATTCGTTAATTTGTCGCGTACATACATAATGCAAATTGAAGACTTATATGGTTTTCTCATGAATTACATGTCAGAACTAGACCAAATTTAAATGGGACCATTCGGGAAGCACCAGCTTTCAAATAAAAAAAGAATCATCAAAATCGGTTCACCAAGTCCAACGTTATGAGGTAACAAATATAAAATAAAAAAAATACAGTCGAATTGAGAACCTCCTCCTTTTTGAAGTCGGTTGAAAAAGGACGTGTGGCACTCGGGGACTGCCGCGGTAAATCTATTGCATAGCTTTTTTTATCAACTTATGCAATTATAATTATTTACTTATTTATTTTTTATTTATGCAGTATGTATAATATTGAGAATGGAAAATATTAAACTATTAAATTAGTACTGCGCACAGCATACTTTAAAAGGTTTAAACTATTCCTAATAAATGTCTTCGTCACTGAGCGGGTTGATTTATTCAAAGTATTTTTTTTCTTTGAACATGTACACTTACGGGCGCACATGCGGTGAGTGTGGCATTATAAAGATATGATGAAGATACCTATATTCTTTCTCAAAGCCAGACTGTTTTGTCTGGCTGTCTGTCTGTGTCTGTCACAGAGACAGACAGACAGCCAGACAAAACATTTCGAAATCGAATCAGCTCGTCTCGATCCGTGCGAGCTTCGGGTGTCAGGTTTTATTTTCGTTACGTTACGGCATTTCTTGATTCGGTCGCCGCGCTCAAAGCCCGCGATAAAAGCTATGCAATAGCTTAAAAAATAAATAAATAGCCTATTTCACCCGGGCCATAATTACGAACCGATTGTCACGTCTTTCATTGAAATTTAAAACATACATGAGTGCCAAAAATATAATCCTTCCTTTTGACTCCGTTGTAGTCGGATAATTTAAAGCGAAAAACAATTATTACATTCAAGTAGTGAATTTGTTTTGAGATACCAAACTTTCTTCACTTGATCAACTCAAGGTGAAACCTTACCGCATAATAATAATCGGCCGAGAGCTAATAATATTCCATAAGGCTATATACGTAATAATAATATACCTAATTTATTGCTACTGTTGTTCCGGTTTTAAGGTAAAATAAAAGTGAAACGGAACTTGTTATGTTACTGATTAAATAACGAAATGAATATAGTATAACAATTTACCACAAAAGTTCATTTATTAAAATCGGTTCAATAGTTTAGACACTACAGTGAACCGTATAAACATACATAGACTGTCAAAAATATTATCTTTCATTTTGGCTTCACCGTAGTTGGGTAAAGTACCAAAAACACGCTTACAAACAAACAAACATACAGGTGAAACTAATAAAACCATGTTATAAAACGTGTTGTCAGGTTGTTAGTATATCTTATGTGTATCTGTCTGTGACATCATAACTCCAAATGGATGGACTGATTTTATTCAGTTTTAGAGCGAGTTCTTAGCATATGCAAGAAGAACTGTTTGGAAATGTGAAGAGTCATCGCAGTATGCTCGAATAAGCTCTACCTGATTGGAGAGAAAACTTCTAACCTAGTTTTGATTCCTGTAACATTCTCCAGTATCTTCTTTTTACGTGCTATATGAGGACCAACGAAAATCAACTGAAGGGCGTTTCAAAAACCGATAATCCTACTCACTCTGGCGAAAAGCAATAAAAAAACTTCATTACACTATTTTCTGGAAGCCCTTGGTATCCCTCCAGTCGATCCAGCATTTTTTTTCAAAAACATGGTATATCCCAATATTATATACTTTATCAGAGCTATCCCAGAGAGTTCTATCATTTCCGATATTCATTGATGCTCTCAAGCTTATTAACATCAAAACCGTAATTGCTTTGACAAATATCGTAAAACACCTCGAAAATACACGAAACAGACGTTGGTAAATAGCTTTAGATTAGTCATATACATATTTTAAGTTAGTTTAGACAGATGTTATCACATTAAATACAATGCAAATACTCACCTTAGCACACACAAATCCACTTAATGCTTTAAATTATCAAAACATGTCACTGATTATGTTAATATGTGTATTAATTTTGTATCACTATTAAACACTATCACATAATTATTTATCAAAACAACTCGATTAATTTTAAAATAAATAAATTGTTAATCACATGCACAAAAACCAATAGGTAAATGAAAAGATAATTAATTTTTTTCTGTTTAAATATTTGTTCCTTCAAAATTCAAATTTAGATTTTAAGTTTATTTTTTGTTGTAGAACTTATACTAATGTTTTTTCGAGATATTTACGGCCAGTAACTTCATGTTGAATCGTGAGTTTATTTTTAAAGAGTTCCGGCGTGCGAGCAGTACACTCTCTTTACGATAACTGTGGTCGGTTTTTACGTACGGTGTTGTTGTCTTGTTGAATCTCTGGTTTTTTCTTCTTTTTTTTTGTTGGTACATAATATAATGTTTAATGCTAATAACTATTTATGTTTTGTAAAGAGTGTTCTAGTCTTAGTGGCATTGCTTTACGGGTACCTATATTTTTTTGCTGAATTAAAATAAAAAGGGGATATTTTCCACAAGGCGATATTCGATATTCAAGATTTATCTTCTATCTACATTGTAAAGAAACATAATTATGGAAAGGATGACTAGAAATTTTAACAGTCTTGATTTAGACTAAAATTGAACTGAAAAACAAATAATTGTTTTTTTTGAGAGGAAGACGAAAATGCAATATATATTTTATGATAGTATTATTGACATGTAATATAGATACTAACCTAAAATATGGCACATTGCTATAAAGGTTCTCCCACACAGTTGCCTTACTATCGGTCGATTATACCATCCCCTCTAGTCAAGTTTTACAAACGTAAACGTTGATAGATAATCACAAATTTTAACAAAAAAAACCGAATTCAATCTGGATTAATTGAAATGGGGACCACGCGGGACTCGGGAAGCACCAGCTTTCAAATAAAAAAGAATCATGAGTAACAAACATAAAAATAAATAAAAAAAACAGTCGAATTGATAACCACCTCCTTTTTTGAAGTCGGTTAAAAACTAATAAATGTATGGGATAATAAAATGGGATGGGAATAACGTCTCTTAACGTTAAGTCACTTTGTGTGATCCACAAATTGTTGTTCTGAGTCTGGGTGTTCTTTGTATCCGTTTCATGTATGTTTGTACAGACCCCGCGACACAGGATGTATATTCCTAATGGGGGAGGTGTCTTTAAAAAAAATGCCAAAAATACAAGAGACTAAAGTTGTTATCGATTGTAGAAAGAGAATAGACGCGAAATACTTACAACTTCGCTAAGGAGAGATGCATTATAAACGCAAGTGTCCCATGTAACTACATATCCGTCCTTCCTAATGTATAATGTACCACAAAAGGATATTGCGATAAAGTATCCGGTTTTATCGACCGATAATAACGCGCCTGTGTAGGGGAGCCTTAAAACTGTAATCTACTTTTAATAAAACAGTAAATCCTCCACTCCATTACATCATATCTTTAAAGCAGACCTCTTTATCATATTAAATCATATTAATCATAATCATTCTATAGATACTGTTCATTCCTCTCGCCAATGCAGCGATCACCTTGTGACGTTTGAAATACCTATAGGCCCATGTTATAAGCATACAATCGCTAAAACTAGTTCATTGGCAAGAGCAATGAACGACGGCTGTGTCACCGTCTTCTTAATCTAAACTAAAATCATCAAGCACTTACTGGAGTTGTGTGGCTTCCTTGTTCTCGGCGCCGATGATGGGGTACCCCACCGCCTGGTCTGTCCTGGTACGTTCACACATACATGCTCCAGAATGCTGTACAATCTTCAAGGAATTCCTAAATGCTTGCGGGCTCCCGATATCTCGTAATTACAAGACACCCGATTCAGCTATCACGGATCGCGCCTATGACGTGACTACAAAACTCGCGAGTCCAAATCAGACCAATCATAACGGTAAACCACTAAAGGGACCGGGTTGAATTGACAATTAGCTAAATTACAATTAAAACGGTTCTTTTTTAACGAAGCTCCAGCTCGACCGATCCAAGCGTCTCAAAGTACTACTGTCAACGTCAAAACGTCAAACAAGAAAAATGACAATCAAAAATGTTGCCATTACAATGACGTTAAATTTCTTACAGATACTATAGTATCGTTAGACGTATCTATATATATAAAAATTATTCCCCGAAATGTATGTACGCGCATAATTTCCGATCGGCTGCACCAAATTCAATAAAACAAGTAGGTACAAATGTTTTTAAAAATAAAAAACCCGACTGCGTCAATATTTACCAATAAAAACATATAAGTTTTATATATATTCGTAATCACCGTAAAAAAATCTTTATTTTGATACCACACTCGATGTATTTTGAAAACATTTTTTTTTATATTACTTTTTGGCGCCAAAAATTCTTATTTTTAATTATTTTTAATTTTGATGTACCCATTGTCACTCTCACGGCTAAGACGAATCTATTGACACCACTCACTTAAAAATACGATAAGCCGTTTAGGCTCTAGGGCGTGCCAAAGATATATACATACATACACTCGAAAAACATAACCCTTCTTTCGCAGTCGGGTAAAAATGATGTGTTTGTTATTGTTAGGACAAGTGTACAAAAAAAATGAAAAGATAACGGGAAAAATCCTTTTTGTTTTGTCCGCGACTGTACACTGCCTGTGGGAAGCTGAGACAGATATATGTAAATATGGCGGTACGAAGTTCGCCGAGTCAGCTATATATATAAACGGAAAGGGCGGAAGAAGCGATGGAGTGACGATATTATAGCTACACTCGGCAAGCAGTGGACTGAGCTAGCTAAAAACAGAGAAATATGGGCAAATCTGGTGGAGGCCTTTACTCAAGTAGAGGTTCCTATCAAAGATGCAAAGGAGGATCACAGTAGTAGTCCAGGCGATAGTAAATAAACATAGTGAAATAAGATTTAAGAAAACGTGTGAACTTTTTTAAATATTATTATTATATTCTTCAACAAGCTGTGCCCTGCGTTATCACCGTTGATTTTTTTTGTACCTTTACAAAAACAACCGCAAGTAACGTTGCGGGGTGAAGCTAGTGTAAAAAAGTAGTCTAAGTTATTCCTTAAACCATCGGCTATCTGCCAGTGAAAGTTCCTTCAAAATCTGTCCAGCCGTTACATGGATTAGTCGGAACAGATTAGTAATTTTTTCAATGTAAGAACCGTACATACGAGTAATTTATGCATTTAGTGAAAAGCTGTTAATTTTAAATTACAAACAGTCACTTCAATTTTATTTATTTATATGGATTATCTCAAGGGGTGAAGATTTCAAGGTGATGAACGCTTCACCAGGTTCTGACCAATCGATCACCTTGTTTTGTTGCGAGAACAATGTCGTTCGGTTTGTAGGATGACTATGATATCTTCTTTCTTTTTGAAACAGAAAAATTTGATTGCGTGAATAATTTTTTTTTACTACCGCAAGCGGGTAGACACGTGTAGATGACGTCATCCGTCTCACATTTTGTGTAAGGTTTCAGAACTTTATTAGGACTAGGATTCACGCAGAACCCTTTTCGTTGTGATATACTAGTGGTAGCAAAGCTAATATCGCATCGATTCTCTCGACAGTGGAGAATGGACCCTTAGAATAATGTGTGTTTTCAGTTTATGCATATATATTTTAAAATCGCTTTTAATGTTTGCAACACCTACAGCGTCTGAAACGCCATCATGATCGAGATTATAAACCGACGTGTGCGGTGTGAGGAGTATTTTTCTTCGTTTAAAACTTTTTACTAGTAAGAAGTGTGAAGATTTAAATTATTATACGACATTCAGTAAGAAATATTGCCAAGAGATAACATCTTAAGTTTGATTTGACCCAAAAAAGTCCAAATTTTACTAGCTTGGCTCTGTCATCAACAGCCTCTCTTATAATAGACTTGGGATGCCAGTCAGCCTTTAAATATAGCGGAGACGTTAGTTCCTTTAAACTTTCAACGAGTCTGGGACGGTCTTAGGCTGCTCAGATCTTGTCTGGCCGATTGGAAAATCCTCTATACTAATATTATTATATTTTATTATCTATACTAATATTATAAAGCTGCAGAGTTTGTTTGTTTGTTTGTTTGAACGCGCTAATCTCAGGATCTACTGGTCCGATTTGAAAAATTCTTTCAGTGTTGGATAGTCCATCTGTCGAGGAAGGCTATAGGCTATATTTTATTTTCATAAAAAATAGAGATCCGTAAGAAAATTGCTATTTTGTAACCCAAGGTGTGAAATCGAAAACCTATTTTTGCGTGCGCTGCAAAAAGTATTGACAATAGAACAAAATAATGTATTACGGGTTTGTAGGTCCCATTAAGATCTACAAAAAAGTCCGGGAGAGCATATATCTAACTATCATGGTTTAGTCACAATAACCGCTTTTGTGTTCAAAAAATTTATTAAATCGTCTGAAGAAAGAAACTACGTTAAATGTGTATCGTAATATTAATCCTTATCTAAATAAAGCATTATGTTATCAAGGGTATTTATGTAGAAGTAAAATACTTTTTGTTTCATCCCATTCGGACATTTCGTTTAGAAGTTATCACGAGTATAAGACGCTAAGAGTTGGTACCTATTATTGAGTTATTTGCCAAAGAGTTTTTATCAACATATTACCTAATATTACTCTTTATCCAAATAAATGTGTTGTTGATTATGAGTATTAGATCTTAGAAGAGTATAATAAATACATCTATACTAATATATAAAGCTGTAGAGTTTTTGTTTGTTTGAACGCGCTAATCTCAGGAACTACTGGTCCAATTTGAAAAAGTTCTTTCAGTGTTAGATAGCCCGTTTATCGAGGAAGTTTATCGAGCTTATCTATATCATCACGCTATGACCAATAGGAACGGAGTACCAATGAAGAATGTTTTAAAAACGGGGGGAAATTATTACGCTACGGGCAATAAGAGACGCAAACGACGTTGCGTGGGTCATCTATACTAATATATAAAGCTGAAGAGTTTTTGTTTGTTTGAACGCGCTAATCTCAGGAACTACTGGTCCAATTTGAAAAAGTTCTTTCAGTGTTAGATAGCCCGTTTATCGAGGAAGTTTATTGAGTTTATATATATCATCACGCTATGACCAATAGGAGCGGAGTACCAATGAAGAATGTTTCAAAAACGGGGGGAAACTATTACGCTACGGGCAATAGGAGACGCAAACGACGTTGCGTGGGTCAGCTAGTAATATTATAAACGCGAAAGTTTGTAATGATGGATGTTTGTTACTCTTTTACGCAAAAACTACAGATCGCATTTGGATGAAACTTTACAGTAATATAGCTTATACATCATAATAACACATAGGCTACTATTCACCGCGATAACGGACACATACGCGGGCGGAGCCGCGGACAACCACTAGTATTTTATATTATTATATGTACTTAATGATATTATATAAAATTCAGGCTTCCTAATTTTTAATTAAATTTAGCTTAGCGAGTATCCATTCCTTTCGGAGTATATGTTGGACTACCGAACCTAAAAATTTCACCTTGCCTAAAATGACGTAAGTCTGGGCCGACTGGGGTATTGGACTATAAGTTATGGCCTATTAGGTAAGGTATAGGGATTGTTTCAAGGTTACCTTCTCTTTGCAGTGCTGTTACCCTGCAGGTTTGATTCCTAGGTCGACTCTAACGACACCCAAGGGATGAAAAGAGCTGGTGTAAGAGTAAGTATAAAGTGTAAACTGTATAAGAACTGATATTTTCTTGCAAGTAATATGTATATCGGCGTTAATTTACCTGAAAATATTTTTGGTGGAATACACTGTATGCTTAGTACTCAGACTCTAAGTCTCCACAAGTTTGTACAATATGGTAGCTCTAAAGAGGTTTTATGCTTTTCATTTATAATCGCCGTCAAATTGTTGTTTTTTCACGCCACGCTCACGGACCGTGAAGGCTACCAACTAACTATAATAAACAAATGACAAAACTACTGGATCCGGCGACAATTTGAAATTTTCTCACTAACATCTATACCTACTGAAGTTGAAGTATGTCAGAAGAGGTCATCCACGGCGAATATTATGTACTTAAGTATTGTATGTGTATAAGGTTTAAGAGGGGAAGTTCCTGGATAGGGCCTGATTAAGCATGGGAGGCGCTCATAGCCCAGTTGCACTCGGTGATTCGAAACAATCACCGAGAGTAAGCAACGACGGCGCGGTCAGTACCTGGATGGGTGACCGCTGGTGGCAAGATACCATGAGCGTCTCCGTGATTCGGAGGTCACGTTATGCAGTCGGTCCCGGTTGTTATCGTACGTTAACAGTCGTGAAGCTTGGTTGGAGGCCTTTGGGCGGCTTAAAAACATCCAACGGCAATATTTACGTAGCCACAACGACGTTGTCTTGCCAGTCCCAAACCCGTACTCGGCCAGAGTGGAGACGTATGGCCTTAACCCTCTCCTGAGAGGAGACCCGAGTCCAGCAGTGGGACATTATGGGTTGTTGACAAGTATATGTCTATTCGGGGAGGACCTGAAATCGCACGGTTCGGGACCTCCATGAGTCGGGCGCCTGAGGGGACCGTCGGGGTAGTTTTTACTGGCCTCACTACATACTACTACCAGCCGAGACATGAATCAATTAAAAATGTAGCAAACACGAGAGAAATTGATTCTTGATGAGATTTTGACTGCACGGTTGGCCTAGTAGGAGTGAGCGGTCGCTCCGCTACATTCTACTGCGCCAAGAGTTGAAGGTTCAAATCCCACTTGGGACAACACTATGTGAGGTCTATGAATTGTTGTTCTGAGTCTGGGTGTTCTTTGTGTCTATTTCATGTATGGTATGGATGTATACTTCTAATGCGGGAGTTGCCTTTTAAAAAAGGAAAAATATATTGTATGTAACTTTAAATAATAATAATAAAACTTAAACTTCTCGTATTAAACCATTCTGGAGTAACAAAATCAACCAAAAATAGTTTCTAAATATATGCAAAATGCATTATTATCACTAAAGCAGAATTAAATTGAATAAAAAGGCGTTGTACGAGAAAACATCTGATATGGTAAGACATGACGTTCTGAACGTCATGTCACAACAATGATTTTAATGAACAAATTCCTAATATATGCTAACAAGAGCTAGATCCAGAGCACGTTTACCATCTACGGACTCGTCGCTATGCTCCGCTTTGCTGTCTTCGGATGTAAGAACAGAAGTTCCAACTATTGCAGAGGCGTCGAGCTCTTCATCAAGTGACGAGTTTTTCTCTCCGCCGACGTCGCCAACACCTGTACGTCGGCAGGAGAGATGCCGGCCACCAGATAGCTTAGGACCCCGAGGACCACTGACCTCGAATAGGGCCCCGCTGCCGGTGGTAATGGGCGCCGCATGAAGTGGACACATTCGATTAATGAGAATGTCATGCGGGCATATTTTCGGGCTACAGAGTTGGGAACAAACCTTACTGCGTACCGTGTTCGACTAGTCTCTCTGTTTCAGGAGCTTGAGACAGCTGTCAACGTTTTGGCACAGCGACTGTCGGATCAAGTGCGAGCTATACAGCGTTGTCACCTGCTGGATGATGCCGTTCTTGAGAGGATACGCTCTAAGTTATGGAATCAGGCGTTACTTTGCGGAAATCCATGACATTAAATGCTATGAAATATATTTAGCTTTAATTCCGCGAGACAAATATCCAGGTCTGAAAGCAGGGCACAAATCCCACCGTCATGCATACTCACATGCGTATCATGCATATGTACACATACAAAACAAGTGAGAAATAATTAGCATGCCATGCAACCAAACCTATACTCGACACGTGTTTCGCCCCTCCACGGGGCATCCTCAGGAGATGTTGACTCGTCGAGCGTTTGAGCTCGAATGCGTTAGCGCACCGCTGTCGGCCCTTTATATACCGTTTCGATGACGCTATAATCACGATCGTTACAATGTCACAACGACATCTGTGCCGAACTACCCGCAATCATACTTAGAAGTGGTGATGGAAATAAGTTTGTTTGGTCATTCAACAGTGTATATGCGTTATTATTATTATATTTTGATATTTCTAACTGTTCCAACACACTCATCCGGAAACCCTTATCGCAAACATGCAGAATGTTATAGGTATTGTTGCCGCTCAAGGAGTGGCCGGTGTCGATTAAATGTTTTGCGAAATGTGATTTATCTGGATGGTCATTCCTGTGAGCGGCAACGTGTTCCCTGTACCTAATTTCGAAACTACAGCCTGTCTGTAGTTTCGAAATTCGTAATTATGTACGTTTACACTGCTGATTGAACCAAACGTTTTGGGCTACTAAGCGATGCAGTTTTGTCAACTTGATGTATAGTTTTGCCTGCTCAGCTATACTTGCTGACTTACACTTACGCAAAAGAACTCAAAATATTATATCAAATCGCGACTTCAAACGGTTACACCAAACAAGTTATTGATAACATAATTAAGAAAAAGCAGAATGACCGGGCTCGCTCAGCACTTTATGCATGTACCCCCGAAAGAATTAACAAGAATGTCGGGAGTCTCACTTACATAGGCCCAATTTCAAATAGAATCGCGAATATTCTAAGAAAACACAATGTTTAGCTTTTCGATCGGATCATAACTTGCGTAAACTATGTAACGGTAAAGATAAATTAGAGAATTCAAAACAATCCGGAGTTTACAAATTAGTATGCAATGATTGCACTGGGGTCTATGTGGGTCAGACAGGCCGTAGTTTCGAAATTAGGTACAGGGAACACGTTGCCGCTCACAGGAATGGCCATCCAGATAAATCACATTTCGCAAAACATTTAATCGACACCGGCCACTCCTTGAGCGGCAACAATACCTATAACATTCTGCATGTTTGCGATAAGGGTTTCCGGATGAGTGTGTTGGAACAGTTAGAAATATCAAAATATAATAATAATAACGCATATACACTGTTGAATGACCAAACAAACTTATTTCCATCACCACTTCTAAGTATGATTGCGGGTAGTTCGGCACAGATGTCGTTGTGACATTGTAACGATCGTGATTATAGCGTCATCGAAACGGTATATAAAGGGCCGACAGCGGTGCGCTAACGCACGCGAGTATAGGTTTGGTTGCATGGCATGCTAATTATTTCTCACTTGTTTTGTATGTATACATATGCATGATACGCATGTGAGTATGCATGACGGTGGGATTTGTGCCCTGCTTTCAGACCTGGATATTTGTCTCGCGGAATTAAAGCTAAATATATTTCATAGCATTTAAGGATACGCTCTGACATACGGAATAGCTTGGCTGTCCCTTCTTCATAACATGTTGTGGATACGGTAGCAAAAACACACACCACAGTTACCACGAAGTGAACACTTTGACGAACTAGTGGACAGTGAAATTATCTCCGTAAGTACCCAATGTAATGATACGATAAGGAGCGCTTTGGAGAATGCGATTCGGGAATACCGGTATGTAGATTCTAAAAACAGACTCCGGTTGTCTCGTTTGCCCATACATAAACGAAATTTCGCGCTGGTGAGTGCCTTGGATTCGTTATTACTGGACTATTTCAGTAATAGCGAAGATCTCAGTGATACACATTCCATTCTATACTGTGCGGCTATTGCAGTTTGCCCAGTAGCTGGTGTTAAATTTGTAGAGTATGAAACCACAACTCGAACAAAAAATTCTGTGCCAGCTTGGCAGTGTAGAATTGAACGTCGTATTGCTGAGACCAGGACACTCATTGGTAAGCTAATTAGCTTCCGATCGGGTAATACGCGACCAAAAGTGATGCGCTTTGTGAAACAGGCATTCTTGGGGACTACTGTTAGTCCTCAACAGTACATGTAATGTGTCACAGAGCGCATAGACTTTCTAAAGCAAAAGTTTATGCATGGGCAAATAGAATAAGGCACTATAGAAAACGAATAGATCGGTATGAGAAGTGGGTGTACAGGAAGTGGGAAAAACCGAATCCGTGTATGAGTGATGGGCAATTGCCAGATAAAAATGCCACAAATTCATTTTGGCGTAACCTCTGGTCAGTGCCTGTCGCTCATACAGAAGGTGATTGGTGTCGGGGTGTCGAGCGCTCATGTGAGTCAATAATATCTATGGAACCAGTTGGCATCGATAAGGAGGATGCGGTCCGTTCATTACCGAATTGGAAAGGACCTGGTCCAGACGGACTGCACAACTTTTGGCTTAAATGGTTCCGTAGCTCACATGCGTGTTTGGCATCTCAATTCCAGACAGCAGTGGATTCGGGTTCATTACCACAATTTTTAACCACTGGCATAACCCACTCACTCTATAAATCTGGTAGTGCCATGGATCCCAAAAACTTTAGGCCTATTATTCGTTTACCAACTTTATATAAACTTCTAACATCTATTCTGAGACTCAAAATTACTACTCATATTAATAACAATTCGATAATTTCCGTTTCTCAGAATGGATGTAGAAGTGGGACCCGTGGCACTAAAGAGCTCCTTATAATAGACATGACCATTAGCCAGCAGGTACGTCGCAATCGTAAGAGCCTGGCGACATGCTGGATAGATTACAAGAAGGCTTATGACTCCGTTCCTCATACATGGCTTTTAAGGGTGCTGGAGTTGTATAAAATTGATACAACTCTGTGCACTTTCTTGAAGTCGTGTATGGGGCAATGGAGAACTGTACTTCGCTATCCAGGATGTCGACAGTCTACGATGAACGACGTATTTATAAAGATCGAGCGGGGCATCTTTCAAGGTGACAGTCTGAGTCCCTCGTGGTTTTGTCTAGCTTTCAACCCTCTCAGCGCTCTATTAGAGGGTTCAGGGTTAGGCTATAGGTTGCAGAAAGATGATCGAGTTATATCTCACCTCTTTTATATGGATGATTTGAAACTACTTGCCCCCACTAAATTACAATTGACAGCGTTACTAAAGGTCACTGAAAACTTTAGTAATTCTATCAAGATGGAATTTGGTGTACACAAGTGTGCAGTCATGTATGTAAAGAAGGGAGTGATTGTGGAATCTGAAGGAGTAGAGCTTTCAGATTCCACAAAACTTCGATCTCTTTCTGCCATCGAAACCTACAAGTATCTAGGTTTCTCGCAGTCCTTGGGAATACCAGAATCTGACATGTAACAAACGTTGCGGGAACGTTTCTTTGGCTGCCTGAAAAATGTACTTAAAAGTCTTTTATCAGGCGGTAACAAAGTGCGGACCTACAATAGTTGGGTCATGCCGGTTTTGATGTATTCCTTTGATATACTTAGATGGACTCAGACTGAATTAGATGCCCTTGACAGGAGAGTCCGTACATTGCTGACTGCATTCATCGGTTATGAGGTTGTATATCCCGCGAAAGTTTTGGGGTCGTGGTCTATTAAATATCAAGACCCTACACAATCGCGAGATATACAATCTTAGAGAATATTTTCTCCATACTGATGTGGGCGTGCATCGCAATGTAATTGCAGTGGATACCGGACTGACTCCGCTCGCTTTGGCTAAAGAGAATTGGCGCAAACCTGTAGTACTTCGTACTGATGATCGCAAGGAGGTATGGAAAGAACTTCATGGTCGATTTTATCGGGCCCTAAATGGGCCTGATATAGATTTTAAAGCATCTACGTCCTGGCTACGGTATGGTGATCTCTTCGTAGAAACCGAAGGTTTTGTCTGTGCGATTATGGATGAAGTTATCATGACGAATAACAATCGATATATATATATCCTGAAGGATGGTACGGTCGACATCTGTCGGGCATGTCACCGTCCTGGAGAATCTATTAGGCATATTATTTCTGGTTGTTCTCGGCTTGCTAACGGTGAATATTTGCACAGGCACAACCAAGTAGCCAGGATCGTACATCAGCAACTTGCCCTGAAATATAAACTTGTGAGTTCAGAGGTGCCATATTACAGGTATGTGTCCGACCCAGTTCTCGAGAATGGTCGTGCTACATTATATTGGGATCGAACTGTTATCACAGACAGGACTATTGTTGCCAATAAGCCTGATATTGTGGTGATAGATCGATTAGAGCGCCGCGCAATGATTATCGATATCGCCGTTCCTCATGACGAGAATCTCGTGAAAGTCGAAAAAGAAAAACAAATAAAATATTTGGATTTATCTCACGAGATTGTCGATATGTGGAATGTGGATTCGGTGATCATTGTTCCTACGTATCTGCTCACGTATTGATAGCCAAGAGCCTCGACCAACATCTTAAGAGGCTCACGTTAGGGGGCTGGATCAAGGGTCTGATGCAGAAGGCAGTCCTCCTTGACACGGCTCGAATTGTGAGGAGGTTCCTGTCTCTGGAGCCCTAACCACCGGTTTCTTGGTCCCTGTACCCGAAGTCGGTGGTCTACTATTTTTTATATTTTTAAATGTATTTGTTTTTATATGTATATTTAAAAATGTTAATAACATGTTATATAATAAGTTTAATAAAGAGAATAATAATAATAAATAAATATTTCGGACATCTAACACACAACGCCATCTAGTCCCAAGCTGAGCAGAGCTTGTGTTATGGGTACTAGACAACTGATACAAATACATATATACTTTTTTTTTCGTAAATACATAGGGGAGGTGGGGGACCATTGGGCACTTTTTTACATATATGGTAATAAAACTGTTATTTTTTAACAAACTCAAAATTTTATTTCACATATACACACATCAAAAGTGTCTAGGGATCAAGCATTTTTATGCGGATTTCTTGAGATTGAGATGTGGCTTTGTAATAAATTTATGATTTTATAAATTTATATGGATCCTTTTTGGTGCATTTCATAATTTGAATCAGGAACTGTCAATCAAATTCGGGTAAAAGATGAAAATCAGCTGTCAATATTTTCCCTATAAAAACATACAACGCATTGAAGACATTATTAGTGCTACTGTTTCCCTACTACTGATTAAAACCAACGTTATTATGGAGCGGCGACGTCATTTAAGCAGGGAAGAAATGCTCAGAGCCGTGGGAATGATAGAAGCTGGTTCCCGGCAACGTACTGTCGCTTTAGCTCTGAATACAAGTCAGAGTGTTATCAGTCGACTTTGGACACGTTACCGAAGCACTGGTACCGTGGCTGAGCGCCATGGAGGACGGTATCGCTGCACTACACGGAGACAAGACCGATACATTCAAATCTTAACTCGAAGAGCTCCAACAATAACCGCCATGATGTTAGCTGTGAGGCTTCATCACTCTTCAGGGAACTTAATTAGCGACCAAACAGTCAGAAACCGCTTGCATGAAGTGAACCTTCATTCCCGAAGACCGCTACGGGTACCACCTATAGCAATGCACAATCGTAGGATTCGATATCAATGGGCTCTTGAACACAGAAATTGGGCAGAAGAACAATGGCGTTTCGTGTGCTTTTCTGATGAGTCTCGTTTTGGTATGAGACCGGATACAAGACGTATACGACACTGGAGAACCCCTGGACGCCAACAGCGATTAAAATCCTGCCAGGAAGTCCATCCTTATAGTGGTGGAACCATCATGGTATGGGCGGGTATTTGGATCGGCGGAAGAACTGAGTTGATTTGGATCAGAGGCAACCTCAACGCTCAAATTTATGCTGAGACGATTGTATCAGACGTCATCGTTCCTCTACAAGTGCAAATCGGTCCCTTATTTCAGTTAATGCATGATAATGCACGACCGCACACCGCAAGAGTTGTAAGACAGACTCTCGCCGCAGCTAACATCAATGTCCTGCCCTGGCCTGCTCAGTCGACAGACTTGAACCCGATTGAGCATGCATGGGATATGCTACAGAGAAGAGCTCTGCCGAATATGGAGGGTATCCAGTCGCAAGAAGACCTTTTTTTGTTGTTGCAACGAACATGGGCGGCCATTCCACAGCGTGATTCGGATGAACTCATTTTGAGTATGCCAAACCGATGTTCTTGTGTTGTTAGTGTTCGCGGTAGAAACACGGATTATTAATTGTTTAAGTTACCTAATAAAATTTTAAAGAAAACTGTTATTTCAGTCTTTTTTTCGAACTTTAATGTTATTGGTTCAAATGTCAAAAATCCCTTTATTAGGAAAATGGCAAATTTCTTTATTAATGCAAAGGTGACTTGGTTTATCGTTACTGTGACAAACGAAAACACTTTATTTGATGAATCCTTAAAGAAAATTTTAATTAATATCAATCAGGAGAAAAGTTATTGCAAAAATATATGTTGATCCCTAGACACTTTTGATGTGTGTAGCTAGCACACATAGTAGTAATTATTGCAAAGACAAGTTTTTGTATTGTAATCAGTCTCAAAGTTACAAAAGATCTTCTGACACATATCCAAAGTGCCCAAACCTCCCGATGGTCGGGTGGTTTGGGCACCCCAGTAGGGAGGTTTGGGCATTGTATTTAATACGCTACATATTGCTATATTATACTACTATCCTTAAGTATTATACAGTATTGCTATTAAAACTTGTAAAATAAATATTATTACTTTTCATAGGCTTAAAAAAATTAACAAAGTGAAGAAAGAATGAATCCTGCAAGATGTTGGACTCAATTAAATAATTATAATTCATAATTATTATAATTATTAATTATATATTATTAATAATTAGAAATTATATAATATATTATATTATTATGATATAATATGTGGTTAACATTTTTCTTACTTCTTTTTTCACTTTTTTATAATATATTATAATTATATTTTATTATTATTATATTATATTGATATTAATTATTATTATTAAAAATAATTATTATTTTACTTAATTAATTATTAGCATTGCGCATGCCCAAACCACCCTCCTATGTGCGGGCCCAATGCTCCCCATACAGTAATTTTTTAAATAAATTTGATTATGTTTATTTTTATCAAATGTTGAATCCTTAGTAGCAGGTAAATTTAATCTTTTATAAACACAAAAGAAGAAGTTATCGTAGATACTTACACTTTCTTGCAGATTGCTTTGTTATCTTTCTCCAAATCACAACCAAAATATTTACTTCCGTACGCAAGAAACCGTTAACCGCATATAACTTTGACAATCAAGTGAAATAACAGATGATGTTTAGATAAGTGGTTTTGCCAGTTATTAAACTATAGTGCTAGGGTACAAAACAAAAATAATCTACTAAGGATTTCGAGAAATAAAGGGGTGCCCAAACCTCCCGACTG
The DNA here is from genome assembly GCA_949125395.1 of Diaphora mendica. NCBI lineage: Eukaryota > Metazoa > Arthropoda > Insecta > Lepidoptera > Erebidae > Diaphora > Diaphora mendica. The sequence goes on from OX421334.1 coordinate 17,375,560, forward strand.
CCCAATGCTCCCCTACATATTATACATAGAAAACACCCAAACTCCGAAACAAATATTTGTAGATCATACAAACATTTGGTCCGACCCGGGACTCGAACCCGAGACCTCATGATTAGCAGTCGCACACGCCAACCGCGAGACCAAGAGGCAGTCGAAGTTTAAAAAATATATGTATTTGAAATTAAAATATAACTTTTTTTTGAGATTCCGTTAGTAATTTTTGGCACAAAAATATTAGGATAAGCTAATCTACAATATTATCTGTGTGAGATATTCATGTAAGTTTATCAGGCAGGAGATAAATGAACTATTTTCGTTTGCAAAGATTATATCCAGCCTCCTTGACTGATACTATAATACCTAAGAAGATTGACTGACACATTATAATCTTTGAATGTCATAAATGCTATTATTATGTAAAATAATTTATTATTATTTTATAGAATTAATGGCAAGTGAGCAGCATTGACTCGTTGGTTTAGCGGTTAGAGAATGCGGCTGTCATTCAAGAGGTCTCGGGTTCTTACAAGAAATTCTTAATAGCACCCCACCATACTCAATTAAAGTCTGAGGGACACTCAGCTCTTCACGAATAACACAAATATTACAAATCTCCATTCGTGTTGGTTGTCACTTACCATCAGGTTACCCATTTGCTCCCTTTTACAAATTAACAATCCTTTCTCGCAAACTATTTACGGAGTTTGTTTGTTTGTCATGCTTGCACGCATTAACTGCTTGGCCGATCGTCACATAGTCATGTGTACAGGAAAGGATATAGGGTACTTTTATCATTGATGTGACCGAAGCCGCCGGCTAAAGCAGGTCCTTATAAGTGTTATATTATGCAAGTATGTAAACTACTTAATATTACATATTTTAATCATAATTGACATGTTATGATATTTTGCAACTGTACAGGGTGTTACATAAACTTATGGTCAAACTTGAAGGTCATTTTTGCAGAAACGTTATCACACTATTCCTGACTGTTTTCTGTGAGGTCGTGGTATCACTCCGGTCGAGCCGGCCCATTCATGCCGAAGCGCGGCTCTCCCATGTGTCTACACCGAGTCGCCAACAATTTGAAAAACATTCGAACTAAGCGTTTCCACAAAGCCAATAAATATTTGCAACAAGCTGACAACACTGTTCCCAACATTTGTTGACAATTTTTGTTGCCCGCACAAGGAAATTACAGAAACTTTTGTCACCAACACGTGTTGATAACACAAAAGTGCCAACTTTTGTTCGGTGGAGACTCGGCTTTAAACCCACACATATGTGCGTGGTACAGTAGGCTCAAAACTTCATTTCTAAGGAGAAACCTATGTCCAGCAGTGGACTGTTAAATCCCGATAATGATTCGAAAGAAAATTAAAATCAGGCACATCATCTATTCGGCTACAAACAAAAACTCTAAAAAAAATAGCACCTTTGTGTAACATACCGTATTTGCAAAATATTCCTGTAGGTACTCACTAGCAAGCATGTCGGTATAAGTTAAAATGTAAATCCAAGTATTACCCGATAAATGTTGGTTGATTAAGTTTGTCGGCGGATGTGTTTATTCTCGTGACCTTCAGCACTCGGTCGTGTAATGCAGTTAGTTCGACAATTTAATTGGCGTCGATGTTACCGAAAAAGTCAGAATGGTGGACATTTTCAGAATTTACTGATTTCTAATATTTCACACCAGCCTCATATCATATGTATAGGAAAATATTTGCCTTCGTTCTCTAGTTATTTATTTATTCATGGTACGGTTTTTTATCAATTAGCAGCTGTAGTTTGTTTTGCAGTGGTCATCTAAAAGATATACGCCTCTGTTGCTTTATAAAGCTAAACAGCAAACTACATGACCTACCTCAAAGAGACTGAATAAAAAATAGTTCCTTTGGTGTGCACCAAAGAACTTCGTTGACACCTATCTGCTTCGAGAATTGGTCTAACTTCCCATTCTCTCTTCATAATCGATCTCCTAATTCAGTTGATGTTGTGAATGATACGGTCCGTCGCTTGATTGAGACCGGCACTGACAGATAACTCCAGTTGTTCGGAGAACTGGTCATTTCATTTCTTTGGGCTTCTACCTTAACGTGTAATAGTGAGACAAGCCTAAAATATTGATTGCACAATATGAATGACTAAGATGTGCTCAACCCGTCATAGACAAACAAATACATGTACCTATGTTTATTAAAAATTCAAATAAAACAAAAATTTGTAAACGGAATTGCAAATCAATAACTTACGACAGTTTGAATCGTTCTATATTTTCAGTCTTATTTTATATTGACCAATTTCCCACTTGTCCCGCAACACGCCCAAGGCATGCTAACCGAAGGTGACAAGTGTCAATATAGATTAGTCCAATTCTGAAGGTGTTTGGTAATCATGCCGACGACATGTCCTAACGGGGACTCGACACGCGACCTATCTAGACCAACTACTGGCTTTTGAAGCGATTGCGTTCAGATAACCTTATCATAACATCACGACACTGTATGCGGACAGGTAGACCGGTTAGTAAGCGTATGTTATGAATATTATTATACTTAAGTAATTTTTGTACAAATGGTCTAACGATTTCCTTGACAAATTTCAAGAAGCTGTCTTCTTTATGGAAGCTTTCTTTGTGGAAGTGAAGTGAAAATTTTTCTTCTTTTACATATTTAAAAATGAATGTTTGTCTGTATGCCATTTATAGAATCGTACACTATGCATTTGATCATGTCACGATCTTCAGCAAAAGTGTTGTGCATGAGCCCACAAAGGTTTCTGAGTTGGTACGACCAATCTTTGACAGATGGCCGACATACACGAGGGTGGAGCCGCGGGCAACAGCTAGTTTTTTATAAAAAATATATTGAATATGTACAGAATTGTCTTTATTAAACGACAACGTTGTGACATTATATAAAGAGCTGTTGAAAATATCATATGTGCCTATCGCAGTCGGACATAGGCCACTCCAGTTGCACGCCACTTGATTCCATCCTCGGCTTCTCGCATCTAGCTCCTGTCAGCTGTCTTGCGCAATTCGTCACGTCATCTGGCCTATATTTATCATCTATATTAAATCTATCTTACTTAATATTTTAAACGCGAAAATTTGTAAGTATGGATGGATGGATAGATGCATGGATGTTTGTTACTCTTTCACGCAAAAAACTACTAAACGAATTTGGATGAAACTTTACAGTAATATAGCTAATATTCATCAGAATAACACATAGGCTACTATTTGCCGCGATAACCGACATTAACGCAGGCGGACCCGCGGGCAACCACTAGTTATTATATAAAAATGAATCGCCGAAATTTATGTACGCGCATAGCTTCTGATCGGCTGCACCAAATTAAATATATTTTTAATGTGTTCTTAGGGAAATCATCTCGTTACCAATAACAGACGTAAACGAGGTTGCGTGGGTCAGCTAGTAGAGTATATAATTATACACACCTACAGTTACTCGTGCCTGGCTGACCGAAAGCTCTATATTTTTCGGTAAATTTTCTAAAATTAAACCTAGCTAGATTGGTGTATCGCCTTGAAACCCCCTGCATACTAAATTTCATGAACATTTTTGGAATCGTTTCTATACAAGAATTGCTGGTGTAAAGGTATGAGGTAGATAACAGTTTTGATCGATTATCACTACATAGTATAAAAAAAAGTCGCTTTTTCTGTCCCTATGTCCTTTGTGTGCTTAAATCTTTAAAACTACGCAACGGATTTTGATGCGGGTTTCTTTAATAGATAGAGTAATTCAAGAGGAAGGTTTTTATGTATAATAAATGCACAATATAGTATGGAAGCACTGTTAATTTTCGAGGTTTTTAATGTGATGTAGAATATAAACACATTTTTTGCGCTTACATTGCAAACGCTGGTTGCACCCTACGAGATAGATCAAAATAATGTACTACAGTATTGTACACCTTAAAAAGTACTACAAAAAAGTCCGCGACGGTATATGTCTATCTCTTAGGGATAACCCACAACCACCTTTTTTTATTTCTTTCTTTTTACGAGAAATAATGGCTTATTTACGAAGTGATTTTAGGCAATACAAAATGGATCCTTATACAATTAAGTAAATTAAATACATTGTGCATTTAATATAGATCAAAATGGCCCTTACAGTATCTAATTTAAATGAATATATTGGAAGATATTACAGATTATAAAAAAAAAAACCGACTTCCAAAAACATCCAACGAAAACTCTCTATTAAAAAACACTTAAAAGCGTAAAATAAACTGGTTCTTCATAAATTGCCTATACCTAATTCTTTATTCATTTTAATAGTAGTATTATAATGGGTGCTAGGTACCTAAAATCTGTTTGAAGTCGGTGCCAAGTGACTATCGCTTAGACTTTTGTAATTGTTCGTTTGTATTCTTTTTGGCTTAGCACCGACTTCAAACATATTTTAGGTACCTAGCACCCATTATAATACTACTATTTAAATGAATAAAGAATTAGGTATAGGCAATTTATGAAGAACCAGTTTATTTTACGCTTTTAAGTGTTTTTTAATAGAGAGTTTTCGTTGGATGTTTTTGGAAGTCGGTTTTTTTTTTTTTATAAAAAGTTTTTATTTTTCAGTTTTTAGTGCAAACAATCGTAGGTAAGTAGTAAGTTGAATTATTTCATCAAATTTCATCATCAAGAATACAAATTAAGGTACGTGTAATATTAAAATCATCCTCTAATCCCTAACTGTTGAAGAGTTTAATCTTCTATCATCAGCTCACCTAAATAGCTTGAAAGTATACGACTGAAGGTCTTTAGGTACGTATGAAATTGAAAGAATTATTCTCCAACTCCTAACCGTTGAGGAGTTGTACCTTCCACCTTCCATCATCAGCTTACCTAAATAATTTGTAAGAATACGACTAAAGGTAACTTATATACATATGATATTTAAAGATTTATCCTCCAACTCCTAACCGGTAAGGAGTGGTACCTTACATCATCAGCTCATCATCATAAAATGATGACTACCAGACGCAAATACCGGTGTAACTTCAGAAAATATACGAAAAACATAGTATGTGCCAATAAAAAATGAGGGTTTCCCTCGATTTCCCTGGGATCCCATCATCAGATCCTGATATGCTGGCAATGGGACCACCACGGAAGCATACCCTGTCGAAAACAAAAAAAAAATTCAAAATCGGTCCACAACTGACGGAGTAATCAGGTAACATACATAAAAAAAAAAAAAAAAAAAAAAAATACATACAGTGGAACATAGAACCTCCTCCTTTTTGGAAGTCGGTTAAAAATGCACGAATCGTGTCGTCGGCGGGGGCGTCTGAAATCCACCCGTGCGAAGCCGGGGCGGGTCGCTAGTAATTTAATAATCTTTTGATTTAATGAGACATTTTACTTCATTAAATCAAAAGATTCACCCACATTAGAAGAGAGTTGCCGTAGCCGTCAAAAGTATTAACTATTCCATAATGGCGGTCAAATGTTTCATACATACACACATCAAAAGTGTCTAGGGATCAACATATGTGTCTAGGGATCAACATTTATTTTTGCAATAACTTTTCTCCTGATTGATATTAATTAAAATTTTCTTTAAGGATTCATCAAATAAAGTGTTTTCGTTTGTCACAGTAACGATAAACCAAGTCACCTTTGCATTAATAAAGAAATTTGCCATTTTCCTAATAAAAGGATTTTTGACATTTGAACCACTAACATTAAAGTTCGAAAAAAAGACTGAAATAACAGTTTTCTTTAAAATTTTATTAGGTAACTTAAACAATTAATAATCCGTGTTTCTACCGCGAAAACTAACACAAGAACATCGGTTTGGCATACTCAAAATGAGTTCATCCAAATCACGCTGTGGAATGGCCGCCCATGTTCGTTGCAACAACAAAAAAAGGTCTTCTTGCGACTGGATACCCTCCATATTCGGCAGAGCTCTTCTCTGTAGCATATCCCATGCATGCTCAATCGGGTTCAAGTCTGGCGACTGAGCAGGCCAGGGCCAAAGCCACATCTCAATCTCAAGAAATCCGCATAAAAATGCTTGATCCCTAGACACTTTTGATGTGTGTATATAAATCAAGCGTGAACAAAGGAACATCCCTTTAGTAAATTAAATAATTAATCCAAATAAACTTCTTCAAGCGTCCAGGAAAGAATGTATAATTGGTTCTAATGTCATTGATCTGTGGGTTTATTGGCTGCTGACGGAGCTAGTGATGCTGCTGTTGGTGGCAGGGTTGGTTGGTCCTGGTAAACTGGGTTGTAGATTCTCATCACTTCCTCGTAGTTCGGCGGACGCTCGTCTACATCCACTGTAATTAAATAGCAAACAGGTTTTGTTACGCAGTTTATACACTCGATAGTCGGCACTTGATGGAACTTGTTGAAACACATTCTGGATTCAAACTCACTTGTAATGCCATAGGACGAAAGGATTAAAGTTAATTAAGGTAGTAGAATAAGTACAAGTGAGTTAAATTCTAGGTTTTTTTTTGGAATAGGGGGCAAACGAGCAGACGTATTGCCTGATTACCACCGCCCATGAATACCCGCAACACCAAAGGCGTCACAAGTGCGTTGCCGGCCTTTGAGGGATGGGGAAGGGGATGGGGGGAGTTGTTGGGGTATGGGCCTCCGGTGTCCTCACTCACTCGGTGAAGCACACTGCAAGCGCTGTTTTACACTGGTTTTCTGTGAGGCCGTGGTATCACTCCGGTCGAGCCGGCCCATGCATTCCGAAGCATGGTTCTCCCACGGTTTTGTTTACTTTACAGTAAGTGCTTAAGAATTATCATGATAATCAGCATAGCATTAGCACAGCACTCCTCTGCTGTACCGAGGGTTTTCTTTAGAAAGTAGGTGTTGGTCTACTATAAAACGCTAACCAGATGGGTTAGTATAGGCCTATAGGGTTTAGCAGTTCCCGGATCCCTCCTCCCTCCTCAGGCGCAGAGTGGCACACTATGTGGTTTTAGTCGGTTCGAGTCCGACACACCGCCCCGCCGCAAACCCCGGCGGGGTGACGGCCCGAGGGGGTTTCCACACGTTAACAAAAAAAAAAAGTCTTGTGGTGTGGTGTCCCACACCAGATGGGAACGAAGATCTTTATAGTAAAAATATTTATTTCAAGTTCTAGAGTTACTTTATACTTGTTACATGCAACTTACAGATTATGTAATTTTTTCGTTCACGAAATAAATAAATAAATATTTCGGACATTTTTTTTTGTAAATAAATACATATTTACATAGAAAACATCCAAACTCCCAAAAAACAAATATTTGCAGATCAAAAAAAATTTATCCTACACGGGATTCGAACCCGAGACCTCACATCATTCTCACACGCCACCATGTTGACATCGAGGCGTCAATCTTACGTTATGGACGTTTTTTGCCGGCTAGGGTACCCCTCCGCAACACCCTATAAGAAACTTCGTTCCAAAAAAAAAGTCCTATAGGTCCTTCTCTTTACAGTGCAGTGCTGTTGTTCTGTCCTGCCTAGTTTGCTCCCTTAGTGGCCTCTTACGACAGCCACAGAATGTATAGTGGTGGTGACACTCTTACTTTATACATGTACAGATTATTATAATATAAATATATTAGATAACTAAAACTCTTGCCAAAACAACGATTATAATAATTTAGAATATAAGTACACACATCAAAAGTGTCTAGGGATCAAGCATTTTTATGCGGATTTCTTGAGATTGAGATGTGGCTTTGGCCCTGGCCTGCTCAGTCGCCAGACTTGAACCCGATTGAGCATGCATGGGATATGCTACAGAGAAGAGCTCTGCCGAATATGGAGGGTATCCAGTCGCAAGAAGACCTTATTTTGTTGTTGCAACGAACATGGGCGGCCATTCCACAGCGTGATTTGGATGAACTCATTTTGAGTATGCCAAACCGATTCTTGTGTTGTTAGTATTCGCGGTAGAAACACGGATTATTTATTGTTTAAGTTACCTAATAAAATTTTAAAGAAAACTGTTATTTCAGTCTTTTTTTCGAACTTTAATGTTAGTGGTTCAAATGTCAAAAATCCCTTTATTAGGAAAATGGCAAATTTCTTTATTAATGCAAAGGTGACTTGGTTTATCGTTACTGTGACAAACGAAAACACTTTATTTGATGAATCCTTAAAGAAAATTTTAATTAATATCAATCAGGAGAAAAGTTATTGCAAAAATATATGTTGATCCCTAGACACATATGTTGATCCCTAGACACTTTTGATGTGTGTATTTAAGATATCACAGAAAATCTACAAAACAAATTGTCATAAATATAAAGAAAACCAATGATTGATTATGACGAAAAAATAAACCGATCAATATATTTCTTATACATATGTACCTACATGTATTATACATTTTATCATTGCTATTGATATACGTGACTATAGCTAAGGATTTAAAACGTCATTGCAGATAATATGATAATTAGAAATCAGATTATACTTTGCTCATTCTAGTCACCGCTAAATAAAACTTTTTGACGGAGACATTATCATTGATTGAAATCTCATATTTGCGAGACGTAAAAGTGGCTGACGAAGACATATGTTTTTTTAAGACGAAGAATTTATCATACCGGTTTTCCATAAAGCACCACAGGCCGGCAGACCGGAGGGGAGCAGCCATAGCCATCTTTATCCGATACAATAAAGTTTGTCTATTTTTGCGGTTGAAAATCTTCACACATACAGATATTAAACTCACATTCAAAAACAAGCGCCTGTCACTACGAACTTACACATAACAATTAAAACAAAACATTCAGAATTTCACGCACACATAAATATATTCTGAGTCATAACAGTGTAACGCGTAGGCTCATTTGGGCTTTTGCTTTGACAGAGGGGAACGCCTGCGTATTGCTACTTTTGCTCTATGCTGTTTTTCTACCAGGAATCTGACCTGATAGGAGAACCATGCCTCGGTAGTAATGGTAAGACTCGACCAGATTGACCGGCTTTACGGGAAACTAGCGTTAAACAGAGTTTTTGTAGCTTTCCCCAGAGTGAGTGAGATTACCGGAGCCTAAACTCCCTCTCGTTCTAACTCTGGAAGTACCCAAAAGGCAATGCTCTTGTGTCTTGACTTGTCCATGGGTGGCGGTAGTCACTTACCATCAGCTATCCTGTCTGCTTGTTTGCCTCCTATGCAATAAAAAATCCCCCTCGACTCAGGATCTTTTAATAGGCCAAACGAACGTGTTTCCCTCCCACTGTGATCCCGGGTCCTATAAGCGGGGTGTAAAAAGCATCTCAATAGGTCACCATACTGCATTGTTGCATTGTCTGCACTCGCAATGAGTGTGGTGACCACCACTCTGGGATTCTACTTATACTTTCCATCAAGCAGAGTTGAGTAACTAAAACAAAAATAGGTATAGTTACATCATTGTTCAAGTACTCACCATAACTTGGTGGTGGAGGATTCCATAAGCTGCCATTAGATTGCCAACTCATAAGATTCACAGAGCTGACGTACTGGTCTGATGATCTATTTCTTCTTATCGCGTTTCGTCTTTGCAATAGCGTTTCTGTTTTCCTTTTCTCTAAAACAATTGGTTTTTTTTTAAGATATGACATGAGCACCGGGCTTCACTGTTCATCACCCTCCGTCGTATCAGAAACATGCCCGAAAAAGTTGAAATCGGAAAGAGACCGGCCCTCAGCATGCAATGCTGTGTCTGCCTATTGCAGCCAAGGTTTGCTTAATATTCTCAGGGCCTTCCTTCTTAGGTGCAGCTGAATCCCTTGCACTATACTCATATGTGATGGAGTCCCTTCTGATTTTAATCGGTTCAATTTCTACAAACCACTAATTGTCAGCCCCAGTGACAATGTCACAAAGAAATTGGTATTCGGGAAACAGATATGAAAATATCGCTCCGTCCACTAGGATTCCCTGCTTGATAAACGGGGAGCAGAGGATCCCATTGTATGTCGTGTTTACAAAAACTTCCGAATAAAACCCGTTACAGAATAAAATATAAAAACTTAAAAAGATGCCCTGGGGGATCAATGTAGACGAAAAAATCCACATAAATCACCCCGGGGATTTAAGCAAGGGATCCTAGTGTATTAACATTTTTGGGTACAGTTACGGCTACCGTTTGTGAATTAGCCGAAGTTCATTCAAATACAAATATTTACGGATGGATACATAAGACATTTTGATTTTGTTTCGTTTTATATGTAGTTACAATAAGTAAGTAAGTAAGTAAGATTAAATAATTACTATCACCTGAACTACAGAAAGCTGTTGCCTGTGAGCCATAAGTTCAAGTAAACGTAAGGAAAGATTACTATAACTACTCATATTTTAGTGGTATCTTCTTAGAAACTGAATTGTATTGGAGACTGACCCGTGCTTCACCGAAGTTCTTCGGGGATTTAACAAAAATAATATGATTTACCCAATATAGGAGCATAGAAACTCCACACATTGCCGAAATTACCACAAACATATCCGATTCGTTCATAACTCAAAATCAGAAGCAACATAATATCCTTGGTATTATTGTTTTGTATCGGAAATATATGCGGTAAGTAATAAAAATAATACCTTGACAGATCGTCCAAAAAATGTACGACGTGTACGAAATCATCAACGTCAGTAAAATCAATGACACAATATACTATAGACCGTCCCTCCCTTGGCCAATACTGTACGCCGTAAAAAGCTAGAAAAGTTCAACTAAATCTAGATGGCGCTCAAAATAAGCTCTAAAAAGCAGTTTAACAAAGTTTAACAGTATTTTATTGATGTGCTTCAATTCTAGTAACTATATTATTATTTTTCAAATATAAAACTTGCTGTGTAATGCTTGCTTTAAAAAAATGATTTTCAATTGCATAACTAAAAGTTATCACCTATGTTTAGGAGATGTCGTTGTAATCGATTTAAATAAACTTGAAAATAATGACCTATTTACTACGCTAGATGTCACATTTATAAGTTATTTGGTTGAATCAGAGAAAAAATGCACTCATGAATGGCAACATTGCAAAAGTCGTTCATATCTTCCAGTAGTTAATACGGAACGGCAACGTCGCTTGAGCCGCGTACTCAGTTCAAAAATATTAATGAATGTTTATTTTTAACCGACTTCAAAAAAAGAAGGTAGTTATCAATTCGACTGTATTTTTATTTTTAACCGACTTCCAAAAAGGAGGAGGTTCTATGTTCCACTGTATGTTTTTTTTATTACCGATTACTGCGTCAATTGTGGACCGATTTTGAAAATTATTTTTGTATTCGAAAGGGTATGCTCCCGAGGTGGTCTCATTGTCACCATATCAGGATCTGATGATGCGATCCAAGTGAAATCGAGGGAAACCCTCATTTTTTTAGGCACATATTATGTTTTCGTATATTTTCTGAAGTTAACCCGGTATTTGCGTCTGGTATTCATCATTTTATGATGATGAGCTGATGGTGTAAGGTACAACTCCTTAACGGTTAGAAGTTGGAGGATAAATCTTTAAATATCATATGTATGTAGTCGTATTCTTTCAAATTATTTAGGTAAGCTGATGATCGTAGGTACAACTCCTCAACGGTTAGGAGTTGGAGGATAATTCTTTCAATTTCATACGTATCTATAGACCTTTAGTCGTATACTTTCAAGTTATTTAGGTGAGCTGATGATAGAAGGTTAAACTCTTCAACAGTTAGGGATTAGAGCATGAATTTAATATTACACGTACGTATAGACCTTAATTTGTATTCTTTCAGTTATTCATATGGATCGTTTTATTGAGTAGACATCCACTAAGGAAGGTATTTTGGAATTTCAACCCTTAAGGGGGTGAAATACGGGTTGAAAGTGTGGACGAAAGTTCGTCATTTTTAAGTTAGATACATGAAACTTTAACTTTGGGCTACTGATTAAAAATGAGTAGATACGTATTTAACCGTTTCTGGATATATTTTAACTTGGTTACGCGCGACGAGACGTAATATGACCCCTGCCCCTGGTAATACCACGGCCTCACAGAAAGCCGATGTGAAAAAGTGCTTGCGCTGTGTTTCACCGAGTAAGTGAGGATACCGGAGGCTCATACCCCAACCTCTCCCCCCATCCCACTCCACTATGCCCCAAAGGCCGGTAACGCATTTGACAAATTATTTTAGAAATAATCAAACTTTACAAAATATACTATAAAACAATATATTTTCTGTAAATAAATGCAAAAAGCCAATAGCACGTGGTATTCCCAGGCGGTCACCCATCCAATTACTAACAACGCCCAATGTTGCTTAACTTCGGTGATCGGACGAGAACCGGTGCATTCAATACGGTATAGACGTTGGCAATCAGTTTGTTATATTTAACTTTGAGTATCCAGCACTATGACGTCAACTCAATGTTAAGTGTCGCTACAACTTTTGGCGCGAAAAGCGCGTTAGGGAACTTCGTTCCAAAAACATTTCGATTGTTTTATTAATAACTAGGTTTCGCCCGCGACTTCGTTCGCATTTAATAAAAAGTATCCTATGTTACTTCTAATACCTCTACAAGAATATGTGTTTCATGATGATCAGATTGATCAGCTAAGTAGTTTTCGCCGGAAAGCGTAACAAAGGAACTTACGTTCGCATTTTTAACATTAGGATTATTTATAAGACACAAACCGAAAGAAAATGCTTAATTACACCTTTTTGTCATCTACAGTTGTTAATTAATATGTGCAAGCAATTTTCGACATTATCAACTCGTAATTATCAAATTTTTTATTTGCATACATTCACGATCAACAACATTTCTATACGCCAAAAACTGTTTTTAGACATGTGTCATTAAGGACGGGAATTGCAACTGCAACATGCAACTGTATTTTATTAATTCATCAATTTTTATTTTGTTTTTTGAATCCATTAAAAAAATAAAATGTCAGTCCTTAGTTCCTTACTTATGTCAATTGAGAAACATACATACAAAGTTTAAAGTGAATCCATTGAAAATAAAAAAAGTTTCAAACAATTAATAAAAAAAAAGATTGTAAAGAGAAAAGCGGTTATTTTTAAATTTAAAAACAGACATTTCAATTTTATTTATTTGTGTAGATCTCTCTGACGATAAAATAAAATATTCCATAAATTATTTAGGTACTAAGATAATTAACAATTTAAAAAACGACATCTAGTGGTACATTTCGCAATAATACAATGACAATAAACTTGACAGTTGACTGTTGGGTTCGTATTGATGTTGGAGGTCAGAAAATATCGTTATAATTCACGATTTGATGCACTTAGTGACATCTAGGGAACATTAAGCTTACTATAAATCCGCGTACAGGTCTCGCCTAGTAGAGTGTTGGTCTAGTATATATTTCGTCAGTGGTAAAATTAACACTGCTCCAAGAATATACATAGTATCAGACTCCATCTTGTTTTCACACACTCGGTCACAGCCTAATTATTTATTCAACTTATTAATCATTTAATAACACTTTGAATAATTATAAAAACGTAAATGTTTGAATAAAAATAAATTTGCAATAAAATTAACAATGAACACTCCACATTCGCCACTCGACTTAATTAAAATAAACCTTATGATCACATCAGGAAAATGCATACAAAATGTACGAATAGAATTGGCTTAGAAACCAGGATAAAATACTAACTAACCATAAATTATATTCTGAACCTTATGTGTATATTTTAAGGTTTAATTTCTCAAAACAGGTAACATATGGCTATGTAACCTTTTAACCTATGGGTATAATCAGTAGGCATTGAAACTGCTCTGTATTCACTATTCTCAATGTTAGGGAGGTAAATGTGTGACGTCACCTTATACAATATCCAGGAATTTTAATAATGATAATTACGTCACACTTCTTCTTCTTCCTAGCATTTATTATTCCCAAGATTTGCGGTCGGCTACTAGTTCAACCGGTTTTACCTGAATATCAGTTTCTACACGTAGCGACTGGTTTCGGACCTCCGCGACCCTGAGGGTGAACTAAATTCGAAGGTTGGACTAGTCATCAGTATGTTTCAGGGCACTGACTTCGTAATAACGATTGTCATAGATGTTCATGACAACCAAGACCGACGGCTTTATGTGCTCTCCGAGGCACGGGCGGGAAACACCGCCATCTTCCATACTACGGGCTACTATTAAGAATTTCTTGTAAGAAAAACCCAACAGCAGTCCGACCCGGGAATCGAACCCGAGACCTCTTGATCTGCAGTCGCTTACGCTAACCACTAGACCAACGAGGCAGTCACTTCACACGTCACACATGACTGTCTAATTTCAAACTAGACTGATTCTGTACTATGATAGTAGACTGCTGATAAACGCACTAAGGCCTTATCATACTAGCGGTTTGGGAGCGGCTGCAGGGCGGGGCGGGTGCGCAGCGAATGCGTCGCAGCACGAAGCAAATACAAAGAGGAGATGCCCTAATGAAATTTTTGTATGAAACAATGCGTGACAATTTGCGGGGGTGAGGGGGGGTTACTTTGCCCTATGCCATCTACCAATCAATAGCAAAACTACTTGCATCGTTACATGTTGATGTTGCTATGTAGTTTAGCTATTTGACACTAAGCGTACGATGTAAGGGACATACAGGGACGTACTCAGAATTTTCTTATCAGGTAGTTATTTTTTTAAAGTCAATTTTGTAAATCATTTTGATGCATGTATCGCAAAAATATTATTAGTTAGAAACATCGTACATAACATCTATACTAATATATTCTATACTAATATATGAAGCTGAAGAGTTTGTTTGTTTGAACGCGCTAATCTCAGAAACTACTGGTCCGATTTGAAAATCAAATCGTTCATCAATCAAATTTAAAAAAAAAAAAAAAAATTTCAGTGTAAGATAGCCCATTTATCGAGGAAGTCTATAGGCTATATATCATCACGCTTAGACCGCTTAGAATAGGAGTGGAGCACCAATGAAGAATGTTGCGAAAACGGGGGAAAATTATTACGCTACGGGAAATAGGAGACGTAAACGAATTTGCGTGGGTCAGCTAGTATAGTATAAAAGTGAAAGTTTGTGTGTTCTTTATATCTTCCCCGTAACCTTGGTGATGTATTTGATTTATTACTTATTTAAATATGTCACCGTAAGATTATAAAAACCGTTAGATTATAATCTACCTAGCGAGATTGCCAACTATCGATAGATTGTCAACTGTGATATACTACTTACGCGCGTCAAATTGTCAACTTTCCCTGATTGTTCGGTTTTATAGTAGGCCGATTAATTCCCATAGAGATAGTTTAGGTTATTACTTCTTTAATTAATCACAAATTATTTTTTCTGCCACAGCAACTTTATATAACTAATCCTAAAGCTGTGAGGTATTTTCAACATGAAATCAATTTACAATCACAGAAATACTTTACATTTGGTATCAAAGACAAATTAACAAACAAATATGGCGGCGCGGGGACATATGCTGTTCAACCAATCAGCGCGCGACTTGTGATTTGTAGATACCATTTTACAATCTCGCGAGATAGATTACAATCTAACGGTTTTGACAATCTGACGGTAACATATATATTAAAGAGAGAGAACAAAAACAAAGAAATATAGTACAACAACAAACACATACAATAAAGAGAACAATAACATACAAGTACGAGTATAATACAAAAAAAATAAATGTTTCTACAAATTAGTTTTTCATTTATTATATTTTCAAATTCTTCAGTTTTCATTTGATTAATTTCGTTGTGGGTTCCTAGAAAGTTTAATTTTCTTGGGATTCCTGGGATAGAATTTTAGTTAATTAGAAAACCTATCAAATAATCAGTATAAGTAAAATTTGTTTCATTTTCAAGTACTTTAAATTCTAGATTAATATAGATATAATTTGAATATATATATATATATTGAATAAAAAAAAAATTCTAATTACGACCCTGTCTCTTTGTTCTGTTGATGTTTGTTTTCCTAGTTGACGATAGACGTCAGTGTTCACAAAATGATTACAAAAAATACAAAAAATAATACTTTTTCGATTAAAAAATCTTTAGGCAAGAATGCAGAACATATTTCAATATTTTTTTATGATTTACTTTATAAATACTCAGCTCTACGAACCTTTGTATTTTTATTTCCCATCACACAAAGTTTTTCCATCTAGTGGCGAATAGATTTAACTATATTTCAACAACACACTGAGAGATTTTTCTAGAACTATTTTAAGAAATTATGTATAAAATTACTTACAAATGAAATATTATGCCATTCATGGCACCAAAACGTCTATCCAAGTTATTTGCACAAGATAAAACACAACACTTCATCTTTTACTTAATTGTACCGAGAATATTCAAGGATTGCGATTTTTCGATAAAGTTCTAGAACATTGACGTTGACAGTCTAATTTGTAAGTCGCGATAACTGCGATGACGTCGGGACCTGTATTTTGTCACGGGACCTATGCGCTTATGCCATCTCCTCTTTGTATTTGCTTCGTGCGTCGCAGGGTGATAGCGGAGTTTTCGAAGGACGAGTCCGCTTAGTAAAATTCATAACAAGCTTAACTTCAAAATTTAAAAAACCCCCTACTCAAGCACTCACTTTCACCCCCATTACCTTTAAACGACTCAACCAATTTTCATCAAACATGTCTAAGAACACTCGCACGTAACTCAACTTTCATACAAAAAAACTAAATTGAAATCGCTTCATCCGTTCGCGAGCTACGGTGCCACAAACAGACAGACAGACACGTCAAACTTATAACACCCCTCTTTTTCCGTCAGGGGTTAAAAATGATAGCAAAGGTGAAAATAGGTATTCTTAAGGGCTTTATCATACTAGCGGTTTGGGAGCGGCTGCAGGGTGGAACGGGCAGCGAATGCGTCGCGAACACGCCGCGGCTCTACAGCGAGGGCGTCGCGAACACGCCGCGGCTCCACAGCGAGGACGTCGCGGGGTGGTTGTGGAGTTTTCGAAGGACGAGTCCGCTTAGTAGTATTCCTATCTTTGACGTAGGTTAATCTTGTTGCGCGTCCGCAACAAATTCGCTGCACATGCGTAGCGTGTTCGTTGCGCGCCCGTAACGTATTCGTTGCGCGCCCGCTCCGCCTTGCAGCTCTCAAATCGCTAGTATGATAAGGCCCTTAGAAGTAAATGCACCGGAGCCACTCCTGATTTTTTATTCCTATTTTTACGTAGGTTAATCTTGTTGCGCGCCCGTAACGTATTCGTTGCGCGCCCGCTCCACTTTGAGGACGCTCGCAGTGATGAGGCCCCTACATCTTTCTTAATTCATACATCATCAGGATCATCTCTGTCTTCAGACATCCACTACTGGAGATAGGTGTATGACTATTGGGATAGCGCAAAGCTCTTCACAACAACCGATCCTGTGCTGCCTGCATCGAACAAAGGTCAATGTGTGTGTGATACAATATTTTTCCTTGGTGGAATGACCCACCTCCGGTCTAGCAAATCAGAGTTACTTACCACCAGGGTTAACTAAACCAAAATAGTCTATTGCAATGCATGCGTTGAAGGCGTTGGTGGGCGGCGGTAGTCACTTTCCAGCAGGTCACCCGTATAATGATGAAGTGTGATATATATGTACTAGCTGAGCCCCGCGGTGTTACCCGCGATTGTAGTTGTAACCGAGGGCAACGCTGCGGGGCGAAGCTAATCTAAAAAAAAATTACTCCTTATATCATCAGCTAACTGCCAGTGAAAATCCTGTCGAAATCGGT
The DNA here is from genome assembly GCA_949125395.1 of Diaphora mendica. Lineage (NCBI taxonomy): Eukaryota > Metazoa > Arthropoda > Insecta > Lepidoptera > Erebidae > Diaphora > Diaphora mendica. Next base: position 17,393,308 of record OX421334.1, read on the forward strand.
CCAGCCGGTCCAAAGATTAGCCGGAACAAACAGACAGACAGAATAATATTGTAAAAATGTTATTTTAGTAAATGTACCGTGTATACATACATATGCATTTAGTAAAAAGCGGTTATTTTAATATTACAAACAGACACTCCAATTATATTTATTTGCGTATAAATAGTATAGATATGTCTACTTGACGTTCTCAATTCAAATGAGCACAATCTGTGAGTTCTGACTTCCCTTCTTGCGACCCTCTCGATATATCTTAGTTTCAAATTTGTCCTATTAACGGTGGTAGTGCAGATGTCATGACATGGACACGTAAAGCCCTTGATCCTATGCTTGATCTCTCCCCGGTCGTGTCGGGTAATCGTTACATCGGATTTTGAGAGTGAGGGAACAGCACACCTGTCTTTGCGCCCCCGCCCCCCACTCGTGCACTATAATAATATCTCCTGCGTAGTTGGATTTTCTCCGTTGAGAAAATCGGCAAGGATAACATCATCGTTATCATCAATCATTTAATCAGTAAATTATCTGTCACTTAATCACCTCAAAATTCTGTTGAAGAACAAATAAGTCTGAAGTCTACTTCAGAGACTAATAAATAATCTATAAATATTTCGAACATTAAACAAACAACACTATCTAGCTTTAAATAAAGCAGAGTTCTAACAATGACAATAAGATTGACTGAGAGGAAAGTGGTAATTTTTTTTGATAAATACATACATAAGTTACACCGATAACACCTAAACTCCGAAACAAGTACTTGCAGATCATACAAACAATTGGCTCTTCATACACACATTTTAACTGAGATGTAGAGTTTGTGAAGTTAGGGTTGGTAGAGTTAGGGCGTGTAGATTCGGAACCTTGGCTCTACATGAGATCTGGTATCTTTTTCACAGGGTAAGCCATATGCAGTCGTCTTGGCAACATTTTACATGAAAATGTTTTTGGTGGGATTAAGCTTTTCTCTAAATAATCAGTTACCCTATCGGCTTCGGCCTCTTTCCGTTACTTTCAATAATGCATTTAGTGCTCTGTGAGTTTGACTAAGGATTAGTAAAAAACAATGCTTCAGATAATAGTGGTAACTAGGATGCGTGATTGAATCGTATATAAGGGAAAGATTAATTATAATCATCTCAGTATATGTATCCTCATAAACTTTAAGTATTTATATTTGTATTTATTCTTTATTGTGCACAATAAACACATAAATAGGAAAAAAATACAAGAAAGTTTCATGTACAAAGGCGTGCTTAACCTAAAATTGAGTTTTCTACCAGCAAAGTATTCCTGTAAATTCCTGAAAAACTCTAGTCAGTCGCGCGACTAGTCGAAAGAAACATGTTACTATCGACGTGCAAAGTGAATGTAGCTTTCTCAGAATTTAAAGTACACACATCAAAAGTGTCTAGGGATCAAGCATTTTTATGCGGATTTCTTGAGATTGAGATGTGGCTTTGGCCCTGGCCTGCTCAGTCGCCAGACTTGAACCCGATTGAGCATGCATGGGATATGCTACAGAGAAGAGCTCTGCCGAATATGGAGAATATCCAGTCGCAAGAAGACCTTTTTTTGTTGTTGCAACGAACATGGGCGGCCATTCCACAGCGTGATTTGGATGAACTCATTTTGAGTATGCCAAACCGATGTTCTTGTGTTAGTGTTCGCGGTAGAAACATGGATTAATAATTGTTTAAGTTACTTAATAAAATTTTAAAGAAAACTGTTATTTCAGTCTTTTTTTTGAACTTTAATGTTAGTGGTTCAAATGTCAAAAATCCTTTTATTAGGAAAATGGCAAATTTCTTTATTAATGCAAAGGTGACTTGGTTTATCGTTACTGTGACAAACGAAAACACTTTATTTGATGAATCCTTAAAGAAAATTTTAATTAATATCAATCAGGAGAAAAGTTATTGCAAAAATATATGTTGATCCCTAGACACATATGTTGATCCCTAGACACTTTTGATGTGTGTATATGAGATAACACCTCACAACCGTAGTATTATAACGATAAGTCACTGTTAAGTCCGTCCACCAGTGCTACGTTCCAATTAGCTGATAGTCTAAAAGGTCTACCCGGAATCTGTGTCTAGATGGGTCTGATGAAAAGGTTAATAATATATGGAATAGTATGTAGATAAATGAAAAGGTTTTAGAATTATTCTTCTGCTTCTTGTGGTGCCTCTTCACTTATGAAGGCTGGCAATTATAATGTTAGAATAATATAGTTTATTTTTTATTAGGGCAGTACAAGTTTCTCAGAAGTAGGTTGAAAAATTACTTAGAAAATCAGCATCTGCCAGTTCTTCTCATAACAATAACTATAGGGATAGCTTCAGAACTGACAGATAACTAAATTCAAATGTATTTGATTTCAGATAATTTAAGAATACACCCAGTGTATAACAGAAAGTTGATGTAAAATAAAATAACCGATTCCTTAAACTAAATATATTTTATTTTAATTAAATATAACTTTAGGTACGTAAAAATATATATACATAGATGCATTATTTGACTATAAATCATAACACAACTAAATTATCATGGATAATCATGGACGATCATGAATAATTTGATCACGTTATCACATCAATTTGGGATAATTTTAAAAATCACTGAAATGACACTTAAATATATAGAAATTGATTTTTTTTACAAATTCTAACCAGTCTTACGTCCTCAATGAAGACCGACAAAAATTTGTACAAATGTTATTATTTGGCCCCATCTCTCCACGTCTTAATAGATAATAGAAATAAAATAAAAAATAAATAGACATTTTATTTCTATTTGGAGATCAGTAACTATTTTATACCGTAAGTGGTAAGTAAAATACGCGGTTTTACTTACTGGTATACTTTGGGGATGTCCGACTAGTGATGTGACGCTTCACTCTAAGGGGTCCATCACTCGTCCATCTTCCCCGAAATACACACGCAAGCAAATCTCTAATAAATTTACCACTTACGGATATTTAGTGGTGATAACTCGATTTATTTTATTACAAATTGCCTTTAAAAACTTACAAAAGGAAATTCGTAATAAGTATTTTATAGACACTGTGGTATACTCTACGTTGTGAGGTTCTAAATAAGGTCCAATTTAATGTATCATATCGATTCTATTCACAATAAAACAAACAAGTTAAAGTCCAGCTTCCAACATTTAAATGATACAGACTAGGGAATTGTAAATGCATAGTCTCGGCCACGCCAGTTTAACTGGAAGACTTATGTTGCGACTTAAATCATGACTGTCTCTCGTTGACAGTGGTGATTGCTGCGGGTGCCGGGACCTGGTTGATGGCGGGTGGCGGGGAATCGTTGGTAGCTGGCAGGGGATCGACGGTCCTCGTGTTGTTGTTGTTGGACTGTGCTAGCGCGGTTGTGATGGGGTGTGCTATTGGCTGCTGTGGTTGCTGGTTGGGGTAGTGTACTCCTACCACCTCTTCATAACTTGGCGGTGCCATACATTCTGTAATTAAGAAATGTTCGGTGATTAGAATCTTAGAAGATAAACAACAGATCTATATTGTGTAACATTGAGAATGAGGCATAATCTTAAAGTTCTGTTAAAATTGCGACAGTCGGAATATGTCTGTATTTTTGAATCCTTAACTACTTTATCAATTGTCATGTTTAGCGTATATGTCTTCAGTGATACAAGGACGATAACAGGACAACGGTATGAGCAGTGGACTAAATAAAAAAAAAAAAAAAAAAAAACGACTTTAATCTGGAACACCAGCACCAGCTTTCAAATAAAAAAAAATCATCAAAATCGGTTAACCCATTTGAAAGTTATGAGATAACAAACATTAAAAAAAAACAGTCGAATTGAGAACCTCTCCTTTTTTTGAAGTCGGTTAAAACAGTTGATAATGATGAAGGTCAGCTCCTAAGCTATTGTGAAATTTTGGGCAAAATCAGTAACATCACACCAACCATAACAGTCAATTCTAATACTGTTGACTCTCATTGCCAAAATCATATAACTTTAGCTTTCCCACTTTTTCTGTTAACCATCTCCGTCCCTTTCACTTCCTCATATTGTAGATAAACATAATGAAATATGTTACTCGTTACACATTAATAACTGCAATAAAACGTAACTATCTCTATCAAATAACTTGTAAGTACACCCCTCATTCATAGTTTAAAATATAAAAGGTTTGTAATAATTTTTCTTAGTAAAAAAAAAATTTTATGCCAAACATGATAAAATAACTTTTAGATTTCATTCAACCGTCTTGAGATATGCACATTATTTCCATTTCTATTTGGTCGTAGCCAATTAGTTATTCCCATTATAGGTGAATAAGAATGCAGGTCAATCCTAATGTAGGTATCTCAACAAAGGATTGCGTCACTTCCGGTACGTACATACCTATTTTATCTGTGCACCTGTGCATGACGTCATAAATTCTACATGTCAATCCATATTTTACATGACATGTCATGGTTAATTAATTTTTTATTATGTATAGCGCAAAGTAGTTATTTAATTAAATTAGGAAAAATCTGCATTTAAAAGACACATTCTTTAAGAAGATCATAGGTTATTTAACGTTACAACACTTGCATTAGGAACTCTAGAATTAGGAGGAAGAGTTTTCTTTCGATAACCTCACTTCACGAAGAATTACGTACGTACAGCTTAATGTCAGACTGTGTCAATAGTATTACTCCAGTCCTGCTTCCCAGCCAAGTTGGCATTCTACAAACTTAAACGTTAATAGAAAACTAACTAATGTAAAGAAATTACGTCATCTCAACAGTCACTTGGTCAAAACAAAATACGAGCCAATATTACATTATAAAAAAAAAAAAACCGACTTCCAAAAACATCCAACGAAAACTCTCTGTCAAAAAACACTTAAAAGCGTAAAATAAACTGGTTCTTCATAAATTGCCTATACCTAATTCTTTATTCATTTAAATAGTAGTATTATAATGGGTGCTAGGTACCTAAAATCTGTTTGAAGTCGGTGCCAAGTGACTATCGCTTAGACTTTTGTAATTGTTCGTTTGTATTCTTTTTGGCTTAGCACCGACTTCAAACAGACAAACAAGGTTTTTTTTTTTTATAAAAAGTTTTTATTTTACAGTTTTTAGTGCAAACAATCGTAGGTAAGTAGTAAGTTGAATTATTTCATCAAATTTCATCATCAAGAATAATACAAATTAAGGTACGTGTAATATTAAAATCATCCTCTAATCCCTAACTGTTGAAGAGTTTAATCTTCTATCATCAGCTCACCTAAATAGCTTGAAAGTATACGACTGAAGGTCTTTAGATACGTATGAAATTGAAAGAATTATTATCCGACTCCTAACCGTTGAGGAGTTGTACCTTCCACCTTCCATCATCAGCTTACCTAAATAATTTGTAAGAATACGACTAAAGGTAACTTATATACATATGATATTTAAAGATTTATCCTCCAACTCCTAACCGTTAAGGAGTGGTACCTTACAGCATCAGCTCATCATCATAAAATGATGACTACCAGACGCAAATACCGGTGTAACTTCAGAAAATATACGAAAAACATAGTATGTGCCTATAAAAAATGAGGGTTTCCCTCGATTTCCCTGGGATCCCATCATCAGATCCTGATATGCTGGCAATGGGACCACCACGGAAGCATACCCTGTCGAATACAAAAAAAAAATTCAAAATCGGTCCACAACTGACGGAGTAATCAGGTAACATACATAATAAAAAAAAAAAAAATACATACAGTGGAACATAGAACCTCCTCCTTTTTGGAAGTCGGTTAAAAAGAATAGACGAGTTAACAATTGTAGAAGAGTTTCCAAAAAAAAAAGATATCCTAAAGCAAAAGCATTCTGAAACGTACAACTCAGCTAAGTTTAAGCCGGGTCTCCACCGAAGAAAAGTTGGCAATTTTTGTGTTGTCAACACGTGTTGGTGACAAAAGTTTCTGTAAAACTGAGTCTCCATCAAACAAACATTGGCAATTTTTGGCAACATTTTTTTGTGTTGTCAAATTTCGGTGGAGACGCGCCTTAATATCCGTCGACTTCCATTCTTAACACTTTCTTAATTTGCTCATCTCTACGCATCAAATGTCCATACCAGGTTAACCATACACAAAGATGAAACTCACCATATTTTGGAGGGGGAGGCAAATTGGAAGGGCTGACGTATATAGTAGGCTCGTGTGTAGTCAACGAGGGGCGGGCTCGCGACCCCGCATACATCCGCCTCTGCTGCGGATTGCGCGTTTTCTGTCCTGCAAATAACAAAGAAAAATACATTTAAAAAAATTAAATATACACAGTTTTATGATGTCAGAGGAGCTTCTGTGACATTTTTACTGAATAAATTCAATTGTGATTCGCCACAATATCATAAGTCTTCTTATAATTTGCGAATTTTATTTGCGATCTGTGAAATTTCATTTGCAGATGAGACAACGTTAATGAATGTATGAAGAGATGGGACTGAGATTACGGCGGCTCGAAGAAAACTGTCGTTTAAGCATTGTATAGGTGTGTTCTGTTATTGGATGGAACATGGGCCCCATTACTGATGGTCCAATAATAAAGTCCATCATCTGGTTATACTGTATTGTGCACAAACGTAGTGACGTAAGACGTAAGACGTAGTTCTGTGAATACTCATCCTTACTAGGTAAATAATGTTATCCTGTTTCTTAAACATGGGAAAATATACAAATAATAAATAATAAAAAAGGAAAAAACAATAACTATGCCAATTTTCCAACATGGTGAATGAGGAAAAATTGTAGATAAATACAACTAATTTATTTTTAATAACTAATAAAGATAATTATAAGTGCGGACTAATTTCTATAATTCCAATCCATCTATTTAATTATTTTATTCCTCGAAGTTACAACCCATCCAAAAATAGAGAGAAGGAAAAACCCACCTAAAAATTGGCTTATCACTGATACTTTACTGATAATGGATATAATAATTTTGAATATATAAATAAATACATTATGAAATAATGGAAAAAAATATCAATTAAGACTAAAAAAACTTCGCAGAAGATAACAGGTCTAGCTCTGATTTGACGTTTACCTACTTTATATGAGCCGGTATGTAAATAGGTCTATTATCGAATAGAAAAGTCCAAGTAGAGTTTAATCTGATGAAAAAAGACGTCAACTTCAAAACGAAAATATCTAACCAATAGGACGTATTGAACAAGAGAACTATACCAAAACAATCCACATTTGAATAGAGCATTCGTTTGTCTAAGTGTTACCAATAATAAAAATCTAAATATAGTAATACTTGACGCATATATGTAATACGTAATACCTGTAAGCAGAATTTTGATGCACGTCACTACAAAACACATTATCACAAATAACGTTATGGTACTCGTAAGAGACCACACAACACTAGGCCAGAAACTGTCATAATTCAACGTCAAAGTACCACAATGCGTCTCTGACGCAAGTTCTGTCAAATTTTGACATTCCATTTTTAAAAATGCCGCGAATATGAGGTTTATATAATGCACATTACGGCTATAATTTTGAATCTGATTGGTGTCGAAAACACTAGTATTAGTATAAGTTATTTATTATAAAAACGTGCGTAATGTAAGAAATCTGTCATAAAACTAATAGAATGAGATCAGTTGTCAGTCCTTGTAATAGATTTCTAATTAACATTTAATTAGTTGTAGTCATTTAAGGCTCGATTAAGTCGATCTACAGAAGATAGATCATGCACACCTTGTGTTTGTAAACTGTTTGATGAATTGCTTAATTCTAGATTAGTTTAAAGGTAGCCGCTAGTTGTCTTAAGTTTTGCAGTATTTGAAGACACTATCAAGAAATGAAAATATTAGGCACGTAGAGGTGACCTAATAATTAAACATTTGTTGTCGTAATTTTCAAAAGCCTCTCGTGACAGTAACTGTCACATTTATTGGATAAATAGTTATTATAATACTGTTTATGAATATCGTCGCACAATTGTTTGCATCCAGATCTGGCTACTGAGGAAATGAATAATCACAAATTTTAACAAAAAGAAAAACCGACTTCAATCTGGACCAAATTTAAATGGGACCATACGAGAATATTCAGTTATTCGTTAATTTGTCGCGTACATACATAATGCAAATTGAAGACTTATATGGATTACTCATGGATGACATGTCAGAACTAGACCAAATTTAAATGGGACCATTCGGGAAGCACCAGCTTTCAAATAAAAAAAGAATCATCAAAATTGGTTCACCCAGTCCAAAGTTATGAGGTAACAAACATAAAAAAAAATACAGTCGTATCGATAACCTCCTCCTTTTTTGAAGTCGGTTAAAAATACATTTCTTGAAGTCGGTTCTTTTTTTTGTTTTTTGTGATTCTAATTAATGAGGTCAATAGATTCGTAATATAGTAAAAAAACCGACCAAATTTAAATGGGACCACACGGGAAGCACCAGCTTTCAAATAAAAAAGAGAATCATCAAAATCGGTTCACTAAGTCAAAATTTATGAGCTAACAAACATAAAAAAAATACAGTGAGTTTCGAAGTCGGTTAAAAATGTGTTCAGTAGTTCATAGGCTACGGTGGAACATACAAACATCATAGTCACCCAAACCAAATAGGGTTCCGTACCTAAAGGGTAAAACGGGACCCTATTACTAAGACTTCGCTGTGTGTCTGTCCGTCCGTCTGTCACCAGGCTGTATCTCAAGAACCGTGATAGTTAGACAGTTGAAATTTTCAGAGGTAATGTCTTTCTGTTGCCACTATAACAACAAATACTAAAATACAGAATAAAATAAATATTTAAGGGGGCTCCCATACAAAAAACGTGATGTTTTTGCTCGATATTAATAAAGGCAACAGGTAGACACTTGAAATGTATAGATAATGGTACGGAACCCTTCCTGCGCGAGTCCGACTCGCATTTGGCCGATTTTACCCTTCCTTTTGGCTTCGCCGTAGTCGGTTAAGAATGAAAATCTATTAACGCGAGAGGAGCTTGGGGTAACAAGCTAGTATAGTCTAAAGGAAAAACTTATCGGCTATCAGGAAAGTGAGTTTAGATTACAAATACCTTATCTGGTGATAACAGTATCGAGTGACACGTATCTTGGACATTTTAGAACAAATATATCTCGATATATTAATAAAAGAGGCAAACAAAAATTATGTACAAAAAAAACATACTAAACAAATTGAGAACCTCCTCCTTTTGGAAGTCGGTTAAAATGAAGAATAAAAACTTATTTACACTCGGATCTGTGTAAGTTTAAAAATAACCTTACTCATCTCACATCTCATAGACGGCCGTCTGAGTAGAGCCTGTAATATGTAAATCTGGATGATAAACATTCTTATATATTTGTAAATACATGCATGTTTTAAATGAATTACACATGGACACTACATAATCTTGCTCATCATACAATTATTTATCCTAGGTGGAAATTGAACCCACGTCGTCTGATATAGCAGCCAGGGTTGCTAACCACTATACCATGGGTTCCCACAGATGTATTTACGTCAATAAAATGGCAACACTTTTTGGGAATATTGGTAAAATGAAAAAATATATAGTAATAAATGTTCAATCAAAAAGGAGAGCATTGGAAAAAGAGGAATTTTTAGAGCCACAGATCGAATAAGCTCGATTATATCTGTATGTAATTCGAACCGGCTGTTATTGATAAACTTAAGACTAAAAATACCTTAATAAAAAACAAAAATGTTAATTACTTATGGCATAGACCCGAAGGCACGAGAACAATAATAGCCACGTAAGCAGCATCACAATCAACGCCACCAAGTACCAAAACGCCATCTGGCTCAAACTAGACGAATCACTTTCTTCATATCTCGGCTCTACCGCCTCATTTTCATCCAAAGAAGACAAGTATGGTGCCATTTTCCTTTAAAATCTCTTCTAAGAAGATTAAACTTTCTTTAATATTCCAGAAGAATCGTTCAAAAATCTTCTAAACTGTTTGTGAAACAAACAATTCGAGTTTTCGATACTTTTGTGAACACTCACAAATTAATTTGTTGAAACAAATTATTGGAATGAACACTAATAATGCTATAATTTCACTGAATCACAATTAATGTACATATTTTAAACATTTTTTTTTAATAAAATACTTGGTATATGGATCACTTGACGAAGGGGTACCTACTGTATCAAGAACTGTTAGATGTCATATCTGAGATATGTCAATATTATCGCGACGGTTAAGCAACACTACGAGCTGAATGATAATTTTACCAATACCACGGAGGTATCTGGTACACTATTATCTATTTAGCCGGCATTTATCTTAGTAAAAATCTTCTGAGAAACAGATCGAACAATGTATTTTTTTTCTCATCACTATTTTTTTTTAAGTATTAGCCGGCAAAAATAACTCTGCTTTGCCTAATGAAAAGTAGTAGAATCCAAGACTGGTTATTACCACCTTGATTGCGAATGTGGATAATGCAGCATGGTGACCCACACTATGGCAGCCAAGTGAAAGGTTTTTCGCGCCCGCTTAAAGGACCCGGGGTCATAGTGGGAGGGAAATAAATGCGCTGATAGGGAATGCCAGTTTTTGAGTCCTCGACACAGGAAGGAAGAGCCTAACCGTTTTGTTCGAAAATGTATTTCAACCGCTATGAAAGGTGATTTTAGGCGCACAGCACCACACCGTGTGGTTTTAGTCGGTCCGATTTCGACACACCACCATGCCGCAAACCATGGGTTTTCACACGCAAAAAAGGCCAATATTTTTTATGGTATAGTATAGGGGGCAAACGAGTAGACGTATCACCTGATGGTAAACGATTACCGCCGCCCATGGACACCCGCAACACCAGAGGCGTCACAAGTGCGTTGCCGGCCTTTGGGGGATGGGCAGAGGGATGTGGGGAGGGGTTGGGGTATAGGCCTTCGGTATCCTCACTCACTCGGTAAAACACAGCGCAAGCGCTAGTTCACACCGTTTTTCTGTGAGGCCGTGGTATCACTCCGGTCATATCGAGGTCATATCGTGGTATCGAGCCAGCGCATTCATGCCGAAGCGTTGCTCTCCCACGGTTCAATATGTACAGCCTATATCCACCAGATGACAAATTTCGGCTGAGATGCTGAAAGGCTTTTATCGTAAGTAAGCTTCATTTGTAAAAAAAAAAACAAATCCATACTAATATTAAAATTCGAAAGTAACTCTGTCTGTCTGTATTTACGCTTTCACAACTAACAGGAGAACCGATTAGAATGGATTTCGGTATAGAGATAGCTGTACCGAAATTCATCCTAATCGGTATAGATATTATGCTTAACACATTCTATACTGTTGTTGCTTTTCTAACGGTTCTATAATAATTTATTATTTTGTGAGGAGTACTTGTGGCTATAAAGATAAATGTAAGAATGAGCTATCGTTATTTACAGCTAGATATTTATCAATATAACCTTTTATTGTAAGACTTATTCAAATGTTTATTTACTAAATTCAAAATTCACTACGCACTAATTTTTAAGAAAATTTCGCGACCGGAGTAGCGTAGATTCATACTACTGTTATAAACTCGAAAATAACTGACTCTGCGCTCTTTCTTTGTTTTGACACAAATGTCTACATCATCTATGACATTTATGAACATACACTACTACTACGCTGATTTCAGCACGGTTGGGCCGGCTCGACCGGGGCGGTACTACCCTCGCACAGAAGATGTACGTAAAATGACAGCGATCGTGCTGTCGTGTTTCGTTGGTGAGTGCAAGACCGGAGACCCAATGACCCTACGCATGCTCATTCCGCTATAAAAAAGTTATGAAAGATCTGTTTAGAAAGGTGGTTTAGACCTATTATACATATGGGTTGTACAGGGTTCGTTTCAGTATTGATGTCCCGCTTAGATCGCTTTCTTAGTTGTCTCTTACGACACCCATGGGAAGCTTAGGTAAAAGAGGTGGCGTGCGTATTCCTAATTCGTCACCACTCGGAGAAGTAAGTTATAGAAAGAGGTTAGGTTAAGTTAAAATGATGTATAAATACCTAAGGAAGCACACTTGATGCACATCATCATGAAGACGAAGGCCAGCATGGTTACCATCACCGATATGTATACCACTCCGCCAACAGTTATTAGCGGGTCATTCGATGCGTCACCTGTCAGTGGTACTTCATAATCAACTTCGTACGAAGGCGCCATTTTGTTTTTAATGTCACTTTTTTATTCTTTTTTAAACAGTATTACGCAGACACCTGAATGTTTTTTTAAACCTTTTTTTTGTAAATTGTCTATACGGCCAGTGTTTTAAATTATTATAGTCGTTTTCAAATATTTAATAGTTACTAACTGTATAGTATTTTAGTAATTATTATGAAGTATTTCGGTATTTTGAAGTCACGGTTATTTTATTACGTTATTGTTAATCAAAACAACACGAATTATAACTATGGACACTCGATCACACGATTATATTTATCGTAACAAATATAATGGTGAACACTTATACTTTTTTAAAGACAAATTTACTTTAAAAGTATTTTTAAAGCCAGCATTTCTGCACACTGTGACATTTATCTTCTTTGGAACAATATGAGATACTGAGTTAATATTCTAAAGATTTTTCTGTCAAACATGATCGATAATTCTGTTAAGATGTTAGGCGGTTTGTTGTTATGGAGATTTTGAACCTTATTCGTACGTGATAAGGAACATGTTGATTCTAGTTTTATCATCACAAATGAGATGAGATTTATCTACAACTACAATGTTATAGATAACAGACGGACATACATAGTCACATCAACCCTTCAAAAGGTAAGTTGAATATTTAAATTTCATTTACTTATTTTATTTTAATAATGTATTCTAAACTTGTCCTAGATTGTTGTTGAATGTTCCACATTTAACAGACTTTAAATAAAAGTGAAGAAATAATGACAAAATAATCACTAATTTTAACAAAAAACCGACTTCAAGAACTGGACCAAATTGAAATGGGACCACCTGCTTTCAAATACAAGAAGTATCAAAAAATGATTTTTGATGTAAATACCGTACCTATACATATATATAATTCATAATTATTTATATACTAGCTGTTGCCTTCGACTCCGCCCGCGTGTATGTCGGTTATCGCGGCAAATAGTAACTTAAATGTTATTCTGATGTATAAGCTATATTACTGTAAAGTTTCATCCAAATCCGTTCAGTAGTTTTTGCGTGTAACAAACACACTTACAGATCCTTACAAACTTTCGCATTTATAACATTAGTAGGATACAGTCTAAATCTTATGTATAAAATTCTCGTGTCACAATGTTAGTTACCCATACTCCTTTGGAACGGCTGGACTGATTTTTATGAAATTTGGTGTGCATATCGGGTAGACCTGAGAATCGACCAACATCTATTTTTTATGGTAAAACAACGTTTGCCGGATCAGCTAGTATCTTCGTTCAGTTTAAACAGATTAAAAAGGTTGGGTATATACACACATCAAAAGTGTCTAGTGATCAACATATGTGTCTAGGGAGCAACATATATTTTTGCAATAACTTTTCTCCTGATTGATATTAATTAAAATTTTCTTTGAGGATTCATCAAATAAAGTGTTTTCGTTTGTCACAGTAACCATTAACCAAGTCACCTTTGCATTAATAAAGAAATTTGCCATTTTCCTAATAAAGGGATTTTTGACATTTGAACCACTAACATTGAAGTTCGAAAAAAAGACTGAAATAACAGTTTTCTTTAAAATTTTATTAGGTAACTTAAACAATTAATAATCCGTGTTTCTACCGCGAACACTAACAACACAAGAATCGGTTTGGCATACTCAAAATGAGTTCATCCAAATCACGCTGTGGAATGGCCGCCCATGTTCGTTGCAACAACAAAAAAAGGTCTTCTTGCGACTGGATACCCTCCATATTCGGCAGAGCTCTTCTCTGTAGCATATCCCATGCATGCTCAATTGGGTTCAAGTCTGGCGACTGAGCAGGCCAGGGCCAAAGCCACATCTCAATCGCAAGAAATCCGCATAAAAATGCTTGATCCCTAGACACTTTTGATGTGTGTATTTAGATAAAAACTTGATAAAAATCAAATGCCAAGGAAAGGATTTAAAAATAAAACCCTGGGCCCTATTTCATAAAACTTACAATTGTCAGTGACAGGTGACAATTTGACAATTGTCCGTTTCATAAAACTTTTGCTCCGACTTAATTGTATGCGGAAAATTCGACAAGTTTGTCAAATTATCGTGACAATTTGACATTTTTGCGTTGCATAGAAATTTACAGGTGACAACGAAAACTGTACAAATTGTCAACGATTTACTGACATTTTTTGTTTCTTAAACAGGTATTAGTCAATACCATGCGGCAAATTTGCTTGGCAAATTTGTAGAACTGTCGCAAACTTTTGACAGAGGCCTCGACGTGTATCAGAAATAGATCGCAAGTGACAAGTGACTAAGAATTCGTTGTTTTGTTCGTAATTTGTAATAAATCTTCAAATTGCTAAATTTTTGCAGTGATAACATTAGTGACAGATTATTATTTAGAAAAAGACAGCAGAGTATTTGGGGAAAGTATAAACATTTGTTTTGAATTCGGGTTCGATTCCCGGGTCGGACCAAATGTTTGTATGATCTGCAAATATTTGTTTCGGAGTTTGGGTGTTTTCTGTATATACACACATCAAAAGTGTCTAGGGATCAACATATGTGTCTAGGGATCAACATATATTTTTGCAATAACTTTTCTCCTGATTGATATTAATTAAAATTTTCTTTAAGGATTCATCAAATAAAGTGTTTCGTTTGTCACAGTAACGATCAACCAAGTCACCTTTGCATTAATAAAGAAATTTGCCATTTTCCTAATAAAGGGATTTTTGACATTTGAACCACTAACATTAAAGTTCGAAAAAAAGACTGAAATAACAGTTTTCTTTAACATTTTATTAGGTAACTTAAACAATTAATAATCCGTGTTTCTACCGCGAACACTAACAACACAAGAATCGGTTTGGCATACTCAGAATGAGTTCATCCAAATCACGCTGTGGAATGGCCGCCCATGTTCGTTGCAACAACAAAAAAAGGTCTTCTTGCGACTGGATACCCTCTATATTCGGCAGAGCTCTTCTCTGTAGCATATCCCATGCATGCTCAATCGGGTTCAAGTCTGGCGACTGAGCAGGCCAGGGCCAAAGCCACATCTCAATCTCAAGAAATCCGGATAAAAATGCTTGATCCCTAGACACTTTTGATGTGTGTAGTACGTATGTATGTAAAAAAAACTATATATGTATTTATATCTTGTCTAGTACCCATAACACAAGCTCTGTTTAACTTGGGACTAGATGGCGTTGTGTGTTTAAATGTCCGGAATGATTATTATTTATTTATCTGACGTTACTTTCAATGAATAATTTCGGATAAGTAAATCGGTTGTAGAATATTATTTTGAGTAAAATTGGAATGTCACCTGTCGCTGATAATTATATTCCTGTCCCTGACAATTTTTATTGGTGTGATAGGTGTTTATTACGAATTGTAAGGAAAATGGTTTTATGAAACGCCACAAAAAAAAGTGACAATTACCAATGTATTGAAGTCTACAATTATTTATTTGTCAAGTTTCATGAAACGGGAATTGTCGTGACAATCCGACAAATTACGTCATTTTTGACAAATTGTCGACTTGTCAGATTTTATGAAATAGGGCCCAGATGGAGGGGAGGTTACCAATGTCATAATTTAAATTTATTAAATAAAAAAAAACTTTATTTCATTTGTCAAGGAAGCAATATGACATTTAATTTTAAAAATTCGATTAATTTCAAAAACTAATTCATAGATGGCGTTACGTCTAGTGTCTAAACATGTAACAAAATTTGACATGATCTAACAGATTTGAATTATGATAGCAATCATACCTTTGTCTCTTTCAATTGCTGTGCAAATCGAAAGAGATAGCCAATCAATAAATATCAATATCTCAATAGTTTATTATCAGTAGGCTATTTGTATAAGGGCTACTGCTTTTTTATTTAGACTTTGTCGCACATCGATGTTTTTTTTTTATTTCAGATTAAATTCTTAAAGCCTCTATATGGACTCTTAGTTTATTTATTACCCTAGTGATATAAAAAAACAAACATAATTTTATCTGATATGAAATGGCTTGATGTGACGTATTAGTGGTTATGATTACTTCTCTGATTAAAAGCCAATTACCATAGATACACACTGCTCTATAAAAATACGTCATAATGTGAATGCATTACACACACCATCGTAATAATAAACTAGGCTATAGATTGAACGTTTCTGGTAATATTTGCTGTAATAGTATGATAAAAAAACTGCAATGTAAAGTGTTTGTAGTTTAATATTATCACAAAGGATCGTATAAAACTAGCCATACACGGTAGGGTGTTGACATGTTTACCTGCATACTTACACCCGTCAGAGTACAACTGAGAAGAGGGCATACCTGCACAGTTGTGTAACATACACGATTCAGGTTACCCATAAAGTTCAACCATACAGGCAAACTTGTCAGATATACCCCAACTTGCATGGCTAGCTTCAAGCTTAGTAAAAAAGGAAGGCTAGGGTTACGTATTTTTGAAGTTACATTAGTAACTTATAGTTAGCAAAGCTAGTATATAGATTACTATATACTATCATTTGTTACAGGGCTATCATTATAGTTAACAAAAGTACGAAGATATTTAATGGTTTCGTAGCGTTTCGAAATTATAGTTTGAGGACTTTGTTTACTCAACCTTGTTTGCAACTGTATATAAAAACAATTTAGCTTATAAAAAGATTGCAGCGTTCAGCATCTATGTAGAAAGAATACCACTAGCCGCTAACGTTTTCCAGTCCATTTGGAATAATTTGGATATTAAAATCGTCAAAACTTTAAAAAATATTTTTTTCCTAGCCATATATATTATCAAATAATATATTCCCAAGATTATTTGGGGTTGGCTTCTAGTCCACCCCGTTTTGCCTGAAGAATATCAGTTTTTACATGGAGCGACCAGGCATCGGACCTCCCCAACCCTGAGGGTAGAAACCGAATTCTAAGGTTGAACTAGTTGTCAGTATGAGGGCACTGACTTCTCAAATAACGATTGCCATAGATGTTCATGGCAACCGGGACCGACGGCTTTACGTGCTCTCCGAGGCACGGGCGTGTGATGTAGTTCACCGCCAAACTTCCATACTCCGGGCTGGCGGTAATAAGAATTTCATAACGAAAAACCCAATACATTACTTTGGCCCGACTCGGGAATCGAACCCGAGACCTCTTGATTGGCAGTCGCATATGCGAACCGCCAGACCAACGAGGCAGTCACGGGATGCCTTAAACACCTCAAATCTTTTTAGTCTGTTAGTCTGTTCTATAATTTCAAGAGCACAACAACAGCTAACAGATGTTTTCGGTATGCTATATAAAATTAACACACTTTCACGGAAAATGTACTTTAATGCGTTGTTTTAAAGTATAAAGTCAACTTACTGGTCCTTAGCTTGCACGCCACTAAGATTAATATGAACATAAACAGCCAAATCAACCACAATGTATACCCTATCTCCATTTTATTAAATTTAAGTTTATACCACTAACTACTGATGTTTCTAGAAGGCAGTAATGTACTAAGAACATAATTGCTTGTAAAAGATAGTACAGAAGAAATAATTCGATAAATATGCATTATCTGTGAGTAGTAAATGGTATTTATATAAGGTTTTATATACCAGTTATCGTAGGATAATCCTTCAAACTACTCGAATTTGTGTATAGTTCTTTTCTTTACTGATAGATGGCGCTATTTTAATAATTATAGTTTTAAATAGCGCCATCTATAAGTAAAGTAAACTAAATTTTGTAAATGCTTTAGGTGACGCTTATGTTTTATCGAGCATAGCTCGGAAAAGTGACGTTGAAAAAATGGAAAATAAAGTTTTGTTTTTAATATTGTTTGAATTATAATAAGGTTATAGATTAAGGTACATATAGTCTTAAAATATATATAAAATATTTGTTACTGAATTGCAAAGAACATTTTTTTTATAGCATCACCCAATTCGATCTGAAATTTAAGTTCAGTCTTGTAACAATTCTTTTCTATCGTTACTTTCACCTACTGAGTATCTATAAAAACAAAACACTACTTTTACAAATTTCCACTTACCAAAGTCTATGTATAATTTGCAAAAAATGATTCCAAGAAATATAAAAGCAATCAAGCTCCAAATGATTGTAGATAAATACATTTTATCTATACATGTACTTGTTGTAATATTGACTATTTTAGTACACAACACTTCCTTGCCACAACAATAAAGAAACTACTCCTTTAAATTGAATAATAATAACTTTATTATATAGACTGCTATTAGTTTTATTTCCAAAATACGATAATGGTTGTCAGTATCAAGTATATCACTATCTTATCATGTAATTGGACTCGCTATATTATTATAAAGACTTAAATTGCTATGATTCAGGATTTATTACAAGGAAAGCACTAAGAATAAATTGATTATTGCGCCATCTATATTTTAAAGCCAATACCTATGACAGTTTGAAGTTTTTGTTTCAGAAGAGAAGAATATTTTAATACCTTTGATTGCAATAGATAGATTTTTGTACAGATTGTTGATAAATAAATAAATTTTAGAGTGAATAGATAAACAATCTAATTAATTATGTTGAGATAACCAGAACGGCTATAAAACAATTTATTTGTTTCTAAACACACGCTGTACATACAGAACGAACGATCGTTCTTATCACATAATTACTTGCCTTACGTGGGAATCGAACCTACAATCACGGGCTCGTTTCAACACTGATCTTTTTAACAGAGATATATCATAAAAGAAAGAAATATAAGTTAAATTTAGAGATTGTATCTTCAGGAAGTACTTACGGACTATTAGTATTCTAAGAGCAGCAAGCATAACCAACACCACAAGGAAGAATACCGTCCACATGAGATACCGACTACCGAACATTATAACAGATTGTTGAAGACACAAATAAGAACTGTTCACTTGCAAAGCGGCTCAATAAGTAATTTAAAAGATAAAATTTATTTGATAATAACCAAACATTATCAATATATTAAACTATAGGTATCTTTCAACGTGATACAAAAGATTAAGTCCTGATTAAAACAATGTTTTGAACATATCTAAGTAAGTAATTATATGTTTATCTGGTTGACGTAATTAAAACCGTTGTACAAAGATTAAATTGGAAGGAATTTCCTTTTTAAAAAACGTTTTTGTACATTCGTATATCTGTTAGAAAATGTATATAAAGTTACTTATGTAATACGAAATGTTCAAATTAAGACAGAATAATAGGAAGTGCTACCACCCACTTTTTTTTTCTCGCGCGGAATGCTTTTCGCACCATACTCTACGTGGGGAGACAAAGGGCGTGTGTGGGACTCCCGCAGAACCGATCTACCCACTAAACCCCGCGGCGGCCTACCTCGGCAGTCTGGAGGAGCTCCAGGAACGCATTAGCGGCTTCTGGAGTTCCCCCTACCGTACCTCATGGCTGAGGTACATCCTTTTTTTTTGTATGTGTGGAAATCTCCTCGGACCGTCACCCCGCCGGGGCTTGCGGCGGGCGGTGTGTCGGACTCGAACCGACTAAAACCACACGGTGTGCTACTCTGCGCCTGGGACGGGAGGGACCCGGGAACTGCTTTATTAACACATCCAGATCCCTCCCAGCGCCTGCCCGCACAGAAGCGGGTACCGTCACTTGAAGACTCTCAATTTAGGCGACGTACGGCACACGCGTAACGTCACCTCCTCGCGGGAACTGAGGTACATCCTGGGGCAACCATAGTCACCCCCGGGGCGGGTCGCAATTGCGTCTCTTACCGGTCTACACAGTAAAACACCGACTCGCCTTAGACGACACTCCCGGCCGCACCGGGGTGTCACCTGTCCCGGCCAGTCCCGGGTCCTTTGGAGCAGTTCAATTTAAGATCTACCACCCTGTTCATCTCATGGGTGTCGTGAGATCCGATGAAGGGAACAAACTACGTAAGACAACAGCAGTGCAAAGGGAAGGAAAACTTGAATCAAATCCTTACCAACCCATATGCGTGATACAGCAGGTCAAAACCTTGTTTCAAATGCTACGCATATGTCCAGCAGTAGTCTATTAAAGGCTATTGATGATGATGATGGTGATGAATAAGAAAGAAGGATAAAACTTTCCTGACTATTTTTTTTATTTATACTCCCTATGTAGTGACTGCCTCATTGGTCTAGTGGTTAGCGTAAGCAACTGCTGATCAAGAGGTCTCGGGTTCGATTCCCGGGTCGAGGTCCACGGAGAATAGAAGATGGCGGTGTTTCCCGCCCGTGCCTCAGAGAGCACGTTAAGCCTACGGTCCCGGTTGTCATGAACATCTATGTCAATCGTTATTGGGAAGTCAGTGCCCTCAAATGTACTGACAACTAGTTCAACCTTCGAATTCAGTTCACCCTCAGGATTGCGGAGGTCCGATGCCAGTCGCTCCGTGTAAAAACTGATATTCAGGTAAAACCGGTTGAACTAGTAGCCGACCCTAAGTCTTGGGAATAATAAAGGCTAGGTATATGATGATGATGACTCCCTATGTATTGTAAGTGAGTGTGCTCAAATGACCTAGACAACCTTGCATGGACTATCAGTGATTAAACAAGTGTCAAGAACCCTGGAGCTGTCCTTGGCTTTTTACTTATCTGAGGCGAGAAACCTCACATTTACAAAGATACTACTTTACATGTCGTATTCTCTCTTTGAAGGTCGGTGAATAAGGAAAAATCGAGTAGGTACGAAGGTTGAAAATTCTCATAAGCTTTAAGAAACTGTGGTTTAGTTCCATTAAAAGTTGTATAGGTTTCAAAATGCACGACAATTTTAGTTCAATTTACGTAAAAGTAAGTGAAGTGTTGGGTAAACTGTAAGTGTAGTAAGCAGTTGATTTAAATGGGAAAATTGGGCGGACACTAAAAATACAAATAAATAATAAGTATACTAAGGAAATGTAAATATAGGAAAAGGTTTTTACTTACAAGCAATAGTTTAAGTTGATTAGATTTACATACGTGTAATAACTAATGAACCACTGACGAAAACCGAACCCTCTAACCGCTCGTAATAATAAGACGTAAATAAACAAGAAAGATTATGATAATCCACGCCAGTTTTGTCTAAATAAAAACATTATTACATCCATCATTAAATTTAAGCCTGACTTAAAGTGATAAGGTAGCATACAAGTATATAAATTAACAGCCCGAGAAATATAAGTTCATCATATCAAATCAACTGCCGTTAGAAGGTTTTGGTTACTATGCCACGCTAGCCAGACGGGTAATTCTAGTAAACTCGTAGGTAAAACAAGTATTTAACACAGTAGTGTCAACGCAATGACAACTTGTAAGAGAATAAATCAATAAATATTATAAATAAAGCTGTATTGTATTAAGATTAAAAGTCATCAGCACGAATGTATTAAATCTAAGACGAACTAGATACATTATGTAACTAAATAATAAAATAATTTATAATAATAACTAAGCACTTAATAGTATTGTATTTTAACATTACCACAAAGGAATAACTCGCAAGCGCCACAAATAACACAATCAACTACCATTTTATATTAATTAAAAAAAACACACTAAAAATGCACCTGCCCTTACGAATGGTAATTATGATTTATGACATTATTTAAACTTGTCATAATTATATTATAGATAACAGTACATAGATATCTAACAGGAAAAGATATCCGCTCAAAAGTATAATTAAATTGTAAAAATTAGTACAACGCCATCTAGTGTCCAAAGTACAGAAACAATTATACTTTTTTATGATTTAAGTGTCACTTACCGAAGATTTTCATCAATACAGCGTAAATTATGATAATTAAGAACAGGTTGATGACAACCAGAGTTAAAATATTCATAAAGCTGAAACTCATCATTTCTGTGTCCACTAAAACTAATTAGGTAAAAGCAGTGTGTTCTAACGTCGAATTAACTGACGAATGAACTTCAAAGTGTGTAATGAATCGATAGGATGTTTTTTGATAAACCTTTCGGCAATGATAACGTTAGCACAACATCACTGGATTTCGTTCTAAACGCAAGCTTCAAAAAGCGTTCTTATCGCTTCAATCACTGACGTTTACAGATTCAGAGATTTAAAGACCTACTTGAACGATAAACATATTTAAGTGATTATTTTATGGACATACATTATTAGATTGCTTCACAACGCGATCTAACAACAGCACAACTAGAGCAGACACTGTTTAGCGTTGGCAGCTTTCAAGAGTTGGCTCGACGAATTCAAACCTCAGGAGCAAGCGGACATAAAAACCTAAGAGTGCAATGCAGTGAATTCGGAGACTATGAGAAGGCTTTGGATCGAGATCTAATCTGTTCTGGAATCTGGAGTCACTGCAGAGTTGCCAAGTGAAATGGTAATACATCAAAGTGATGAAATACGACCGTCACTATGTTCGTCCAAGTACAGAATTAGCAAACAGGTCCCATACCGTGCGCATCGAGGAGTGAGATAAGAGGATATTATTTTCCCCGAAAGTGTTCACAAATATAATCGAAGACATGTTGAAGATGCTGCACGAGAAACTGTCGGGCATCAATATCAATTGCGATTTGCAGACGACATCGTCATCGTGACTGAGATGCTGCAGGTCCTGATGCCTAGTTGACTCTATACGCATCGACCTTTAGATGAACTTGGTTAATACAAGGTTATGTTAACACCGATAACATGAGGCCGTTCTCGAAGTTCATTTAGTATACACAGCTTCTAGGACGAGGTGAACAGCAGAATTCAGTTGGGTTCTCTTCTCCACTGCTGTATATTGGCAATTGGAGAGGTCAATATCCAGTAGTGGACTCCAATAGGCTGATTATGATGATGATGATGTTAATACTAATGTGTAAACAAAATCAAACTGGTACATGGCATTTAACAAATCAAAATCTAGTTGAAATAATGAACATCACTCACCAGTTAACTTTAAGAAGATGATGATACTCATCAGAAAACTAACAACAACAATAGCGACAATACCAGTTCTATACCACTCCATTTTGAATACAATATTTTGATAATTAATTCATAAAGTGCAAAAACACCAGTGTGCGATAATATTAGCGATACTTTCTACTTTAAATATCGAAAGGAAATCGATACACGACCGATAAAGGCATGATAAACACAAATTGCTATCAATTCGATTAATAGTCATTCGATTACAGTAATGCCTTTATAAATGATATTCATACCAAATAAGGAAATATTGTTTTCTTCAGGTAAATCTATTAATAGCCTAAATAGAAAATAGATATGTATATAAATTACATTAATGCACCTAATGGGTACAAACATGTCGATAAGTAAATTGAAAATTTCACTGTGAGAACTTCAATATACCAGTTCGACTTTTACAGGATAGATGGCGTTGACACATTTGCTAGGTGAATCCTCAGGTAACTTCGGATAAAAGTTTGACTGAAATTATTTTAATTTGATAAAATTAAGGTACCTACTCTGAGGTAACAAACATAAAAAATACAATCGAATTGAGAACCTCCTCCTATATTGAAGTCCGTAAAAAAGAATTGTGTTTTGTTCATTACACTGTAGCTTTCAAATTGCTTGTGAAAAGAGGAAAACCGTTGTCACACAAAGGGCGAAAAATACTGAACCGCTGTTTCTTGTACTTTGCTATAAAATCAAAATATATATATTATGAAATATATTAATAATATAATATATTATTATTATGTCTACAATTTGTTTTATTTTTTATCTTTATTTACCTAACTACGTATTTAAATTTTGTAAATAACAAGTTTCGTATCAGTTTGATAACAGTTAATCATTGACTCATCGGAAAACCTCGTAGCATAATTAATAAATTAATTCATTTAGATTTTAATGACATGATTTGTTTTAGTTTCTACCCTCGACGGTAGATGGCGTTAGACATATTATTAAATTACTTTATCGTCACTGGAATTGGTAATAAAACAGTAAATAATTTAATTTCTTAAGAAAGTTATTATTTTAATCTAGAAGCAATGTTCAGGACATATAAAAGAAAATTTCGTTGTTCGGAATTTTTTCGTTAGATGGCGCTGACGGACATGTTAATATAGGCCGATTTTAAAGACTGCTCATCAGTTTTATATAAAAGTTACATCGTTAACGAAGATAATTTTATTTTATAATTTTATCAGGTTAGTTTTTTTAACTTACTTTTTTTAAAGTTAACGATATGCAGTATCAGTTTGTGTCGCCTTAGTTCCAACACCGATTAAGACATTCAAATGTAATATCGTAATTGGAAAGCTCTTTTACTGCTTGTGTTTACTCAAAATGTACTTATTTAACACTTTCAATGTCAGTTTTTATTGACATGGATGGAAAAATAGACGAGTAAAAGAATAAAAAGAAAGTATCTATTACAATTGTTTTGCAAAACAACCACAAAACAGCTCACGAACATAGTTATTATAGATAGAGCAGGGGAGCCAGGCCCCCAGTCGTCCCTCGGTTAGAAAGAGAGAGACGATCGCGGTACCTATCTGTCTTTCTTTACTGACGCATGCGCAGTAAGCGCGGAAAAGCAGCATAGCAGAACGATTCGACGGTTAATTGTTGTGATTACCATTATTAGTTATTTACTGCGCATGCGTCAGTAGAGAAAAACGGATGGGGTACCGCGATCTTCTCTCTCTTTTTAACCGTTGGACGTTTACGCTTACAGGCAGCCGTATGTTTTCCCCACTTCGCACAACTCATTGGGGCGCTCGCCTCATATACTTTTTTGGTTGTACATAATACAAGTCTCATTTAAACAGTCCACTTTATTATATTTACATAACAAAGTAGTAGGGCACAACTAGACCTTCCGTAGACACTAGGTACTCGTTCGAAATCGTTTGAAACCGTCAAAACAACAAAGATTTCCTTCCTTTACAGTGCATGCCGCACTTAGGACGTTTTATACTAAGCAAGCTGCGTCAATATTTCGATCTATGCAATTTTTACCTTTGTCATTACTGCAGTAGATAATTAGATAAAACAGTAATTCAAATTTGTCGATAATATGTTATTGCGCAACTTACCACAAGCTTTCACAGCGACCGCGTAAATCAGCCAAAATAATAACACATTAGCGACCATAAAAAGCAACGCACCGGTTACGTTGGTTGTCATTTTAAAATACCAAACACTTCCTACCCTCAAAATGTAATGAATTCAAGCAAAATGGTGCGTTCGAAATTACAATGTTTTAACAAATGAATTCTAAAAGCACAAGGCTGATAGGAAACCTGATAAAGATTATTTTTTCGCTATCTAGTGATAACAACTTAATTGTAATGACGTTAAAAGTATATTGATAGTTTTATTCAGAATAACGATAGGTATTTTAAAATGGTAAAACTTCTAGAATAAATAATTAATATTTCGGATATCTAACACACAACGCCATCTAGTCCCAAGCTAAGCAGAGCTTGTGTCATGGGTACTAGACAACTGATATAAATACATATCATATACTTTTTTTGTAAACACATACATATTGTACATAGAAAACACCCAAACTTCGAAACAAAAATTTGCAGATCATACAAACATTTGGTCCGACCCGGGAATCGAACCCGAGACCTCAAGCACAGCAGTCGCATTCGCTACCACTGCGCCACCGAAGCAATTCACAAGAAGTCTAAAAGAAGAAGAAAGAACCAATATCTAAGGTAAAAGAGTTAAGGAAGGTAAACATGCAGGACAACGCACTGCAAAGATAAGGAAAACTTGAACCCTATTTTGCTCCGTTTGGTCGGGTTAGTATAGCCAAAGCCACCTTTCTAAGGAGATGTCTATGTCCAGCAGTGGACTATTAAAAGCTGTTGATGATGATGAGGAGGAGCAAGTGCCTACCCCTCATGGGTACATGTAACTTAAATAACAAAAAAAAACCGACTTCAATCTGGACCAAATTTTAATGGGACCACGCGGGAAGCACCAGCTTTCGAATAAAAAAAGAATCATCAAAATCGGTTTACCGAGTCGAAAGTTATGAGGTACCAAACATAAAAAAAAGAAAATACAGTCAAATTGAGAACCTCCTCCTTTTTTGAAGTCCGTTAAAGACACAAGTCAAAACTCGACTTAAGAATGCCCTGACCCATAGAATAGCAATAAAACTCCACTCTTGATGGTGAAGGTCCATTAATCCCACTTAGAGTTAAACGCGACGAAAGAATTGCTTTATTCCGGTTTTTTCTGCAAATTGCAATGAAATAATTGCTGTTTTTCAATTCGTTATCATTCTTATAACATATTCCACGTCTTAGAAATTATATTAGCACCGTTTATAATTTATGAATAACTCCTCTTTGAAATCGAGAAATAGAAATATGTGACGACTACTACTGCCATCTAGCGAAGAATAGCTGTACTTTATAGTTACTACTATAGTACATCGCGCTATGAAAGTTCTCTTACGTATGAATATATACGTGTGGCAGTACGATCACATATGGTTATCCTTTGAGTCTATGATGCTGAGATATAACAAAAACATTAATAATGCATAGGTACTTTGATAAAGAGTTCAGAAAGGGCTCTTTGATAGATATTTATGATAATTACAGTAAACAAATTTAAATGGAAAATTTGCGATATCGTTGTGTAAGTGTCGACGCGTAATCTAATCAAGAATCACTTCAATCGTTAATCTGGACAGCTTAACATTTAGCAACTTAACATTATTATTCAACTCATTGACACAAGACAGTGTCTACATCATCACTATGACGACATTTGTGAACATGCAGACACAAAATATCATAAAAAAAAGTAAAAACTAAAACCCAACTACGACAAAAAACGACGCTGAAAAAGTATGAAACAAGTTTGAAAAGCCGTAGTCACACGTTCTTAAAGTATTATGGTGCGTTTCTATGGAACGTGTGACTACGGCTTTTCAAACTTGTTTCATACTTTTTCAGCGTCGTTTTTTGTCGTAGTTGGGTTTTAGTTTTTACTTTTTTTTATTTAAAATGTTTTGGTGCCATTATTAATATATATAAATAAAATTTAATAAATAAATATTAAATATATATAATTATATAATACTAGCTGATCCGGCGAACTTCGTACCGCCATATTTATGACCCACGTAACATCGTTTACGTTTTTGTGAATCTAAACCATTCCCAGATCCCCTTGAACACACACAAAAAATTTCATCAAAATCGGTCCAGTCGTTTTTGTGAATCTAAACAATTCCCAGATCCCCTTGAACACACACAAAAAATTTAATCAAAATTGGTCCAGTCGCTTAGGAGGAGTTCAGTCACATACACACGCACACAAGAAATATATATATTAAGATATATATATTTGAAATGTACAAGTAACGCCCTTTCCAATGATACCAAACACGGTATATTTATCTCAAATATTTTTTTAAATTCATTATTTTATGTCGGCTAGAGGGCGCCACATTAGATTCAGCGACACGTCATATAGCCTATAACCAGCAGACGATCAAGACGCTTCTAACGATACCTCATTTGTCCAGTTCTAATAAGTAGTTAAGGAGCTATGAGGGAACTAATGAACATACATACATACATAGATACATAAATACATACATAGCCTCTCAAAATCATAACCCTCCTTTGGCTTTGTCGTAGTCGGGTAAAAACTGAAAAACACCATCTTCCTCTTTCTTTATTGTAATAAGCATCTTCTGAAGATATATTTTACTAGTTCGTTTACGTCTCCTATTGCCCGTAGCGTAAAAATTTCGCCCGGCTTTGTAACATTCTTTATTGGTGCTCCGCTCCTATTGGTCTTAGCGTGATGATATATAGCCTATAGCCTTCCTTCATAAATGTACTATCCAACACTAAAAGATTTTTTTTTATCGGACCAGCAGTTCCTGAGGTAATAATAAATATTTTGGAAATCTGATACACAACGCTATCTAGTCTCAAGCTAAGCAGAGCTTGTGTTATATATGTACATATATGTATTCTTTATATATGTATTATATATAAACTTTTTTTTCTTGTTATTACATACATATTATACGTAGAAAACACCCAAACTCTGAAACAAATATTTGTAGATCATACAAAACATTTGGTCCGACCCGGTAATCGAACCCGAGACCTCATGATCAGCAGTCGCATTCACCAACCGCGAGACCAACGAGGCAGTCCATCAACGCGTTGTTAATTTCGTAGTATATATATTTTTGAAATATACACGTAACGCCCTTTCCAATGATACCAGACACGGCATATTTATTTCAAATTTATTTTTTAACACAGTAATTTTTTGTGTTTATATTACATATATAACGTTTATTATATTACGTAATATATAATAATATATATAATACGTAAATTTTTATACTTTTGTGGTGTTCAATAAAGTTGTATAAATAAAAAAATAAAAAAATGACCGCTAGAGGGCGCCACATTAGAATCAGTGACATGTCATATAGCCTATAACCAGCAGACTGGTCTACGCCTCTATTTGACTATTATCTTTATTTCAATTATTTACAATACTTATAACAATAATTATTTTTACGGGAATTAACGCGATCACTTATTTCAAGGTATTACATACCTCTGTTTTGCCTGACGTTTCGACCAGGTTGCACTGGCCGTGGTCACAGGCTGACTGGCTCAGCGGCGCACGCCCTCCGTCGTCGAATCCGTGAAGTAGAAGGTTCTTCATCCACCCGCACATTTTCGATATTATTAATAAAATTGTCTCGCCATGTACCGTCACATACCACACTAACAGGGTCCCTATTCTGTAAGCAAACCGATGTGTTCCTATTCTGGTGTTTATTCGACTGCGCAGAAAAGCGAGGTGATATGTTTTTTAACACTGGATTCCACGCTGTAGATAATTTAAAACCATCTTCCCGATTAAAAGTTTTATGCTTTTTAATCTCAATCGCTTCACGTACAACTCTTGAATAAAAGTGACGTTCGGTGGAGAGGACTTGCGTGCGGTGAAATTCAATCCAGTGGTTGATGCCTGCATCAAGTGCATGTTCTGCAATCGCCGATTTGCTAGTCTGTCGGTTCTTCACAGCAGCGATATGCTCTTTGACCCTTTCAGCAATAGTCCGCTTCGTTTGGCCTATGTATTCCGCAGCTACAGTCTATTTTATAAACACCCGGAGTTTGTAGTGGCAATATATCCTTCGGTGTGCCGACGATGTTGTGAACCTTTATGCCTGGTGTGTATACTGTCGGAATGGAGTATTTCTTTAACACGGACCCGATCTTATCCGTAACTCCCTTGACATAAGGCATATAGGCTGGTTGCCTGTTCACTTCTGGATACTTGCGTCTTATTTTCGGTTGCTTCCGTCCTCCATTCACTTGATATCCGTTACCTTTGAGTACCTCCTGAACATGTTCTAGCTCCCGTTCTAAATGTTCAGGGTCACAGAGATCGTAAGCTCTGTTCTTGAGTGAAGTCATAACAGATTGCAAGTGCCGGGGGTGATGATGAGACGTGGCGTGTAGGTATCTATCCGTATGAGTAGGCTTACGGTACACACAGTGTGACAAGGACCCATCTGATCTCACGGTAACTTTAACATCCAAGAACGACAACGACCTATCCGTCTCCATTTCATATGTAAACCTTATTTTAGGGTGAATAGAGTTAAGATGTTGTATATATTGATCTACTTCTTGTTTATTTCCTTTAACGATACTGAAGATGTCATCCACGTATCGCTTCCACAGCTTAACGGTATTCGGGCCGAGACTTAGTGCCTTCTGTTCAAAATGTTCCATCCAGATGTTGGCAAGTACTGGGGCTACAGGACTTCCCATCGCGACACCATCAATCTGGAGGTAATGTTGACCTTTGAAAATAAAATAGTTGCCATCTAAACAGTGTTCGACACAGCGACTCCACGTCAAAGCTCACCATGACGCAATCCGGTTCCTCCACTCATGGTGAGCTTTGACGTGGAGTCGCTGTTCACCAATGTTCCAATTAAAGAGTGCTTAAATGTCGTAAAAGATCTGCTGAGAGACAACGAACTGCCGTTCAACTATATGGATCTACTTGAACACTGTTGAACGGTGTCGCGATGGGAAGTCCTGTAGCCCCAGTACTTGCCAACATCTGGATGGAACATTTTGAACAGAAGGCACTAAGTCTCGGCCCGAATACCGTTAAGCTGTGGAAGCGATACGTGGATGACATCTTCAGTATCGTTAAAGGAAATAAACAAGAAGTAGATCAATATATACAACATCTTAACTCTATTCACCCTAAAATAAGGTTTACATATGAAATGGAGATGGATAGGTCGTTGTCGTTCTTGGATGTTAAAGTTACCGTGAGATCAGATGGGTCCTTGTCACACTGTGTGTACCGTAAGCCTACTCATACGGATAGATACCTACACGCCACGTCTCATCATCACCCCCGGCACTTGCAATCTGTTATGACTTCACTCAAGAACAGAGCTTGCGATCTCTGTGACCCTGAACATTTAGAACGGGAGCTAGAACATGTTCAGGAGGTACTCAAAGGTAACGGATATCAAGTGAATGGAGGACGGAAGCAACCGAAAATAAGACGCAAGTATCCAGAAGTGAACAGGCAACCAGCCTATATGCCTTATGTCAAGGGAGTTACGGATAAGATCGGGTCCGTGTTAAAGAAATACTCCATTCCGACAGTATACACACCAGGCATAAAGGTTCACAACATCGTCGGCTCACCGAAGGATATATTGCCACTACAAACTCCGGGTGTTTATAAAATAGACTGCAGCTGCGGAAGTTCCTACATAGGCCAAACGAAGCGGACTATTGCTGAAAGGGTCAAAGAGCATATCGCTGCTGTGAAGAACCGACAGACTAGCAAATCGGCGATTGCAGAACATGCACTTGATGCAGGCATCAACCACTGGATTGAATTTCACCGCACGCAAGTCCTCTCCACCGAACGTCACTTTTATTCAAGAGTTGTACGTGAAGCGATTGAGATTAAAAAGCATAAAACTTTTAATCGGGAAGATGGTTTTAAATTATCTACAGCGTGGAATCCAGTGTTAAAAAACATATCACCTCGCTTTTCTGCGCAGTCGGATAAACACCAGAATAGGAACACATCGGTTTGCTTACAGAATAGGGACCCTGTTAGTGTGGTATGTGACGGTACATGGCGAGACAATTTTATCAATAATATCGAAAATGTGCGGGTGGATGAAGAACCTTCTACTTCACGGATTCGACGACGGAGGGCGTGCGCCGCTGAGCCAGTCAGCCTGTGACCACGGCCAGTGCAACCTGGTCGAAACGTCAGGCAAAACAGAGGTATGTAATACCTTGAAATAAGTGATCGCGTTAATTCCCGTAAAAATAATTATTGTTATAACATGGAACGCGAAAGTTTAAAAGTTAGTATTTACAATACTTTGTGAAAATTATTGAAAATTATTTACAGTACGTTTCAGTTTGTTCCCTTAGCGATAGATGGCACTAGGTGTACTGTTTACAATATTTATTGTTACCATGGTTACCTACTAACAACAAAATCATCAGAAGAACGAAACCTGTCTAACGTATTAGAGTTTTTAGAAATTTGACCAAATAGTATAATAAAATCTAGAAAAGCCTATTATAGGGTAGGTACCTTTAGTAAATTTAAAGTGGGGATGTTATTATTTATATTCATCAACCCCATGGTGTGGGGTGTCATTGGATAGGTCCTAAGAAAATAATAAGCGTTTGTAAACACAATGATTTGATTCATATCACATCAACAGAATTTAATAGTCCACTACCTTCTTAGGTTTCTTCTTAACTCCTTGGAAAGGAAGTGTTGAGCCACTAGGTATGCCACGCTGGCCATGGACGTGGATCGACACGCACTTGGTCGGTTTTATACACAATAAATTCCATCATGTACAATTTTTATTTTATCGGTAAGTAAATGTTTTTACTTGTTTATTGAAATCGTTCAATTGTTTTTCTCTTAAAAACATCGTTCGGGCCATACCTAGCCTTTAAAACAGAGAATACGCAAACTTATCGTTATTGGAATTTTCCATGTGTGATTCAGCATTATTGTTATCTACGTAGTGCGGCTTCTTGTCGCTAGATGGAGCTACAGTGTATATAAGCATATATTTAACCAATTAACGAAGTGGAATAATAAGTACGTACGCATGAAACACAATTCTATTTTGTCCTCTAGTCTTCAGAACTTCAGAGTAATCACGAAAGTGTGACGTCTGTACTCTGTAAAACTAGATTGGAAATCTCCGTAAATAAGGCGGTCACCTGCACATGTGAACTACCTTATGATAATTGATGAATAACCTACTTTTAAATTTATATATAAATAGCGAGTGAATGTTTATTATCATGACATTTTTGCCGGTTTTTGAGATTGAGGTGAGTATTTTTCTTGAAGGTTTGTAAGTGGGATAGACCCGGAAGGACCGAACAATCTGTACAATAGTTTTGTTGCAATAAATAGCTTATCTGTTATCATCTTCTAAACATAGTATAAAATTGAAGTCACCTCCGCTGTCTGTTTACTTTGATCTTTTAAATCACTCAACGGATTTTAATGCAGTTTTCAGCAAAAGATAGATTCAAGAGAAAGGTTTCCATATATAGAATTAAAGCATATTATTAGAGAAATCCGGAAATTTTAAAGACTTCCATGCGAAGCGGGGTCGGGTCACTAGTTTGTAGTAAATGTAAAATCTAAATATGAAACTTCATATACAACATCAAGCCAACAGCAGGTTTTCACAAATAATAACATTACAAACTAATAGAATAAAATAGGAACGAACTAATATAAAGAAAAATAAAAACATAACACTTCCTTGGCAGTCGGGTAACAAAATAATTACATTTTTATCCCACAAATGGACTGGCCGGATTCGAGTGAAACCTGGGAGCTTCACAACAGAGAACAGTCATAAGGCCTTTCCATTGCATTTCACTGAGTAAGTCAGTGAGAGTACCGCGGCCCTAACCATAATCACCCTGATACGAATGGCGGGGTTTTAAAAAAGGTTTTTAAAAACTTACCACACATTTTAACGGCGACCGCATAAACAAGCCAAAACAACAAAACATTGGCTACCATAAATATAATAACCGCGTTCGTGTTCATTGTCCAATAAATCACACTTTCTACCCTAAAGATTAATTAAACTATAGTAAAAATGGTGCGATCGAAATAACAATGTTACAACAAATGGATCATAAAAGCACAAAGCTGATAGGTATACCGATATACGTAGATTGTGTCCGCCCTATCTCCTGATAACGAATTAATTGTAATGACGTAACTACTGTTTGTTGAAAGCAATTTTGGTACCTTTCCTAATCATTTTCATATTTTTTAAATACCATCATCACCAGTCCACTGCTGGACATAGGCCCTTAGGAAGGATCTGTAGGCCTTCTATACCACACTGGCTGACGGCTTTATAAAACGTATGTTGTTGTGTAGTGCTGGTGTCCTGCACGGTTTGTTCGATTGTACTCCTCTTACGACATTTACGGGACGAATAGAAGTGTCACACAAAAGCGTAATTCGAGCTCGTTTGAATGCTCACTTCGATAAAGTTACTCGACAGTCACGATCGAAAAGTTAACGAACAATCTCGTACTCACAAAATCTGTCTTACGAACGTTCCGCTAGGTGGCGCTGATCCAATTCCATACAAATTGAAGTTTACTTATCGAGTAGTTAAAGAAACTCACATTAAGGAATACTTTTTATATTTATCCGTCACTACGCGTTTTAAACAATTGATAGAAAACCAATTAAATGGGTTTGTAAAGAATAGTAAATATGAGGGAAAAAAAATCTTGCTTGAAATATCTCTTGACTTCAAAAAAAGGAGGAAGTTCTCAATTCGATTGTATTTTTTTAAAATGTTGGTTACCTCAAACTATCGACTAGGTGAACCGGTTTTGATGATTCTTTTTTTTATTTGAAAGCTAGTGCTTTCCGTGTGGTCCCATTTAAATTTGGTCCAGATTGAAGTCGGTTTATTTTGGTAAAATTTGTGATTATTATTTATTTCTAACCTACATTGTCTCAGCTATAAGATTTTATTCGTCTCAATGATCCATTTCCAGTCCGTCTCAATCAGCGAATTTGAAGTCTTCTACTGTTTTCGTCGATTAAATATATATCTATATTTTTATTAGGTTTAGATGCATTTAAGATTGTTTTAAAGCCTTTCTTAAAGACAAAGGTCCAGCATGAAAATTTTGATTAAAAAGCTCGTTTCCAATTTTATTGGCATTTATGCTGATAATCTGGATATGTTAAAGCTCTAGCGTGATGTTTTAATTCTCAATAAATACTCTATTTATTAAAAATGAATAATTCAAATGTGACGCATAGTTCCATAGATATGCGCGATCAAACCTTTTCAGTAATGTTCCGGATATAATAATAAATTCGCGTGGAATTTATTACTGGTATGGTTAATAAATACTTCAGATGATTAAAATGATTCCTTATCTTTAATACGTGCTATCAGAATTCGGCTGGAAATTTAGATTTGAGCCTACACTACTTAGCAATATTATAAGCATTGTTTATCGCCAAGTGTCGTGGGTTCAAATCCCACGTAGGACAACACTTTGTGTGATCCACAAATTGTTGTTCTGAGTCTGGGTGTTCCTTGTGTCCGTTTCATGTATGTTTGTAAAGTCCCCCGCGATACAGGATTTATTCCAAGTGCGGGAGTTGTAAAAAAAAAAGAAACAAACAAAAACAAAACCAATGGTACAATTAACTTTTACCTTTCAAATTTGATTTAACAACCCATTGCTGGTCAAAGGACTCTCTTTATACAGTGTATTTATCATATAGAAGCGTTCAAATTGGTTTATTAATATAGAAGTCCTGAAGTAACAGATATACAAATTAAAAATCATCTGAATTAAGAAGCTTAGATATCCAATATAAAGAATGTGGACAAAGCAAAAGAGGTGTATCAGGATCGTAATAAGTGGAGAGAAATGGTATCTGCCTGCCTCTCTGGGAAATAGGCGTGACGTTATGTATTATTTTTTTTTTTTTTAAAGTCAACTCCCGCATTAGGAATAAACATCCCGTGTCGCGGGGGACTTTACAGACATACATGAAACGGACACAATTAATACCCAAACTCAGAACAACAATTTGTGGATCACACAAAGTGTTGTCCCGTGTAGGATTTGAACCCACAACACTTGGCGATTTGGCAAGCGGCGTGGCGACCGCCTTAACCACTAGGCCAACCGTGCAGTTAAGTTAATATATTATGTATGTACATCAATATCTTGTAAATTATAATTTTCATATAGGTACTATAGGTTATAGAATATGAAACTTATAATTTGTGGGTGGAGGTGGGTAGAGGTGGCTCTACCCACCGTATTAATTGGAAATTACAGACAGACACTTCAATTTTATTTTTTTGTCTATGTTTAATTTCTTTCAGCAGGGCTTCGTTCCTTGAAGTCAGGAATCCCTTGATCTAGGCTATAGGGCCCATTGCGGCGTTCCGCAGGGGTCTGTCCTTGGACCACTCCTGTGGAACGTGGGGTACGACTGGGTCCTTCGAAGTCGTCTGCCCCCCGGGCTGGGCGTAATTTGTTACGCCGATGACACATTGGTCACAGCCCGGGGAGCGAACTTCCAAGAGGCGGCGTGCCTGGCCACCAGGGGAGTTTCTCTGGTGGTCGGGCGCATCGAGGCGCTGGGCTTACGGGTGGCCCTGGACAAGACGGAGGCCCTATTGTTCCATGGGCCCCGTCGTGGTCCACCCGCCGGCGCCTCCATAGAGGTCAACTCGGTCCTCGTACCGGTTCGGGCCCAGATGAGGTATCTGGGCCTGATACTCGACGGTAGGTGGCTCTTCGACGAGCACTTCCGACAGCTTGGTCCGAAGCTGGTCGACGCTGCCTCCGCCCTTGGGCGACTTTTGCCCAATTTGGGTGGAGCCAGCGTCGCAACGCGACTCCTGTACACGGGGGTTGTCCGGTCGATGGCGCTGTATGGTGCACCGGTGTGGGTGGCGGCTCTGACTGCCCTAAATAAGGCCCGCCTCTGGCGGCCTCAGAGGGTATTGGCAGTCAGAGCCATACGCGGATACCGCACGGTGTCGACCGAGGCGGCGTGCGCCCTGGCCGGAACACCCCCGTGGGATTTGGAGGCGGAAGTGCTCGCCGAAGTTTATCGACGGGTGGCTGAATATCGGGCGGAGTATGGCTATCGCCCTCCGCCCGAAGAGGTACGCGAGTGGCGTGAAGCCGCCCGTCGAGCCACGATGGCTCGCTGGTCGTTCCGGCTGGAGACTCCACGCGCTGGCTTTGCCGCCGTGGAGGCTCTCCAGCCGGTCATCCTCGAGTGGGCAGGGCGGCAGCACGGGACCCTTTCCTTCCGACTGACGCAGGTCCTTTCCGGGCATGGTTGCTTCGGGAAGTACCTGCACTCGGTCGCTAGGAGGGAATTGAGTCCCGCCTGCCACCACTGCGACTGCAGTGAGGACTCGGCCCAGCATACGCTGGCGATCTGCCCTGCATGGGCGTCGCAGCGCCGGGCCCTCACTGCAGTCATCGGAGGAGATCTCTCGCTACCGGCCGTCATACGCTCCATGGCCGGTAGCGATAGCAGTTTTACCGCGGTCGCAACCTTCTGCGAAGATGTAATCTCGCAGAAGGAGGTGGCGGAGAAGGCCCGGGAGGACGATGTCCACTCGGACCCAATCCGCCGCCGGCGAACCGGGCGGCGGAGGCGCGCCTATCAGCGCCTCATGCCGCCCTGAGTGTGGCCGCGGATGGTCGGGACGGGCTTTCCCCTCCATCCGCTCTAGTGGCCTCCCGCGAGGGGGCGACGTACGCGTGTGCCGTACGTCGCCTAATTGAGAGGATACCAGCAGACGGTGCCCGCTTCTGTGCGGGCAGGCGCTGGGAGGGGTCCGGATGTGTTAATAACTGCAGTTCCCGGACTCCTCCCTTCACAGGCGCAGAGTGGCACACCGTGTGGTTTTAGTCGGTTCGAGTCCGACACACCGCCCCGCCGCAAGCTCCGGTGGGGTGACGGTCCGAGGGGATTTCTACACGTTAAAAAAAAAAAAAAAAAAAAAAAAAAAAAAAAGGCTATAGGGCCCATGAGTAAGCCAGAACAGTCGAAGTTCTGTCCACCTGGTAAAGAAGTCAAACTAGAGGCATTTCACCTCTTTCTAAATAACAATATCTAGTTCAATTACTCACGGTCGTGACGGTTTCCAAAACTTCTCTGTCGAAGAGGGGCGCCCCAGTAGAAGACTTCACCATACCGTACACATCACACCGTTTACATACAAGTACCATTCCTTCCACGAAGGCCGAGAAAGATTCCTTAATCTTTAATCAACACCCGGTACAACGCTGCGATCCTACAAGGTCGTACCGTACCGGACGACTATCACACACTTCCAAAGCGGAGCATTTATCATTAAAGTAGACCTGAATCACAACACGTCCATGCGTGGCTACATTTCCTGAATTAACGCGGCCCGCCCGCCATTAACCGATGCTCCCATAGCGTTCCCTGAACTCAACTGAATGACATTTAGACATAGATAACCTACAATGGCACAATGACATGACTTAGTGTTGCCATTACAATCTACATTTCGAAACGATCGGTTTCGAACAGTCTAGGTATTACATTAGAAAAAAGAGGTGAGTATATTTAATAGTTACATAAAATTTTCAAAATGTGTATAAAAGCTTTGATTAAAAGATAACAAAGATAATTAATTAATATATTAGAATATGTAGATATTGAGAATAGTTAAGTGTTTTATTATAACCTGTCCCTTACTCTGACGTCGACCCTTGCGTTGTTATGCGAACTAGATTAGATTAGATTTTTGCGAGGTACTATTGGAAAACCTTTAACCGTGATTTCACCAATATGTTGTTGGGGAGGTGTGTCGTATATATATATATATAAGCTTGCGAAAGTAACTCCACTCTGCCTAATGGAAAGCATGAGCAGAATCCAAGAGTAATGGTCACCATACTCATTGCGAATTCAGAAAATGCAACAATGCAACATGGTGACCCACACTATGGCGGCCTATTGAGGTGTTTTTGCATTATTTGGTCTCCAATCTCGCACTCAGCAAGTACAGCACTAAAACGACAGCACGAATGTTGTCATTTTATGTTGTTTTTATGTGAGAGGGTAGTACTGCTCCGTTCGTGCTGAAACCTTTAAGATTCGAATAAAACTACACAGTGTGCCATATGCTGTAAGACAGAGGTTTCCAAATTTTTTTGTTTAATGGACCACTGACATTAATATAGGTAGACCTCTGATCATCTAATATTGTATTATAACTTTATGAAAGTAGAATGTGTTTTTGACAGGTTAAATTAACTAATATCTAACTGTGAAGAGTTCTTGAACTATTTAATAATAGCAACAAATCAAATGTTTTAGTGCAACTGATGAACCCCATTATTTGGTAATGAATTTGCAACATTATGTTAACTGAGAATCACACTGAAACTCCTTTATTTTATACACGAATACGGAAAACAATAAGTAACAACAGCTGTTTGATAACGAAATAATTGGTATCCTTTTCTTATCTCTAGTTTTTTGTTAGTATGTACGTGTATAACTATTGTGTGTATTATTGTATTGGTGAGGTAATCCATACAACTAAATAAAGTTAGAGTGTTGTTTGTAATATTAAAACAACCGCTTTTTACTAAATGCATATGTGTGTATGCACGGTACATATACCAAAATAATGGTTTTACAAGTTTTGTTTGTCTACCTAGGCAGCCTCTTTTAGTCTAACTTTGCACCGCGGCGTTGTCCGCGGTTGTTGTTATACAACGGGTAACACCGCGGGGCTGAGCCAGTGACAAAATATTTATTAATTATACTATTTGTACCCTGTGGTGGTACCCGCGACGCGAAGCTGGTCTACAGTAGCCTAAGTTACTCATTGTATCATCAGTATTCATGAGGTATTTGAGTGAAAGTCTGATTGTAACTGATTTTGACGTACGACAAAATCAGTCTGTGATAAAGTGGGCAAGAGAAACTTGATTATCTTATTACATTCGTAATTATGTCTGGAAAGATATGCAGAACCAATTACCTACACTAAGACAAATTGCAAAAGTTGAAATCATGAGTTTTACATATTATAATAAAAAAATATTTCGGACATTTAACACACAACGCCATCTAGTTCCAAGCTAAGCAGAGCTTGTGTTACGGGTACTAGACAACTGATATAAATACATATATTACTTTTTTTGTAAATACGTACATATTGTACAAATAAAACACCCAAACTCCGAAACAAATATTTGCAGATCATACAAACATTTGATCCGACCCGAGAATCGAACCCGAGACCTTATGCACAGCAGTCGCATACGCTACCACTGCGCCACAGAGGCAGTAATACCTTAATGTCACAGCAATAGCTGAAAAGAAATAAAGCTTTACTCCCAGAGGGGTAAATAGACACAATTGATCTCCACTTACTACGATCCTGACACACTTTTTTGATTCAGCCATATCGCGGCATGCATGCAATAAATAAGTTCAAAACTATTACAGATAGAAGAACGTAAAATCGTCCAAAAGAGGAAAAAATACAACAAATAATGTTGAGTCATTAATCGTCCCATATATTTTATAAGTGTTTATCAATATTTTTTTTATTAAATACGTATCAATGTTTGCTATTTGATTAATGATGATAATGAATGATGACCATGGACTTGGTAATATCTGACTCAAAAACTAACGAATTTGACGTAGTTCTATGAATAAAAAATAGAAAAATTAATAAATAAGAGCTGTCAGTTAGATACATAAATTATTAAATAAATATTTCAGACATCTGACACACAACGCCATCTGGCTTTAAACTCAGCAGAGTTACTACAGCTAGATTGACTAATAGAATACTTATATTTGTTTGTAAATACATACATATTAAACACAGATAATACCCAAACTTCGAAACAAATATTTGCAAATCATCCAAAAAATTGATCCGACCCTAAATCGAACCAGAGACTTCAAACACAGCAATCGCATACATTACCGAGGCAGTCAAATGTGATGATTGTTGAATAGTGACTAAATTTGATTGACTGATACAGTTATCAATAACGTTAAAATATAAATATCTTATCTCAAATGTTATGTGAAACAATTATGTTTTAATTTACATTAATCAAATTTATGACAGTGTTTATCATTTTGGTTATACCAGGAAATAAAAAAAAAACTTGCATGTCATCATGTCATGGACTCCCAATTACATCTCACAGACTCTTGATTACGTCTCGCGGACCCCCAATTTTTTTTTATTTTCACTCACATGGACCCCGTTTAGTTCGGCGTCGATTAGAAATGCTTTATACTATATTTTTGCTACACCACATAAAAATAATGTGTTCTTTAGAAAAAAGACAATGGTTTCATTTATTTAAAAGAGCTTAAAGATCTTCCACCTACCACCGTAATAATAAAAATAATTGTAACTTACGACCATTCAAGAAACCGCACAGAGATATTGTTAAACACAGTAAAAGAAATACATAAATCACTATCAGGATCGTGTGATTCATTCTCCACCAGTATTCAGTGTACTACCGTCACCGACACAGAACTGACAACTAAATCAAAACCGATTATTATTTTTATTCTTTAGATAATAACACGATAAGTTGTTATAAATATCTAGAAATTGACGTTTTCAAATCGTACGTTTATTGTTTTGAGGTCATTGTTTGACGTCCTAACTGAACTTGTATGTATCTCCTTCTATTGCTTCATAGTAATTTTCATCAAATGTTTTCCAGACGAAGAAGATTGCCTCAGTGGCTTTTGCTATATAGTACACAAATGATCTACAAAAACTATTGATTTATATAAATTATTTCAAAGATATGAGTAAAAAAACTTAACTTTTAAGAGGTTTCTTCAGTGACTCACCTTTTTATCAGTTCGTTGCATCATAACAGCTTAAATTATTGTCAAATAAAATCATATACGAAGTCTTGTAAAACACTTAAGGTTCTCAAACTTTACTAGATGGGTAATTAAATGTAGAATGTCTTAACATGGGTTGTCTTTGGTATTATTTCTAAATAAAATCCTATATAGAGTGTGGATCTTATGAAATATATTTTAGGTATCTACACTACACTACCGAAAGGCCAGACAAATCCGTATTGTACTTTAAAGGTAGAATATTAGTACTACTACTTACTCTGCATAGGAAATGCTGGCTTCAGCCACCTTAAAGTGATAAATTTTAAAAGTGTTTTTGAAAATCTATTTGTTTTTTAAGTAGCAGCTTTTTAAATACAAAGTAGTAAAGCCAAGCTGATTTTAGCTCGACTGTGGTGGTATTACCCTCTCACAGAAGACCAACAGTAACTTAAAATGACAGCATTCGTGATGTCGTGTTTCGTTGGTGAGTGCGTAAACGTTTTGTACCTACGTTATCGTTTTGACCCCATTTAATAGGGGCAAGTCTATTACCTTCAAAAGGACACTATTAGGCAGGATTAAATTACTCAATCATAAGTGTGTGAAGAGAATTATTGTCTGTTTTTCTTCTTTCTTTCTTCTACTTTCTTCTTTCAGAAGGTAGTAGAGCCACGCTGATTACAGCACGAACGGGCCGGCTCGACCGGGGCGGTACTACCCTCGCACAGAAAATCAACGTAAAATGACAGCATTCGTGCTGTCGTGTTTCGTTGGTGAGTGCGAGACCGGAGGCCCAATTAGTCTAGTCAACAAGTTCCATACTTGTTGACTAGACTAAAAGATGCAGCAGCATCACTAGGCCGCCA
Source organism: Diaphora mendica (assembly GCA_949125395.1). Classification (NCBI taxonomy): domain Eukaryota; kingdom Metazoa; phylum Arthropoda; class Insecta; order Lepidoptera; family Erebidae; genus Diaphora; species Diaphora mendica. Next base: position 17,435,339 of record OX421334.1, read on the forward strand.
TAGTGTGGGTCGCCATACTGCATTGTCTGCATTCGCAATGAGTATGGTGACCACCACTCTTGGATTTTGCTTATGTTTTCCATCAGGCAGAGTAGAGTCATGTTGGCGGGCCAAACATAAAAAAAAAAAAAAAAAAAAACTTCGAAAAAGGGGAGGTTCTTCGATCGATTCGATCGCATAAATGTTTTTTTATGTGTGTTCGCGGATAACTTCGTCGTTTATGAACCGATTTTAATTATTCTTTTTTTAAAGCAAAGGAGATATCCCAACGGGTGGTGGTACCGGTAAGAACATTAAAATCTGTTAAGGGGCTGAAATCCAAAATAGAGCTAAATAAAGATCGCTTTGTATAAAACCTATCGCTCATATCATTACCAAAATCAATGTCTTTATAATTGAACATGTTCCTGACAAAGTGGTTATTTCCAAAACACGATTTGAAAAACTTCACTCGATAGAAAAAAAAATCAAAGTAGCCTCCGAAAATACTTGAATTCTGACTTTACACAGTTGTGCTTTAAGTAATGTAAATGAAATTAAGTAAAATTGTCTATCATATGTAACTAAAGAAAATGGTTGAGTTAGATTTTTAATAAAATTGCAACTTTTACCATAATAACGAATTTTGTGGTTTAGCACTTACGCCCTTCTATTCCAAGCGCTCTTTCTCTGTCATTCCTATGGACATCGGCAGTGAGCGTTGAGGCGCGCTGCTAGACGGACCTATGTCGCTCGATTAGCGCGCTGACCCGATATATTAGTCGTCTATTTAGTGTATAATTTGGTATAAGTGAATCATTTTCTACAGACGAATAGTGTAAATAGATAGTTCCTAATTAATTAACCGACTTCCAAAAAGGAGGAGGTTCTATGTTCCACTGTATGTTTTTTTTTTTTTTTATGTATGTTACCCGATTACTCCGTCAGTTGTGGACCGATTTAAAAAAAATTTTTCTATTCGAAAGGGTATGCTTCCGAGGTGGTCCCATTGCCAGCATATCAGGATCTGATGATGGGGTCCCAGGGAAATCGAGGGAAACCCTCATTTTTTATAGGCACATATTATGTTTTTCGTATATTTTCTGAAGTTACACCCGTATTTGCTTCTGGTAGTCATCATTTTATGATGATGAGCTGATGATGTAAGGTACAACTCCTTAACGGTTAGGAGTTGGAGGATAAATCTTTAAATATCAGATGTATATATGTTGCCTTTAGTCGTATTCTTTCAAATTATTTAGGTAAGCTGATGATGGAAGGTGGAAGGTACAACTCCTCAACGGTTACGAGTTGGAGGATAATTCTTTCAATTTCATACGTATCTAAAGACCTTCAGTCGTATACTTTCAAGTTATTTAGGTGAACTGATGATAGAAGGTTAAACTCTTCAACAGTTAGGAATTAGAGGATGATTTCAATATTACACGTACATTTAGACCTTCATTTGTATTCTTGATGATGAAATTTGATGAAATAGTTCAACTTACTACTTACCTACGATTGTTTGCACTAAAAACTGAAAAATAAAAACTTTTTATAAAAAAAAAACCGACTTCCAAAAAACATCCAACGAAAACTCTCTGCCAAAAAAACACTTAAAAGCGTAAAATAAACTGGTTCTTCATAAATTGCCTATACCTAATTCTTTATTCATTTTAAATAGTAGTATTATAATGTGTGCTAGGTACCTAAAATCTGTTTGAAGTCTGTGAAAAGTAAACACATTAATAATCCTCATTATAATATTTTTGTAAGGAATGCGCCCATTTTGCGCATGACATTTTTGCTATTTTTATATGCTGCACAAAATTTGATTAGTTGAACCATTATTTACTTATTTAAAATTATGTTTTTTTTATCATACCATTACGATAGCATTTTTATTTTGACCTATCTGAAATATTCTAAAGCCCTGTGTAAAGTGTGGTGAAACTACAAAGCGCCATTATGTTGGTTTTAGCAGAGTGCAAACTCAAAGTGGATTAGTGGTTCTCGGACTCTGTAGTAGTACCAATAACGAACCGCATCGCAACCGCGGCGCTGCTTTATCGAACATTGTAAGGGGCGTGTCCATTGCTCAAGGTCGTTGGCTGCAGTCAGCGTCTTAAATGGCATCCAAGAGAAATCGAGTCGAACCTTGAAGTCGGTTTTTGTTTTTGTTAAAATTTTTGTATCTAACTTTGGTGTAATTTATCTTAAATTAGCTGACCCGGTGAACTTCGTATCGCCATATTTACATATCTGTCTCAGCTTCCCACAGGCAGCGTATAGTCGCGGACAAAAAAAAAACTTTTCCCGATATCTTTTAATTTTTCTTGCACGCAAACCTTGTCCTAACAATAAGGAACACATAAAAAAAAACAATTTGGTGCAGCCTATCAGAAGTTATGCGCGTTACATTTTGGCGATTCATTTTAATATATTTAAATATGTATGTAGGTATGTATTTAGAAATATACTAGCTACGATTGTTTTTAATCTTTCGCGACTATACATATTATTCGACTGTAAATCGGGACTTGACTAGTCAGGTCACAGGTCTACCCGTGACCACGATCGGTGTGTGGCGACTTCCACATACAGCGCATCAAGAAAAACATACGACAGTGCCATCTACTGAAGATACGTCGAACTACGGAGTAACGAAGGAAACGAAGAAACTACCAATCCTGAATCGCGCTATGAAAGTTCTCGCGCCGATTATCATATATACATCATCCCAATATCAACCGTTGGACAGTTGGCCCGCCAGGCATGATCACCTCGCCTGGTCAGAGGATTCTCCCCTTGTGGCAGTCGTCCCCCTCGTCCCCCACAGGTGCAATTCGATCGAAACATCGGGTAACCAAAAAAGGTATTGTACCTTATAGATATTATTGCGATTAAGACCCGATTTACAGTCGAATAATACTAGCTTCGCCCCGCGGCATTGTGTTTTTTGTTGCTTTTGAATATTAATTCAATTTTCAGTTCATTTTTTTTTTCGCGCAACCCTATGCTTTTTCTAAAATATAAGTAGCCTAAGTTAATCCTTATAACATCAGCTATCTGCCAGTGAAAGTCTTGTTGAAATCGCTCATACTGATCCAGAGATTAATAATAATAATAATTTAGTAATATTTTGCACATCTAACACACAACGCCATCTATGGGTTATGGGTACTAGACAACTGATATAAATACATATATACTTTTTTTCTGTAAATACATACATATTATACACAGATACACCCAAACTCCGAATCAAATATTTGCAGATCATACAAACATTTTTTTAAAACTCCTCAACGGTTAGGAGTTGGAGGATAATTCTTTCAATTTCATACGTATCTAAAGACCTTCAGTCGTATACTTTCAAGTTAGTTGAGTTAGTGAGCTGATGATAGAAGGTTAAACTCTTCAACAGTAAGGGAAAGAACCAGTTTATTTTACGCTTTTAAGTGTTTTTTTGGCAGAGAGTTTTCGTTGGATGTTTTTTGGAAGTCGGTTTTTTTTTATGAAAAGTTTTTTTATTTATATACATAAGTAAGTTTATCAACAGTTTGATTACTATGTTACCGGGCTATGCTTAGATTCGGATGAGGCTGCAGTGCGTACCGGCACTATAATAAAAAGAAAGATAGATAAGAAGGAAAGGTAATGTAAGGAAGGGTATACAGCTTATAGGGATGGATTGAAGAGTGTAGGAGTAATGAGTATACGGTTCACATGAGGGCAAGTGCAAAGACACTTGCAACTCAAACGTCACAAGTGTGTTGCCAGCCTTTCAATTAAATAACAGGATATTTAAATTTTATGTAAAAACATTGCCAACAAAACACATCCATCTAATTTTATCATGCACGCACGTTACATTATAAAACTTACGTGACTGTAGATAAGGTAGATTTTGCGATAAAATAAATATTAATTACAAAGATTAAATATGACTAAGATAATCTATGATCGATATGAAAATAAAGTTGACAAATTCATACAAAATTTGATTCAGGGGAAAACCTTTGTTGAGGAGGATGTCCTCAACTGTTCGATTTTATTATCTTTTATTCTTTTTTTAACTGTTATTTTTAACCGACTTCCAAAAAGGAGGAGGTTCTATGTTCCACTGTATGTTTTTTTTTAATGTAGGTATGTTCACCGATTACTCCGTTAATTGTGGACCGATTTTGAACATTTTTTTTGTATTCGAAAGGGTATGCTCCCGAAGTGGTCCCATTGCCACCATATCAGGATCTGATAATGGGATCCCAGGGAAATCGAGAGAAACCCTCAATTTTTATAGGCACATACTATGTTTTTCGTATATTTCCTGAAGTTATACCAGTATTTGCGTCTGGTAGTCACCATTTTATGATGATGAGCTGATGATGTAAGGCACAACTCCTTAACGGTTAGGAGTTGGAGGATAAATCTTTAAATATCATATGTATAATGTTACCTTTAGTCGTATTCTTTCAAATTATTTAGGTAAGCTGATGATGGAAGGTGGAAGGTACAACTCATCAACGGTTAGGAGTTGGAGGATAATTCTTTCCATTTCATACGTATCTTTGTCTAGTGTAAAGTTTTTTGGAGTGTATGTCACATCTTCTATTCATCCCGTGAATATCGTAAGAGCCGACTAACTACCGTTTTCAATAACCTATCTCCAGTTTTATCCTTAAAATACATTGAGTTGTAATTTAGTTCAATGTAAAAGGAGTACTTATTTGTTTTTTTTTCTAAAAACTAAAATTTAAAAGTATTCTGCATATCAATAAGAGTATTGAATCAGGCATATTGAAAATAAACATATACTATCTCCAGTTTTAACTTAAGATAGGTTATTAAATAATCACAAATTTAAAAAAAATGACTTTAAAAACTGGACCAAATTAAAATGGGACCACAAGGGAAGCATTAACTTTCAAATAAAAAAAGAATCATCAAAATCGGTTCACCCAGTCGAAAGTAATTAGGTAACAAACATAAAAAAAACAGGCGAATTGATAACTTCCTCCATTTTTAAGTCGGTTAATAAGGCTGTAAGGAGCAAAACACCCAGGACTTACTTCAAACTACTTATGAAAACATAATGAAAATCATAACCGCCCGTGTTTATTTCGATATCCAAAAAAAAAGGAGCCTATCAAGTCTAATCTATCTCTATACCGAAATTCATCCAAATTGGTTCAGCTTTTAAGCAATGAAAGCGAACAGGCAGAGAGAGCTACTTACAAATTTATAATATTAGTAGGTATAGATATCAAAATGTGCAATCTATAAAATGCAATCAGTCAACATGTCAGCTGTTAATTGACGCACCGCTATCTATGACGTAACAGCTTGCCAAGGTGTATTCGAAATACAACCTTATTTTACGCTAAATAAGACTATATTTAATCCTGTGACGCGGGGGACTTTACAAACATACAAGAGATGAACACAAAGAACACCCAGACTCTGAAAAACACATTTGTGGATCACACAAAGTGTTGTCCCATGTGTGATTTGAACCCACAACACACCCACACCGCTGAAACCACTTAACTAGACCAACCGTGCAGTCAAACTACGTATTTTCCCCTTTGTACTATCAAATGAATGATTAATAAACTTAGTCCTATCGGCAACTGAGAGTTCAAAACAATTAGTCATTAAAAAAAAAGAATGATTTGATTGTCATAATCACTATCTACGCAAAGATTGTCTGAAAGATAGGACATCAATTTGTACATTATTCTTGCTGTGGGTTTACCTCATCCTACTAATATTATAAACGCGAAAGTTTGTTATTATGGATTGATGTTTGTTACTCTTTCACGCAAAAACTACTGAACGGATTTGGGTGAAACTTTACAGTAGTATAGCGTATACATCAGAGTAACACATAGGCTACTATTTACAGCGATAACCGACATACACTCGGGTAGAGCCGCGGGCAACAGCTATTCTATTCTATACTAATATTATAAAGAATTTGGTTGGTTAGTTCGTTGAACCCGCTATCTCAGGAAGTACTGATTTGAAAAAAGAAAATCTTTTAGAGTTGAATTGTTCATTTATCGAGGAAGGCTATTGCTTATATTGCAATGCTATGACCGATAGGAGCAGTGCAGTCAATAAAATATGTCAGTTACCATAGGCTTTATAAATTTTATCATAAGTTTTTATGTAGTCCGGTAATAGTTTTTAAACTTTTGTTGACAGATGCAATCGAAGTTGCAAGGGTAAGTTTAGATTCAATGGACGGAGGGAAACTCAAACGCGTGTCGCACGACGCGGCATCAAATCCTGTTTATGTTTAAAAGCCCTTTTAGGATGATGTATTGCCTACTTTTGTTAATCCGAAAGTTATTTACGGGTTATCGCATTTAACGATAAGATTTGTACTTTGTACCTTTACCTGAAGCAATACATTTGACGGAATTTTCGCAATGCGCGACTGCACGGTTGGCTTAGTGGTTTAAGCGGTCGCCACCCCGCTTTCTACTGCACCGAGTACTGTGGGTTCAAATCCCACATGGGAAATCACTTTGAGTGATTCACAAATTGTTGTTCTGTGTCTGGGTGTTCTTATTGTCCGTATCATGTATGTTTGTAAAGTCCCCAGTGACACAGGATGTTTATTCCTAATGCGAAGAGAAGATAATTTTTTATGATAATTATTAAGAGTTTCGATACAATTCACAAATCAGCGTTTATAATTTACATATTCCCGATGTAATAGGTTAAAGGAAATGCCTCCTCCTCCTATCCAAGGAAATGCCTATGTCCAGCAATGGATTACTAAAAACTTTTTATAAAAAAAAAAAAAACCGACTTCCAAAAAACATCCAACGAAAACTCTCTGCCAAAAAAACACTTAAAAGCGTAAAATAAACTGGTTCTTCATAAATTGCCTATACCTAATTCTTTATTCATTTAAATAGTAGTATTATAATGTGTGCTAGGTACCTAGAATCTGTTTGAAGTCGGTGCCAAGTGATTATTGCTTAGGCTTTTGTAATTGTTCGTTTGTATTATTTTTGGCTTAGCACCGACTTCAAACAGATTTTAGGTACCTAGCACACATTATAATACTACTATTTAAATGAATAAAGAATTAGGTATAGACAATTTATGAAGAACCAGTTTATTTTACGCTTTTAAGTGTTTTTTTGGCAGAGAGTTTTCGTTGGATGTTTTTTGGAGGTCGGTTTTTATTTTTTATAAAAAGTTTTTATTTTTCAGTTTTTAGTGCAAACAATAGTAGGTAAGTAGTAAGTTGAACTATTTCATCAAATTTCATCATCAAGAATACAAATTAAGGTCTATACGTACGTGTAATATTAAAATCATCCTCTAATCCCTAACTGTTGAAGAGTTTAACCTTCTATCACCAGTTCACCTAAATAACTTGAAAGTATACGACTGAAGGTCTTAAGATACGTATGAAATTGAAAGAATTATCCTCCAACTCCTAACCGTTGAGGAGTTGTACCTTCCACCTTCCATCATCAGCTTACCTAAATAATTTGAAAGAATACGAGTAAAGGTAACACATATACATATGATATTTAAAGATTTATCCTCCAACTCCTAACCGTTAAGGAGTTGTACGTTACATCATCAGCTGATCATCATAAAATGATGACTACCAGACGCAAATACCAGTGTAACTTCAGAAAATACACGAAAAACATAGTATGTGCCTATAAAAGACGAGGGTTTCCCTTGATTTCTTCGGGATCTCATCACCAGATCCTGATATGCTGGCAATGGGACCACCTCGGAAGCATACCCTCTCGAATACAAAAAAAAATTTCAAAATCGGTCCACAACTGACGGAGTAATCGCTGAACATACATAAAAAAAAAAAAAAAAAAAAAAGTACATATAGTGGAACATAGAACCTCCTCCTTTTTGGAAGTCGGTTAAAAACTGTGAAAGAAGAAGTGTGAGTGAATATAATGGCTGGCTCCTTCTAACAGTTGAGACAAATCTAACAACACCTAAGTTCTAAACCAAAATCTATGAAACCATTTAAGACACAGATACAGAGCGGTCCGTTTTTTTTATGTGTTCGCGGATAACTTCGTCGTTTATGAACCGATTTTGATGATTCATTTTTTAATGGAAAGGAGATGTCCCAACGGTGGTACCATGATAAGGACATTAAGATCTGATGATGGCATCCAAGAGAAATCGAGTCGAACCGACTGCCTCGTTGGTCTCGCGGTTGGCGTGTGCGACCGCTGATCATGAGGTCTCGGGTTCAATTCCTGGGTCGGACCAAATGTTTATATATTATATATATATATAAGTATTTATATCAGTTGTCTAGTACCCATAACACAAGCTCTGCTTAGCTTGGGACTAGATGGCGTTGTGTGTTAGATGTCCGAAATATTTATTATTTATTTATTGAACCTTGAAGTCGGTTTTTGTTACAATTTTACTTGTTTAAAGTCGGTTAAATAGTGGAATAAGTAGGTACATTGATTTTAAAATGTACAACAAAAAAACGTGAAAATCAGTTAGTTCATCGCATCGTGAGCAACAATGTGGCACGAAAATTATACATAGGTGAAATACCTTGAATAGAACATAACCTTCTTTTACCGCAGTCAGGTAATGTGATGATGAAATGTGACGTCGTTTACAGAAAGTACCTTTTTGAAGTTTCATAAGGAAAATATTATTTTGCCTTGATGCCACATTTCCCATCGAATAAGGGAAAATAATATTAATTATATCATAGATCGGGAAATTACTACTTGTCATACATGTTGGTTTTTATACGGTTATATTTATATTTATTATTATACTATTTATTTACTTATTTATTTTACTTGTAGCCGATCCCAAATAATCTTGGGAATAATAAAGGCCAGGAAGATGAAGATGATGATTAACTTATTTAAAACTAGTTGTTGCCCGCGGCTCCGCCCGCGTATATGTCGGTTATCGCGGCAAATAGTAGCCTATGTGTTATTCTGATGTAAAAGCTATATTACTGTAAAGTGTAAAGTTTCATCCAAATCCGTTCAGTAGTTTTTGCGAGAAAGTGTAACAAACATCCATCCATCCATACTTACAAACTTTCGCGTTTATAATATTAGTAGGATATTATTATATGGGTCATCCGATTCTTCATAATTAACATAGTTCGTAGACACCAGCACTTCACGAGACACTAATTACAACACTTTTACGCTCATGTGTAAGCGAGGTTCTCCCACAAAAAGTATTGTCCATTTCCATAGCATTTGTTAAATAGGTATATCAGATATTGGTAAATACCTTAGCAATATACAAACATGTCATCAATTCCTTTCGACAAGTCTTTTGACACAGGAAACAACTAGCTGAGTCCCGCGGTACAACAACAACCGCGAGTAACGCCGCAGGGCGAAGCTAGTTTTAATTGAAAAGTAGCCTAAATTACTCCATATATCATCAGCTACCTGACAATAAAAGTACCGTCAAAATTGGATCGACCGATCCAGAGATTAGCCGGAAACAGACAGACGAACAAACATTGTTGAAAATTTGCTTTACTGCTGTAGGTATCGTATATACTTTTTAATGAATTTAGTGAAATGTGCAATTACAAACAGACACTTCAATTGTATTTGTTTGTATAGATAAAGAATATTTTCAATGGGTACCTACACATTACATTGTAGTCATTTATTATATCGTATCCTAATTTCGACTAATTGAATAAAATTGTTTAATGAATTTTTAGGGTTCCGTAGCCTATTGGCAAAAAACGGAACCCTTATAGATTCGTCATGTCTGTATGTCTGTCCGTCCGTATGTCACAGCCACTTTTTCCGAAACTGTAAGAACTAGGTATATTGTTGAAACCTGGTAAGTAGGTGCATTCTGTGAACCGCATTGAGATTTTCACTCAAGTAAAATCAATAAAATTTGGGGTTATGTTATATAGAACTTCTATGAATTTTTTTTTTTCATCGAACCTTTGCGGTGTCTATGGATAGGTATTCAAAAATGATATTGAGGTTTTTAATATCATTTTTTTTCTAAACTGAATAGTTTGCGCGATAGACACTTCCAAAGTGGTAAAATGTGTGTCCCACCCTGTAACTTCTAAAATAAGAGAATGATAAAACTAAAAAGTCGTAGCTCTGTGTGTGGTGTCTGCTGTGGTCTCGGGTTCGATTTCCGGATCAGACTAAAGGTTTCTGTGATCTGCAAACATTTGTTTTCGGTGTTTTCTATGTATATATGCATGTATTTACAAAAAAGAAATAATATCAATATTACATCAGACAATCTAGCTCTTATGATAGTATTAGTTTGAAACTAGATTGCGTTGGGTATTAGATGTCCGATAGGCACATAATACAGAGACATTAGATCGCTACTGAATGAAGAATGAATGAAAGAATGACTTAATATCTCATCTGTACTCACTCTGTCGATCAATCACAGGTATCACAAAGTAATCTCAATTATCCCACGTCACGAACGACGCGTGTTATTGCCGAGGTTAAGCAACATCAGGCTAGGTTAGGACTTGCGTGGGTGACCGCTTGGTTTTTAAACGTGTAAAAACCAACAAGCGGTCAATATGAATGATAGACGTATCTTGCCAAATTCTCTTATATGAAGTATATTTAGAAATTGTTTACACACGATTGCAATTTTATTCGAAACGATTATGTCTAGATTATGTTTAGATAAACATCATTTAATGGAGTGGTTTTATGTTTAAGTTGCACTCCGTTGTAAGATAACAAGCAGGTATATATGTATACAACAATAGACGGAACTAAACGTCAATAGCTGATGGCGTATGCTTTAAAAAAAATTGAAAAATAAAAACGTAAAAACTCACTCTTCCGAACGCAGTTCCCGAAACAAAACCACATCCAAAACAAATAAACACACATAAACAATAAAACACCGATCAATATAGTCGCTACTAGATCCATGTTTACTCAACGGATCAACAATCAACACTCACATGAAACACTCATCAAATCTTATCAACATTACTGAATTTAAAAAATAAAACTCCTTGATAAAGGTACTTATACACAGTCTTTATAAAACACGGCGGTTATTCTGTCCGCTTGACAGAACGTGAATGCTATAACCATGTGCTGCGGTGTTCCAATGACGCGCAGTGTCGGAAAATTATAAGGAAGGTTTATTTAAAGAGAGATAGGAGGTAATTGGTGCTACTAATGCTATATTAACGAGGAATGATAAAAATGTAGGACATCAGTTTTGAATGTTGGACAAATATAAAAATTTGATAAGTCGTTTTGTTTGTTTAGTTTCGTTGAAGTGGCTACTTGTCTGTAAAGATAATATCCACCATTATGATCTTCCTGGCATCGTATCGGAAAGGATACGATCGTATACGACGTCAGGCGAACGGAACCGATCGCGATTTGTAAAATCCGTTCCGATCCGATGCGAGCCGGTGGCAATCATTCTTAAGTCGTCCCAAGTGTTTTATTTGTATTATAGCTGTGAAAGTTTGTATTGATGTTATTCAATGACACTAGTTCGGCTGAAGAGATTTAGATAACATTTGGGACAAAAGTATAATTACAATCTGGAATAGCAGATAGGCTACATTTTATCTCGAAAAATTTATTGATCAAAACAACTCGATTGATGACTTGCTCGAAAAAGTCTTAGGAAATGTCATTTTTATATACCTCTTTACATTTGTTCCTAAGGTGTGACAACCTGAGGAACAAAGATTTATTTTTGTTAATAAACTGTGTGTTGCCACCGTGAAAATAATCACAATCAATCGAATCGAATGACATTTTCTTTGTGTTATTTGAAGCGGAACAAAAATAAGTATATACTATTGAAGCCTCACAAAACTTCGATTATAGAGAAACTCGTTCAAATTGGTAATTACTTTCTATTTATCTGGTTATAATTCTTGCTTTCTTTAAAGTTAGAAGAAATACTTTGTACGGTGATAAACTGATAAGGATAATATAAGATTGTGCTAGTTTCATTTACATAAAGACATTGTTAAATATCTATGAATATGTGTATGACTATCTAAAGCCCCTTTTCCATTTACCTAACGAATTAATATGATGGTTATGTATTTTATTCTAATTCTCATGTGTGGAAACGAAAGAGATCAAAGCATATACATAGTAGTAAGTATGATTCAAACTACGAACACATGTATGAACACTCTTTAGGTGCTCTACTGAGAATTATGAGCTTGGGCCTCCGGTTATTTCACTTATTCTATGATATGCAACGAAGGTTAGCATATAACATATAACACCGGTTTTCTATAACCGACAGTGGTATCACTAAGATCGCGCCGGCCGGCGAAAGCAAGCCTCTTACACTATATTAAAACAAGGATTGCAAGGATGAATGAGATAATATAGTCACAAGTACGGAAGAATATAGTATTATAAAAAAAATATAAAACTTACTCATCCAAATAATAAAGGAGACTAGCATCATAATAAGTACAAGAACCAAAAATATTATTATCGCCGGCACTGTCAGCACAAGAATCAAAGCCGTAACACTCTCCATTGTTGCTAAAACACTATTTTATTGTTATTACACTTATTATTAATAATAAATACACACGTTTTATTGTTTTTAGCATAAACACCCGTTGAGTATAGTAATTCGTTACCTTTTGATTGGTGTTGTCAACACCTACTTATTTAGCTTATCAGAAATTATAACAATTATTTTATCAGAATGTTCTTGAGGATGACATGTATTATCTACAAACATAGAACAAAATGTAGATCTGTTCATTAGACTTAAAAGGATTAGTATTTGGGGCTGATTTCTACTTTGAATTACAGTTATGTGACCGTGATCCCAATACCCCAATTTATCCGTACAAGCAACAATACAATCCTTATTTTGTTTCCTTTCGCTACCTTTCTATTCAAAATACTACCAAATTGATAACTGGTGCCAGTTCGTATTACGTAGTGGGTATAGTCGGCATAACATTAATTTATTCGAGTACATCCAACCCTTTCAGGCATATAGTTTGGTTTTATAGTTAACACAATAAAGTTTATTAATGGGTAAAATGATATTTAAGCATTTAGTCTGTTGACCGATAAATGTTTCCCTAATCGTTCAAATACCTACTCTATAGTTGTGAAATCGGTGTATTTTGTAAGAATAATTAACTCTGTTTCCTGGACAAGAAAAAACTTTTTATAAAAAAAAACCGACTTCCAAAAAACCATCCGACGAAAATTCCCTGCCAAAAAACACTAAAAAGCGTAAAATAAACTGGCTCTTCATAAATTGCTACATGCCAATTCTTGTCTATACCTAATTCTTTATTCATTTAAATAGTAGTATTATTGTGTATTCTAGGTACCTAAAATCTGTTTGAAGTCGGCGCCAAGTCAAATGTAATAGTAGATACCAAACTCGCTTTATTTCGAGACGACCATCAACGACGTCGCGTCAGCCCGCGCGTGTCTGCTCGCTTGGGTTGTTTTATTCTAGCTATCCGGCAGCGGCGAGTGCGGTACCTCCTATTACATTTTGGCTTGGCGCCGACTTCAAACAGATTTTAGGTACCTAGAATACACAATAATACTACTATTTAAATGAATAGCGAATTAGGTATAGACAAGAATTGGCATGTAGCAATTTATGAAGAGCCAGTTTATTTTACGCTTTTTAGTGTTTTTTGGCAGGGAATTTTCGTCGGATGGTTTTTTGGAAGTCGGTTTTTTTTTATAAAAAGTTTTTATTTTTCCATTTTTAGTGCAAACAATCATAGGTTATCAGTTCAGTCAAGTTGAACTATTTCATATAATTTCTGCTGATGCGAATAACTTTAGTGTTTTGAACACGTATTAAAACTGAGTATGATCAGTTTCCAAAATTATGCTGAAATGCAAGATTTCTGTTACCGAGAACGTGGTCTACGGGGCAATAGGAACCGTGTCCAAGCTTAAATGTCGTGATGAAATAGAAGCAGGCGAGTTACTTAAAGCAAAATACATTAAGAGGTTAGTCATCATAGCGCCTGCGACATCAGGCCACCTAAATAACTTAAAAGTATACAACTAAAGGTATATAGATACGTATGAAATTGAAAGAATTATCCTCCAATTCCTAACCGTTGAGGAGTTGTACCTTCCATCATCAGCTTACCTAAATAACTTGAAAGAATACGACTAAAGGTAACATACATACATATGGCATTTAAAGATTTATCCTCCAACTCCTAACCGTTAAGGAGTTTTACCTTTCATCATCAGCTCATCACCATTAAATGATGACTACCAGACGCAAATACCGGCGTAGCTTCAGAAAATATACGAAAAACATAGTACGTGCCTGAAAAAAATGAGGGTTACCCTCGATTTCTCTGAGATGCCATCATCAGATCCTGGTTTCCTTATCATGGTACCACCGTCGGGACATCTACTTTCCATTAAAAAAGAATCATCAAAATCGGTTCATAAACGACGAAGTTATCCCTGAACACACATAAAAAAAATAAAAAAAATATATACGGTCGAATTGAGAAACCTCCTCCTTTTTTTGAAGTCGGTTAAAAACCACGGATCTCCCTTAAAATAACGTTGATTTCTGAGGATATAATATAGTTACATTGAAATTTTACATTTTAGGAAGAGTGAAAGAATAATATCGTAATACTAGTGCTGCAGTCACTCTGGCTACAGCAATATGCTGAGATAGGTGCTTTTTCTGATATTGCACGGGATACTACAATTGCTTGTGTTCCGTTACCTAAAGTCTGTATAAAACCATGTCTTGTCCTGTGTATTTCAGAATAGATGATTTTTCTTTCTTAACAGTTTTTTTTTAAAGAAAAAGTGTTTATTGCGAGTAAATGTGTGCGTTTACAGAACTGTACCTACCTATGTAGTTCTGTACTTGAGTGTGTACTGTGTCTGTGGTACTGTGACTTAACCCTGTGTCTGGGTGTAATTAATCACTAATATGTATATATACATATATTTTTTAATAACCGACTTCCCAAAGGAGGAGGTTCTCAATTTCATTGTTTTTTTTTTTATGTATGTACATTGATTACTCCATCAATTGTGGACCGATTTTGAAAATTATTTTTGTATTCGAAAGGGTATGCTCCCCATGTGGTCCCATGGCCACCATATCAGGATCTGATGATGGGATCCCAAGGAAATTGAAGGAAACCCTCAAATTTACGTGAGCGCCTGCAATAAAGTTAAGGCAATTGTCTGCATGCTTTCATATTCTGTAAACATCATGTCCGAAATATTTATTTATTATTCTATACAGTATGTTGTATGTTACCTTTAGTCGTATTCTTTCAAGTTATTTAGGTGAAATGATGATGAGAGACTTGAGAAAGACTAAAAAGCGAAAATAAAAAAAAACTTCGTTTAAAAAAAACCGACTTCAAAAACTGAAAAGTATAAAATAACTTAATTTGTATGTGCTACCTATTCATAGGTTTGAAGTCGGTGCCGAGCCAAAATGTAATAGTAGGACTCGCCGCGCGTGACCTTGAGCGGGATAGCTGCTCTTCGCGTAGGACAAAACAACCGAAGCGTCGGTGATGTCGTTGACGTTCGTCTCGAAATATAGCGAGTGTGGTACCTACTATTACATTTGGCTTGGCGCCGAATTCAAACCTTTGAATAGGTAGCAGATACAAATTAAGTTATTTTATACTTTTCAGTTTTTGAAGTCGGTTTTTTAAACGAAGTTTGTTTTTTTGATATTTCTGTGGTGACAGATTAAGAATACTGAGTGTCACCACTCCTATTCATCTCGTGGGTATTGTAAGAGCCTATGCTCTTTGCGCTGTAGAATGGTGTGTGGCATGGTTCAGTAACATTTCGTTTCACTCTTGAAAGTTGCCGCGATTTACAAATTATGACTTAGTATTTCAGCTGTACCATATTCGCAATATATTTAAATATTTCGGATATTTTTTTTTTCGGACATCTAATACGCAACGCCATCTACTTCCAAGCTAAGCAGAGCTTGTGTTATGAGTACTAGACAACTGATATAAATACATGTATCACTTTTTTTTGTAAATACATACATATTATACATAGAAAAAACCCAAACTCCGAAACAAATATTTGCAGATCATACAGACATTTGGTCCGACCCGGGAATCGAACCCGAGACCTCATGATCAGCAGTCGCACACGCCAACCGCGAGACCAACGACGCAGTCAAAGTCATATTAAAGGGATATTCCGGTTAGGGTTAACCTAACCGAAATAATCTGTTATTAACCCTTTTGGAAATGGGTTAATTTATGGAATTTGTGGTTAATTTGTGGAATGCCTTACCAGTCGCAATTAGACGTGCACAAACACTAACTGCATTCAAGAGACTTGTAAAGTAGCATTATCTGGGAGACATCAATACCCCTTAACCTGCTATTTTTTTTTTATTTGTTTTGTCAATTGGGTCACACAGTCACACTACTACATGTATATATGTAATTAACTGTATATTTATCTTATTCCTTGTTTGTATCTATTTCATAAACCACACTATGTATTACTATAACGATATATATCCTTATTACTTTATTTATTTTTTCGTCTTATCTAGTTTTACACCAGACACTACCCTACACTATCTCATAATCCTGTTTTTCTCTCCATCCAATGGTTGTCTGTAAGAGATTGCCTCCGGGCGATAAGGCCGCCAATTGTACTTCTCTAATTTTAAACTTACCTTTGGATGCATCTGGTGTACAATAAAGAGATTTATTATTATTATTCTCTTTATTAAACTTATTATACAACATATTATTTACATTTTTAAATATACATATAAAAACAAATACATTTAAAAATATAAAAAATAGTAGACCACCGACTTCGGGTACAGGGACCAAGAAACCGGTGGTTAGGGCTCCAGAGACAGGAACCTCCTCACAATTCGAGCCGTGTCAAGGAGGACTGCCTTCTGCATCAGACCCTTGATCCAGCTCCCTAACGTGAGCCTCCTAAGATGTTGGTCGAGGCTCTTGGCTATCAATCCGTGAGCAGATACGACTATCGGAACAATGATCACCGAATCCACATTCCACATATCGACAATCTCGTGAGATAAATCCAAATATTTCATTTCTTTTTTTTTTCGACTTTCACGAGATTCTCGTCATGAGGAACGGCAATATCGACAATCATTGCGCGGCGCTCTAATCGATCTATCACCACAATATCAGGCTTATTGGCAACAATAGTCCTGTCTGTGATAACAGATCGATCCCAATATAATGTAGCACGACCATTCTCGAGAACTGGGTCGGGCACATACCTGTAATATGGCATCTCTGAACTCACTAGTTTGTATTTCAGGGCAAGTTGCTGATGTACGATCCTGGCTACTCGGTTGTGCCTGTGTAAATATTCGCCGTTAGCAAGCCGAGAACAACCAGAAATAATATGCCTAATAGATTCTCCAGGACGGTGACATGCCCGACAGATGTCGACCGTACCATCCTTCAGGATATACTTCCGATAGTTATTCGTCATGATAACTTCATCCATAATCGCACAGACAAAACCTTCGGTTTCTCCGAAGAGATCACCATACCGTAGCCAGGACGTAGATGCTTTAAAATCTATATCAGGCCCATTTAGGGCCCGATAAAATCGACCATGAAGTTCTTTGCCCTTCCATACCTCCTTGCGATCATCAGTACCAAGTACTACAGGTTTGCGCCAATTCTCTTTAGCCAAAGCTAGCGGAGTCAGTCCGGTATCCATTGCAACTACATTGCGATGCACGCCCACATCAGTTTGGAGAAAATATTCTCTAAGATTGTATATCTCGCGATTGTGTAGGGTCTTGATATTTAATAGACCACGACCCCCAAACTTTCGCGGGATATACAACCTCATAACCGATGAACGTGGGTGATGCATTCGGAATGAAGTCAGCAATGTACGGACTCTCCTGTCAAGGGCATCTAATTCAGTCTGAGTCCATCTAAGTATACCAAAGGAATACATCAGAACCGGCATGACCCAACTATTGTAGGCCCGCACTTTGTTACCGCCTGATAAAAGACTTTTAATTACTTTTTTCAGGCGGCCAAAGAAACGTTCCCGCAACGTTTGTTTCACGACAGATTCTGGTATTCCCAAGGCCAGCGAAAAACCTAGATACTTGTAGGTTTCGGTGGCAGAAAGAGATCGAAGTTTTGTGGAATCTGAAAGCTCTACTCCTTCAGATTCCACAATCACTCCCTTCTTTACATACATGACTGCACACTTGTCTACACCAAATTCCATCTTGATAGAATTACTAAAGTTTTCAGTGACCTTTAGTAACGCTGTCAATTGTAATTTAGTGGGGGCAAGCAGTTTCAAATCATCCATATAAAGGAGGTGAGATATAACTTGATCATCTTTCTGCAACCTATAGCCTAACCCTGAACCCTCTAATAGAGTGCTGAGAGGGTTCAAAGCTAGACAAAACCACAAGGGACTCAGACTGTCACCTTGAAAGATGCCCCGCTCGATCTTTATAAGTACGTCGTTCATCGTAGACTGCCGACATCCTGGATAGCGAAGTACTGTTCTCCATTGCCCCATACACGACTTCAAGAAAGTGCACAGAGTTGTATCAATTTTATACAACTCCAGCACCCTTAAAAGCCATGTATGAGGAACGGAGTCATAAGCCTTCTTGTAATCTATCCAGCATGTCGCCAGGCTCTTACGATTACGACGTACCTGCTGGCTAATGGTCATGTCTATTATAAGGAGCTCTTTAGTGCCACGGGTCCCACTTCTACATCCATTCTGAGAAACGGAAATTATCGAATTTTTATTAATATGAGTAGTAATTTTGAGTCTCAGAATAGATGTTAGAAGTTTGTATAAAGTTGGTAAACAAGTAATGGGCCTAAAGTTTTTGGGATCCATGGCACTACCAGATTTATAGAGTAAGTGGGTTATGCCAGTGGTTAAAAATTGTGGTAATGAACCCGAATCCAATGCTGTCTGGAATTGAGATGCCAAACACGCATGTGAGCTACGGAACCATTTAAGCCAAAAGTTGTGCAGTCCGTCTGGACCAGGTGCTTTCCAATTCGGTAATGAACGGACCGCACAACTTACATCCTCCTTAACGATGCTAACTGGTTCCATAGATATTATTGACTCACATGAGCGCTCGACACCCCGACACCAATCACCTTCTGTATGAGCGACAGGCATTGACCAGATGTTACGCCAAAATGAATTTGTGGCATTTTTATCTGGCAATTGCCCATCACTCATACACGGA
Source organism: Diaphora mendica (assembly GCA_949125395.1). Taxonomy (NCBI): domain Eukaryota; kingdom Metazoa; phylum Arthropoda; class Insecta; order Lepidoptera; family Erebidae; genus Diaphora; species Diaphora mendica. The sequence continues at coordinate 17,454,602 of OX421334.1, forward strand.
TTCGGTTTCTCCCACTTCCTGTACACCCACTTCTCATCTCTTTGGAACGTGCGATTCTGACTATACCGATCTATTCGTTTTCTATAGCGCTTTATTCTATTTGCCCATGTATAAACTTTTTGCTTTAGAAAGTCTATGCGCTCTGTGACACATGACATGTACTGTTGAGAACTAACAGTAGTCCCCAAGAATGCCTGTTTCACAAAGCGCATCACTTTTGGTCGCGTATTACCCGATCGGAAGCTAATTAGCTTACCAATGAGTGTCCTGGTCTCAGCAATACGACGTTCAATTCTACACTGCCAAGCTGGCACAGAATGTTTTGTTCGAGTAGTGGTTTCATACTCTACAAATTTAACACCAGCTACTCGGCAAACTGCAATAGCCGCACAGTATAGAATGGAATGTGTATCACTGAGATCTTCGCTATTACTGAAATAATCCAGTAATAACGAATCCAAGGCACTCACCAGCGCTAAATTTCGTTTATGTATGGGCAAACGAGGCAACCGGGGTCTGTTATTAGAATCTACATATCGGTATTCCCGAATCGCATCCTCCAAAGCGCTCCTTATCGCATCATTACATTGGGTACTTACGGAGATAATTTCACTGTCCACTAGTTCGTCAATGTGTTCACTTCGTGGTAACTGTGGTGTGGTATTTGTAACCATTATTATTATTATTTGGGTGACTTATTTTTTCTCAGCTTTCGCTGGTAGTATGTAAGTGGCATTTACGGACTAAGTCAAGTAAATGTCACGGTTTTATATAAAAGTGAATTAAGTGTGTAAGTCTATTGCATTGTGTGTCTGCTCGTCTATTTGCAGAAACTTTCTGACGATTCTGCAGGTGTTCAGTATAGCAGCTTTTTGTAGGAGTATATATGTATTGGGTTTCAGATCAAGGAGTTTCAGGCTGTGGTGTATGTGTTTCGGGATAATACCAGTGGTGGACAATACTATAGGGACAATGTATACTTTCTGTTGTTTCCAGATCCTTAAAACTTCATCCTTAAGGTCTGTGTACTTATGTACTTTTTCTGCAATCGTTTTTTGTAGGTTGTGAGTGTTTGGAACAGCTATATCAATCAGGTAAGTAGTTTTATTTATTTTGTCTTGTACGGTTATATCAGGGCGGTTGTAGTGTATGGTCCTATCGGTCAATATTGCACGGTCATAGTAAATTTTGTGGGTATTGCTTTCTAAAACTGCTTTAGGTGTATATTGGTAGTATGGCGTATGTGTATCTGGAATGAGATTATGTTTGACAGCTAGTCTTTGGTGTATGATGTTTGCAATTTGATTGTGTCTATGTGTGTAGTCGGTTTGTGCAAGGTTGGGGCATGCTCCAGTAATATGTTGAATAGTTTCTGATTGATTGTGACATTTTCTACATCTATCGTCTGTTACTGTAGGGTCTCTGATAATATGCTTTCTATGGTTTTTTGTATTTATAATTTGGTCTTGGATTGCTATGATGAAGCCTTCAGTTTCTGGAAACAGGGTTCCAAGAATAAGCCATTTGTTTGATGCTGTTTTGTCTATATGTGGTTGTTCAAGATCGTGTGGGTGTCGACCATGGAGTGCTTTCTTTTTCCATTGTTCTATTTTACAGATTTGAGAGTTACTTTCTGCGTTACCAATTTCGGTCTCTTGGGTTAGGTTTAGTGGTGTGTGGTTCAGATCATTACTAACTATTGCTTTATGGATTTCACTACTGTTAGCTTTTTCGAGGAAAAATGATTTTAATTTAGATATTTGCGTGGTCCATAAGGTAGATATGTCGATAAGGCCCCTTCCTCCATCCTGTCTTTTGATTGTGATTCTTTCTATTGCAGATTTTGGATGTAGACAGTTGTGTTTAGTGAGAATAGTTCTTGTTGTTATTTGTATGTTTTGAATGTCTGTTTTAGTCCATTTTATAATACCAAAAGAGTAGGTCAGTATGGGTATAGCGTAAGTGTTTATTGCCTTTACTAAGTTTTTGCTAGCTAAATTACTTTTGCTTAAAACATTTACCCTATGCTTATACTCATCTTTTAAGGCCATTTTTAATTTACTATGGTCTATTCCTTTTGATTGCTGGTATCCTAAATATTTATATAACTCATTCGGTTCCATGGCTGTAATTGTTTCATCATGAGATACTGCGTAATCGCCTGGCTGGATTTTTCCTTTTATTATGTGAATAGTTTTGCATTTATCTAATCCAAATTGCATGCTGATATCTTTACTAAATTTCGCTGTAGCGTCTATGAGAGCTTTCATTTCTTTTGCTGTTTTTGAATAAAGCTTTATGTCATCCATGTAAACTAAGTGTGATATACTAGTTTCAGTGCTATTATTCTTTAATCGATATCCAGCCTTGCAATTCTGCAGTATCTGGGATATAGGGTTTAGGGCGAGACAAAACCATAGAGGACTTAGGGAGTCACCTTGATATATACCTTTTTTTATTGCTATTTCTCTACTAGTGATATTGTTAAGATGAAGTGTAGTTTTCCAAAGGGGCATTATGTTTTTTAAGAACTCTATTAAGACAGGACTGATCTTGTATATTTTCAAAATGTGTAATAACCAGGAGTGTGGAATGCTATCAAATGCTTTTTTGTAATCTATGTATGTACAGTGTAAATTTCTTTTATTTGTGGTTGCGTGTCTATGAATAAGAGAGTCGATAATAAGCTGCTCTCTACATCCCATATGGCCTCTTCTACACCCTTTTTGTTCCTCGGCAAGTATATTGTGCTGTTCTATATGAGTGGTGAGTTTTTGTGTTATAGCTGATGTGAGAATTTTGTATATAGTGGGTAAGCAAGTTATGGGTCTGTATTGTGATGGTTGTGGTGTATATTGGCCTTTAGGTAGCATGTATGTTATACCCTTAGCTATAAATGGTGGTGTGTTTTGATGTCCGTGAATATTATTATTATTTGGGTGACTTATTTTTTCTCAGCTTTCGCTGGTAGTATGTAAGTGGCATTTACGGACTAAGTCAAGTAAATGTCACGGTTTTGTATAAACGTGAATTAAGTGTGTGAGTCTATTGCATTGTGTGTCTGCTCGTCTATTTGCAGAAACTTTCTGACGATTCTGCAGGTGTTCAGTATAGCAGCTTTTTGTAGGAGTATATATGTATTGGGTTTCAGATCAAGGAGTTTCAGGCTGTGGTGTATGTGTTTCGGGATAATACCAGTGGTGGACAATACTATAGGGACAATGTATACTTTCTGTTGTTTCCAGATCCTTAAAACTTCATCCTTAAGGTCTGTGTACTTATGTACTTTTTCTGCAATAGTTTTTTGTAGGTTGTGAGTGTTTGGAACAGCTATATCAATCAGGTAAGTAGTTTTATTTATTTTGTCTTGTACGGTTATATCAGGGCGGTTGTAGTGTATGGTCCTATCGGTCAATATTGCACGGTCATAGTAAATTTTGTGGGTATTGCTTTCTAAAACTGCTTTAGGTGTATATTGGTAGTATGGCGTATATGTATCTGGAATGAGTTTATGTTTGACAGCTAGTCTTTGGTGTATGATGTTTGCAATTTGGTTGTGTCTATGTGTGTAGTCGGTTTGTGCAAGGTTGGGGCATGCTCCAGTAATATGTTGAATAGTTTCTGATTGATTGTGACATTTTCTACATCTATCGTCTGTTACTGTAGGGTCTCTGATAATATGCTTTCTATGGTTTTTTGTATTTATAATTTGGTCTTGGATTGCTATGATGAAGCCTTCAGTTTCAGGAAACAGGGTTCCAAGAGTAAGCCATTTGTTTGATGCTGTTTTGTCTATATGTGGTTGTTCAAGATCGTGTGGGTGTCGACCATGGAGTGCTTTCTTTTTCCATTGTTCTATTTTACAGATTTGAGAGTTACTTTCTGCGTTACCTATTTCGGTCTCTTGGGTTAGGTTTAGTGGTGTGTGGTTCAGATCATTACTAACTATTGCTTTATGGATTTCACTACTGTTAGCTTTTTCGAGGAAAAATGATTTTAATTTTGATATTTGCGTGGTCCATAAGGTAGATATGTCGATAAGGCCCCTTCCTCCATCCTGTCTTTTGATTGTGATTCTTTCTATTGCAGATTTTGGATGTAGACAGTTGTGTTTAGTGAGAATAGTTCTTGTTGTTATTTGTATGTTTTGAATGTCTGTTTTAGTCCATTTTATAATACCAAAAGAGTAGGTCAGTATGGGTATAGCGTAAGTGTTTATTGCCTTTACTAAGTTTTTGCTAGCTAAATTACTTTTGCTTAAAACATTTACCCTATGCTTATACTCATCTTTTAAGGCCATTTTTAATTTACTATGGTCTATTCCTTTTGATTGCTGGTATCCTAAATATTTATATAACTCATTCGGTTCCATGGCTGTAATTGTTTCATCATGAGATACTGCGTAATCGCCTGGCTGGATTTTTCCTTTTATTATGTGAATAGTTTTGCATTTATCTAATCCAAATTGCATGCTGATATCTTTACTAAATTGCGCTGTAGCGTCTATGAGAGCTTTCATTTCTTTTGCTGTTTTTGAATAAAGCTTTATGTCATCCATGTAAATTAAGTGTGATATACTAGTTTCAGTGCTATTATTCTTTAATCGATATCCCGCCTGGCAATTCTGCAGTATCTGGGATATAGGGTTTAGGGCGAGACAAAACCATAGAGGACTTAGGGAGTCACCTTGATATATACCTTTTTTTATTGCTATTTCTCTACTAGTGATATTGTTAAGATGAAGTGTAGTTTTCCAAAGGGGCATTATGTTTTTTAAGAACTCTATTAAGACAGGACTGATCTTGTATATTTTCAAAATGTGTAATAACCAGGAGTGTGGAATGCTATCAAATGCTTTTTTGTAATCTATGTATGTACAGTGTAAATTTCTTTTATTTGTAGTTGCGTGTCTATGAATAAGAGAGTCGATAATAAGCTGCTCTTTACATCCCATATGGCCTCTTCTACACCCTTTTTGTTCCTCGGCAAGTATATTGTGCTGTTCTATATGAGTGGTGAGTTTTTGTGTTATAGTTGATGTGAGAATTTTGTATATAGTGGGTAAGCAAGTTATGGGTCTGTATTGTGATGGTTGTGGTGTGTATTGGCCTTTAGGTAGCATGTATGTTATACCCTTAGCTATAAATGGTGGTGTGTTTTGATGTCCGTGAATAATGCTAGTAAAATTTTTAGCTATGATTTTATGGAGGGTAGTAAATTTTTTGTACCAGTAATTGTGTATGTTATCTATACCTGGTGATTTCCAGTTATGTAGTCTGCTTGTGACATATTTTATATCAGATTCTGATATCTCTTTGAATTCCATTTCATCTAAGTCTGCCCATTTTCTTTCTTCTTCCGTTATCCATTGTGTTTCCCCGTTATGATGTACTTCTGTTTCCCAGATACCTGCCCAGAATTCTTCTAAGTCGTGTACTGCTGGGGTTTCTATATTATTGTTTGTTAGTTTTTCTTTATTTGTATTTAAATTTCTATAGAATGTTTTCTCATTGGTATGGAAAAGTTTATTATCGGTTTTTCTTTGAAGTGCTTTTTTATATCTGGATAGTCTATGTGATTTTAATGCTAATTTCTGTTTCAATGTGTCTAGAACGTCTTCGGGTCTTTTATTATTATTTTCATGACTGCTGTGTATTCTGTTATTAGATATTATTTTGTTTACTGTATCAACTACCTTTTTTGACCTGTTATTATTCAAAAATTGTGTTAGTCTACCTATGTTAGATCTAAGTTGCGTTATATCTCTCTCTAGTCTATCTTGCCAGGCTGGTTTTTTGTTATTGCGTTGGGGTCTGGCTTGTGGTTCGGTGTTATATCCAAGCTCTCGTGAGATTACTAGGGCACTACAATATATGAGTGTATGAATGTCGGTTAGTTGTGAATCATCAGAGAAAAACTCATGCAGTAAGGTATTGTTAAAAAAATGAGTTAATTTGGAAAGATACAAACTATATTTAAGTTTAGGGAGTCGTGGCCTGAGTGTGGGGTCTAAGCCTGCAAATTCAATTATGGCTGAGTGTAAGTGTTCTTTCAGTTTATTTTCTGACGAGTCTAGGAGGTCATTAAACTGCACAGTTTCTATTTCTGTTTCCATCAATAGCAGTGTAGTTTCAGTTTGTGTTGATATATTAGTATTAAGTGGTGTTTGTGTGTTGTATGTGGCATATTCAGTAGTATTAAGGTAGTTATGGGATGATTGTGTATTTGTTAGTATTGTTTGTTGTGTAGTTAGGTTTGTAGTAATGATTGTTTATTATTATTATTATTATTAACCTAAATTTAGGATTAGTCTAATACAGGATAATTACGGTTAACCTTAACCGAATTGGATATAGGTTTCTGGATATTTGTAGGTCCGTGATTAATTTTTGGTTACAGTCGTCATTATTTGCGTGAGATGGGAAGAGGGGGATCTCGGCTAATAACAAGTAAATTTTTTTTCACAAGAGATCAAGTAAAACTGATTTTTTTCGAATTGCGTTAAGTCGCGTTACGTCGTAAAATAACCGAAATATTGGGTTAACTTCTATCATTTGGGTTAACAATTTCAAAAACATAAACCCTATAATTTGGGTTAACCCTTATTGTTTGGGTTAAAACAATAACATATACAATCTGTTAACCGAATCAATGAGTAACCCTTTGAAACGGTTACAGATTGATTCGGTAACCGTTTATAACGCATACCGTTATGCATGGGTTTTCCGATCCCTTTAAATCATTAATAACTGTAGTAAATTAAATTAAACCACCACGCACCATGCTACAGCGCAAAGAGTATAGGTAGTAACTGAGCAAACTGCTGGACAACAGCGCTGCAAAGAGATTTAAAACTTGACTCCGGACAAATCCCATACAGCCCGAATGACCATGGCGAAAAGTGGACCAAAGCCTTCTTTCTAAGAAGAAATCTATGTCCATTAATAGACTAGTAAAGGATAATGTATGTATTTAGAAATCTAATGTTTTTTGGTTTGCTTTGGGTCAGACTGCCCTAAGTGAGATTAGACATTATTATTATTCTAGAATTCTATTCCATTCATGGTCTAGAAAAAGTGAAGTTACTAAATAAATCTTGATTTATAAAGTTTATCTCTTGAAGTTGTTTTGTGTCGACAGTCGACATGACTATGCACATTGGGAAAGCACCAAGGATCGGACTCCACGCGATAAGGATCACAGATAAATTATATTATCTGAGAGGTATTAATATTATCTGTGGCACGCCGGAGCCATTAACAATGTCACGTTATGTTACAATAAGGCCTGTTATGTTATAAGTAAGTTTAATGCCACTCGTGGTTGTTAATTATATTTTTATGGTATAGGTAGCAAAGAGGCAAACTGCCTCGTTGGTCTTACGGTTAGCGTATGTGCCTGCTGTTGCTGTAAAAATGTTTTTTTATTCTAAGATTTTTTTTAAATAGCCCGGAGCTTGGTGAAAATACTGATATTCAGGTAAAACCGGTTGCACTAGTAGCCGACCCCAAACAATCTTCTCCTACGAAATCTATTTCTCTATTTTCCTATGTAGTCTTAGAGATAATATTGTTATTCTGCTGTTATTAGTTAGTCCATTTAATTTTTCAATAGTTAAGTTTGTTTTACTATACATATTTTTTTCTGCATTTTGCTAAACTTCAAATGATCGAACACAAATTAAACTGCACTTCAAATCACAATGAATTTGTCAATTACAAGACTCCTACAAGAAATCTTCATTTCCTTCTCTTTCTAACGCCCACCAATCGACAGAGATGCCATACATCCCTGACGAAATTGAGTTCATCATTTGTTAGGTCAATTGGATAAGTTCTTTCCTACTTGGCTCACACACACATATATCGCGGTGATATACTATGTGTCTACTATAGTCCCTAAAACATAGCTTAGTCTCTGTCACAGCACAGTTGTCACTAGTGTCATTTTACAACTTACGAGGTGCATTTTAAGTGTATTTTTTTATTTATAATGTATTTCATTTCATTGTGATAAACTGATGCGTAAAGAATGCAAATAAAGGTGATACAAATTAAAATCGATTGTTCAAAGTTACTTGCTAGGTTTTGTAGCTATATGTTACAGAAGTCAAGCTATATGTTAAGGACTGTAGTGTCTAGTTAGATCACACACACACACACATGCAGGGTATGATAGGTCGTGTTGCTGATGTGGTATTATGTTTATGGTTGGTAGTGTTAAATTAAATCTATGTGTTGTATACTAGGCTTGAGACTGGAATGTGGAGTCTTATTTTAAAGATTAGAGCTACAAATGTCAGGGAAATTTGTAAATATTTAGTGTATAATTTGTCATGAAGGTGAGAAGTTGAAATGAAAAATTAGTCAATTATAATGCTAACTTCACACATCTCACACAATACAGTCTGGTCTGAAGATTGACAGAGCATGTACTATAGTAACTAAACCGCTAATGAACATACTTATATATTTTTAAATACATGCAAGTATCGATAAATTAAATCCAGACAAAATAAAAATTGATCGTACTCGTGATTCTATGTTGCTCTGGAATGAGAATTGAACCCACACTCACGATCTAATACAGCAGTCATGATCACTAATCACTGGATCAATAGACCTGTCGATTGAGGACTGCCCTTAACATTTATGGTATCTGTAGCACGGGCTGCACGGGCGTGGCTACGTTTCAGTTTTTTTTTCAAGATAATAAATTAACTGTCTCCCTTTATCCGTAATCAATAGTAGTCATCAATTTATTAGACGTTGTCAAGTCAAAAAAGAGAGATGTAAATAAGTTAAATTAAAAAGCTTTTTAAAAACAAGCTTTTACTGGAATGCCTCGAGACGAATCCCAAACGTGTCCATCCCCCCCACCCCGCTAGCTGCGCCCATGATCTTTAGTATGAGTAGTATGACTTCTATTTCGTATTCTGTTTTGTCCAACGCACAGCTCGCTCGTATGTCGGTTATCGCAGTAAAGAGCCTATGTCCTTCCTCATCAACAATCAAACTATCTCCCTGGCAAATATAAATGATATCATTACCTAGATTATTTATGATATAGAAATAAATATTGATTAATCAGAAAATCACTATGAAAATTATATGTGCTATTTAAAAACACATCAATAAACGTAACGAAAAACTAGACGTTAACCGATAAGTGTTCAATAAAATGTTCTTGAAAAAGGTTGTTAGCCTCTGAGTCGATGGATCGAGGGATTACGTGTCAATTTTTCGTAGCTAAGTCTAGCTTATAAAATCAAAACTTGTAACGATAAAACTATACTAAAATTCTAGATACCAATATAAAAAAAAATCCTAAAACTTGACTTAATTAAAATTATTAAAAAATATTACAGTTAGCGCCATCTATTCAGGTAGTTGGTAAATTTTCTGATAACACAAAAAGTTGTTGTTCGATACTATTCGATACTAGGTGGCGCTAAGAGACATGACTTTTCCAACTATGAATTTGTAAATTGAGGTGTAAAACTCACTGTAAGAAATTTTATATCTTTTTTAATTCGTTTGTTCATACTATCTGTTATCATTTAAGGATATTATGATATCATTTATGACCAATGAGTCTTTTATGTATCAATTTTTTCAATTTTTGACTGCCTCCGTAGCACAGTGGTAGCGTAAGCGACTGCTGTTCTTGAGGTCTCGGGTTCGATTCCCGGGTCGGACCAAATGTTTGTATGATCTGCAAATATTTGTTTCGGAGTTTGGGTATTTCCTATGTATAATATGTATGTATTTACAAAAAAAAACGTATACATGTATTATTGTATTTATATCAGTTGTCTAGTACCTATAACACAAGCTCTGCTTAGCTTGGTACTAGATGGCGTTGTGTGTAAGATGTCCGAAATATTTATTATTATTTATAGGCATGCGAACCAAATATGTTGGAGTATTGCTCACAATCCCTAAACCAGGGATGGTTTAGGGATTGTGAGCAATCAACAAACGTCTCTTTCTTTCCAAAACTTTGAACCACCCTCTGAATGGCGATAGCTCTGCCCCATTTAATTTTCGTGACTGGGACCAAGCCCAAGGAAAGACTTGATTTCGTGTTCTTTAGTAGCATATTCACTAACATAGAAGTCGGCGCAGCAGCTGGTTCAGTAGTGAAGCAATTGGTAGATTTCACTCTACAGTAGCACTCACGCACTCACAAAATCATGCAGGCACTCACAAAATCACGGAAGCACGCATTAAACGCATTTATATGAATCTTAAAGCAACGCATTAGAAACTGACAAACGAAAATTTTTTTTTTACTCCTTTTAACCGACTTCAAAAAAAGGAGGAGGTTCTCAATTCGACCGTATGTTTTTTTTTAATGTGTGTTCGCGGATAACTTTGTCGTTTATGAACCGATTTTAATGATTCTTTTTTTTAATGGAAAGGAGAATTCCCAACAGTGTTACCATGATAAAGACACTAAGATCTGATGATGGCATCCAAGAGAAATCGAGTCGAACCTTGAAGTCGGTTTTTATTATGTTAAAATTTTGTTTTACATGTCGATTCTTGTTTATAACTGAATTGAGAAAAACATCAACTAAACTTTACTATTTAAATTAACCTCCTATGCAGTGTCATGAAAGCGTTTAGATTTTTTGTTGTCTTTAAAAAATAAAAAAATAAAACACCGAGTAGTCATGGTTACTCATGATCAGTTGGGCACGTAGCATCAGACACACAATGCCATCTAGTTTCAAACGCCATCTAGTTTTACTATGAAAGGAAGATTAACCGATAGGACTTATTTATACTTTTTTTTTGTAAATATATACATATTATACACAAACATTTGGTCCGACACGGGAATTAAACCCGAAACCTCAACACACCTGTCGCATAGGCTACCACTGCGCTGAGGCAGCACCCATGTACTGTTTTTTCTTAATGGAATAGGCGGCAAGCGAGCGGACGTATCGACTGATGGTAAGCGATTACCGTCGCCCTTGGACACCAGCAACACCAGAGGCGTCACATGTGCGTTGCCGGCCTTTTAAGAAAGAGTACGCATTTTTCTTGAAGGTTTGAAGGTCGTATTGCTCCGGGAATACCGCAGGCGACAGTTCATTCCACAGTTTTGTTGAATTTTATCAACATTTACTGTATCTCAATAAAATGTCTTTGTAGGTGGGTACTATCCTTTTCAACAGTCTGCCTAGTCTCTTAAAGGCTGTTGTTGATAATAAACATACAGAAATGTATATATTACATATATTACGGTATGTACTTACGCAACGCTAAAATCCACTGAATGCAGAACATTATGACTCCGATCATCAATCATAGCGTTTCAAAAAAACTTTGACGATATTTTTTTATTATTTGTTTATGAAATGAATAGACACACTAAATTAGTTTCACCCGTTCAAAATTAAAAACAGTTATGATACTTTTTTTAGAACCTCATTTTAATCAAAACTTATTTAGATTAGATAATAATATCTGACCAATTTTTGTAATCGTACAAAGAAAATATTTTTTATGAGGTACTCAGACGTTCTTCGCAGTTTCACTGCGTAATTGCCATCCGTCCGGATAAAGCCGGACAGTGTTAGGCTTTTTGACCTCTTGTCCGGCCAAATTTGACTGCGTCAGGCCCGTCCGGCATTTGTTAGGCTTTTTATACTACCGTTCAATTTAATCAATCACATCTCCGAAACCGGGTTTCTTCAAGTATTAAAACAATTAAGGTGATTTAAAATTTTATTTTAAAGTGATTCATAATTTTTTATCAATAATCCTATTTTTGGCGTCCGATTTTGGTATTCAAAAGTCCGACTTTTAAATATGTGATTTATTCGATATTTTTGTCATTTTTTTAAATAAATTTTCTTAATGTCTGGATTTGGGTCTCAAAAGTCCGGATATTTTGACGGGTAAGTTCGACTTTTTGATTTTCAAAGATGGCAACCCTAAGTCTGCGTTTATTGTTACTGCCCCACCTCTACTGCAAATAAATTATTTACGGCTCATATGAATCCCCAATAAATAATCTATCCGATGCTATAAGAGTCTCCATTTCTGACTGATAGTTTCAAAGATAAACGTGTTTAAACGAACAAACAATCTTTTTTTTTTTTGTAGATACTGGTTTTTATTGTATTGATACCACGATGATTATCTATTGTTGTTACAGTTTTAAATGGATTAATAAGAACAGACAAACAATGAATTTTTTATGAACTTTATAACTATCTATGATAATGTAGTTTATTGATATGACCGATAGTTAAATGTAGCTGTCACTAAAAATTTGATTGGATGAGATTTGACTTATGTATTGTGGTACACTGCACTTAACATTTAGTGTTTTCTTAATGTCAACCGGTTGACGAATAAACAAGTTATAGGTATCAGTTCAAAGAATCACTGGGATAACCAATATATACGCGGGAGAAGCTGCAGGCAAAAGCCTGTTGAATATATATGGGACAGTGTGTACTTACGAAGAACAAAAATCCACTGAAGGCAGAACATCACGACTACAAAGACGATAAAAACTGTTACCGACAGAATAACATCAACCATTGCGTTTCAATATAACTTCATCGATATTTTTTAAACTATTTGTTTATGAAATTAAAATACACATTAGTAAAATCAGTTTCACCCGTTTGAAATTAAAAACGTTTATGATGTTTTTTTAATAAAATTTTGTTGCAATCAAAACTTATTTAGATTAGATAGTTATCTTTGACCAATTTTTTAATCGTACAATAAAGAATTAAGGTTTTTTATTAGGTACCTAGGCTTTCTTCGCAGTTTCATTTGCGTTTTTTTTGTTATTGACCCGATTTTAGGAGTCGTAGTGATTTGTTTTATAACTTATATTAATTCTCAAGATATAATCTATCCAATTCTAAAAAAATCATTCATTTCCGACTGATAGTTTCAGAGATAAACGTGCTTAAACAAACAAAACGTCCTTAAATTTTGTATACTGTATTTTATTGTACTGATACCACGAGGTTTATCTATTGTTGTTACAGTTTTAAATGTATTATTAAGAGCAGACAAACAATGACATTTTAATGAACTTTATTACCGTCTGTGATAATGTAGGTAGTTTATCGATATCACCGATAGCTGGCCGATAGTTAAATGGGGCTGTCACTAAATCGATCAAAATCGATTTATTCCTAATAGTTATTCTGACCATTTATCTATGTAGGTATTAATAGATGAACTTATTAGTTATTTATTCGGCTCCGTCCACTAGGATCCCCTGGAGATTTGTTTGGTATTTTCGTCCATACTGATCGCCTAGGGGATCTTTTTAGATTTCATTGATCCCCAGGGGATTAAGTGTTAAGTTATTATGGGTCCTAAGTGAGCTATATTTGATTATTATAGTATGTATGGCAGAATTGCCTAAACGCACGGAAATTCACAGCAGTTGACACAAGGTCCACAAGATATTGATATTGACTGCACGTTTGGCCTAGTGGTTTAACGGTCACCACGACGTTTCCTATTTCGCCAAGTGTCGTGGGTTCAAATCCCACGTAGGACAAAACTTTGTGTGATCCACAAATTGTTGTTCTGAGTCTGGGTGTTCTTTGTGTCCGTTTCATGTGTGTTTGTAAAGTCCCCCGCGACACAGGATTTATTCCTAGTGCGGCAGTTGTCTTTTAAAAAAGAAAAAAAAAGAAAAAAAAAAAGATATCATAAAAGTACTATGACCGCTCCAGAAATCATTTATAAACTCTTTACTTACAAATGACCTCTGAAGTTCATAGTGTGTGCTTGTGATCACTTACGTTATATAGCCACAAATATTTAGAGGTCGTGTCGCGTGCCGATACGATATAGGTCGTATCGGTCCCGAACTTCCGACTGATACGACCTCAGTTCTACTCAGTAGCATACCTCGAAGGTCGGTAACGCACTTGTGACTTCATGGAAAGCGATAGTCACTTTCTAACGAAAGAAATGTAGTTTTTATTTTTTTTATTTTGTATCTGTGCATGGGTACAGATACAGTATTTGATTACATGGGTACAGTTAACAGAAAATGTTCATAGCATTACGTAATCCTTTAAAGGTTTTTGTGAGAGCCTTACTTCATTCAGAACTTATGGCCCGTTTGGGGTGACAACATTACCGATTGTTACCGAGATTACCGACAGACCAAAGTTGTCCGATAACCCGATCATCGTCTTTCTAGTCTTATTATTCCCAAGATTATTTGGAGCAGCTACTAGTTCAACCGGATTTACCTGAATATCAGTTTTTAACGATTGAAATAGATGTGCATGACTTTCGGTACCAACGCACGCCTTAACGTGCTTTCCGAGGCATCGGTATGAAACACCTCCAACTTCCATATTCCGAGCCATTATTTAGAAATTTTTGATACCGATATTCGAAAGACCAAACTTAGATGATAGCCTAATCTAATATACGACACAAAGTATTTATATCTTTTAAATTAAATTAAGCAAAAACTGTTGCTATACTTTCGCAAAATAACCGCATCGTAAAAAAATGTTATTGGTTAAACAATTTAACATTAGAATATAATTGTAGTGTTAAGGTAAATGAATTATTTAAAGTACCTACGTAACTGTGTTTGTTGTAAGATATAATACACTTCACGATTACAATAGATTCTGTCAATTATCCTCACTCGATCTTCAAGTAGATACAAGAGTGCTTAAATCCTATTAATATTATAAACGCGAAAGTTTGTAAGTATGGATGGATGTTTGTTACTCTTTCACGCAAAAACTACTAAACGGATTTGAATGAAACTTTACAGTAATAGCACATAGGAGCAGCAGCACATAGCAGCGATAACCGACATACACGCGGGCGGAGCCGCGGCCAACAATTAGTTATTAAATATTTGTTTATCTTGTGTAGGAGTCGAAACCACGGCCTTAGTAATCAGGTTCGGTAAGGTAACCACTAGACTAACATACCGTCAATATGAAAAACTATAAAAAAAAACCGATCCGATAAACCTTTTCCGATCATCTATAATTCTATACAAATATGTAAATAAAATTGGAGTGTCAAATATTTTTTTTTACAATTTTTGTCTGTCCGTCCGTCTGTCTATTTGTTCCAGCTAATCTCTGGAACGGCTGGACCGATTTTAACAGGACTCACTGATAGGTAGCTGTTGATATAAGGAGTAACTAGGGCTACTTTTTTTAGACTAGCTTCGCCCCGCGGCGTTACCCGCGGCACGGCAATGTCAATCACCGCGGACAGCACGAAGGGGTTAAGCTAGTTATATGTAAATGCGGTTTTTCCAGAGACCCAATGGTATTTAAGAAGATTTAAACATATATATTATTTTCATCATCTGAATAAATTATAAAATTCAAAAGAATATCACCGTTTTTAATGCGTAATAATAATGACAAATTGAGAAACAATCAGCTGAATTCGTCATCACATTTTCATCACGTCATCACCACCCTTAAAGATGAAATATTATTTTTAAAATGAAACTAACCTTGAGTCAAACTCAATAAAAAAATCTATGATTAAGATCAGTTTCAATGGTAACGTGTTATAAATAAATCACTCATCAGTAGTAATAATTATAAGGAAGCTCATAATTAGTACTAACTTCAATTAAGGTAAATAGAAGGTATTTTTATTAAGCTTTAAAGGAGGCTTAAATCATACCTTCCTTCCTCTCTAACTATGTATGTGTGTGTGTTTGAAGGGCCTCCCTTCAATCACACACAAATACAGGTGCTTACATCGACCGTCCACTTATTTACCATCATTACCAAAAAAAAACCTAACCTACTGATATTCAGATTTTATACAGTAAACATTTACAATTTCACGAGAAAGCCGTAACAATTTACTATAAAATAGTTTTTGCCTATGGCTTCCTTTGTGTGCTTAATTCTTATTTCGTGTTTCGAGTCGTACTTGCGCACCGAGGGTTCCGTACAAACCTGTAGGTAACTAAAATTTTATGTTTTTCGCAATTTTTCCTTTATCTGTGCTATAAGACATTGCTTCGTACCAAATTTTCCTTTTGAGGTACGGAACTCTAAAAACGATGAAGTACCATACAACAATTCATCTCTTATTTTACACACTTAGGGTTGAAATTTTCAAACATCCTTTCTTACAAAATAAACCATCAGCTCAGCATCAGTCAAATCTCTGAGTTGGTGAACCAGTCAGTCAGAGCGACAATAATCTTCTATCTATATATATAAAAGAGTAAGGTGACTGACTGACATACCCAGAGATCAACGCACAGTCCAAAATCCTGAAATTTTGCATGTAGGTTCTTTATATAACGTAAGTGAGCACTAAGAAAGGAATTTTTGAAATTTCACCTCTAAGGCAGTAAATCAGGGGATGAAAGTCTGCGTGAGCAAAGCCGCGTATAAATGCTAGTCATATCTAAAAGAAAAGAAATCTTTCTTAACTTTTAAATAGTCTCTCTATTTCTTCTATAAGTAAATTCCTATTATTCAATAGAATAGATACAAATGTATTAGATGTATTTCGTAAGTGATTGTTTCACCTTGAAGTTAGAGAACGAACTGAGGTCGAACACTATTCATAAATAACTGAAAAGTAATAAAAAAAAATATACGTCGAATACATCCTCATATTAAACACACGTGACTGTGTGACGTGTGTGTGGTCATAGTTGAGGGTCGAACAGTCGACCCTCAAAGTTACAATAAGGCACTAAAGTTTTAACAAAAAAATTGATTCAAAAAATCTTGTTTTAAGAATGGTGAAAGATATTAATAAAATACTATGATTTAGAAAAAATATTTGAGTACAGTGGAATATAGAAATTACTCCGTTTGGAAGTCGGTTAAAAATAAAACGATTTTCCGGATAATATTATAATTACCACTTTTCCTTTTCAAGTTAAAAAGAAACCCATTGGTGGTCGGGTAGGTGCATATGATTTGATATGATTCTCTTAAAAATAGACTACAGAATTTTGTATAGAGGGTATATGCAAATATCCTAGTTATTTATTATTAATGTGAATGTAACTTTGTTTGTTACGCTTTAACCCGAAAGCTACTTAACCGATCATCATGAAGCTTCGTGCAAATATTCTTAGAGGTATTAGAAGTAAAAAAAGCGGCCAAGTGCAAGTCGGACTCGCCCATGAGGGGTTCCGCAGCAGCAAGTAACATTTTTTTTTTATATTTGTTTTGATTGAATGAAAGGTAAATTGCAGTTTACGATTTATGACGTATTAAAAAAAAAACTACTTACTAGATTTCGTTCAAACCAATTTTCGGTGGAAGTTTGCATGGTAATGTACATCATATATATTTTTTAAATTTATCATGCTCTTATTTTAGAAGTTACAGGAGGGGGGGGGACACACATTTTTTTTTTGAGTTTCAGTTCCATGTATGGGGGACCCCCAAAATTTATTGTTTTTTTCTTATTTTTGTTTGAAAATCTTAATGCGGTTCACAGAATACATCTACTTACCAAGTTTCAACATTATAGGTCTTATAGTTTCGGAAAAAAGTGGCTGTGACATACGGATGGACAGACAGACAGACATGACGAATCTATAAGGGTTCCGTCTTTTGCCTTCGGCACGGAACCCTAAAAACGATACTTTTTATTAAATGCGAGTGAAGTCGCGGGCGAAAGCTAGTATAACAAAGTAAGTAGATAAGAACAAAAAGGCAAAATTAACTTTTCATTGTGTTACAAATAAGCATTCGTTTTAATTCCTTGAGCGTACAGAAGACGCCATTGTCGTGCCAAATACATACAAAGCACTACTTCACTACTTAATTGAGCGGCATACAACAGCCTTTGGACATACATTTTCTACATTGTCTACTACCGGAAGTAATCTTTTAATATATCTTTGAGGATTTGGTAAATAAAATCACCAGATCTAACAATAAAAAGTTAGAAAAACTATAATCTAATTAAAATTGGTTCAGTAATTTAGACGATACGGTGGAACATACAAACATGCATACACTACCATAAATAATACCCTCAGTCAATAGTGTGTGTGTGTGTACGTGCGAGCATGCGTGCGTATGTGAGTGCGTGAATGCGTGCGTGCACATGTGTGTGTGTGTGTGTGTGTGCACGTGTGTGCAGAACCAATGGCAAATAGTTTTCAAGTGTAGGTAAAAGTTTAATTTCGAAAAACGATTTAGTTCCATTTATTTATTAAGTTACTAGCTGAGTCCCGCGGTGTTACCCGCGGATATTGTTAT
This sequence comes from Diaphora mendica, assembly GCA_949125395.1. Taxonomy (NCBI): domain Eukaryota; kingdom Metazoa; phylum Arthropoda; class Insecta; order Lepidoptera; family Erebidae; genus Diaphora; species Diaphora mendica. Next base: position 17,472,846 of record OX421334.1, read on the forward strand.
ACCCCGGGTGACGCCACGGGGCGAAACTATTCTAAAAAAAGTAGCCCTATTTACTCTTTGTACCAGTGAAAGTCCCGTCAAAATCGGTTCAGCCGTTCCAGAGATTAACCGGAACAAACAGACAGACAGATATGAACCGTGTGTAGATATATGCATTTAGTAAAAGCGGTTATTTTAATATTAAAAACAGACACTCCAATTTTATTTCTTTGTTTAGATTAATAATAATATACCTATATGTTACCGAAATTGTATGAAATCAAGGAATTGTATACAAATCCTAGGAAATGTGAACAATTCCGATACTATTTGGAAATGTATAAAATATTGTTTTAAAAACTATTTAATACATAGATATCCTAGGAAATGTATAAATTTCCTCGGAATTGTATATAATTCCAATATCGTATTAGGAAATGTATAAAGTAAATGCTTTCTGTAATAAAACACGTTGTTAATAATATATTTTTATTATAGCACTTATTGAGACAATCGGGTAACAGTCATACAGTAAAATAATAATAATATGTTCATATTATCTTACTAATTAAAATCAACTATCTATTAACTTTTAACGTATCACAAAATCAACTTATATTTATTCTTATAAAATCTAATTTTCATTTGGCAAGTAATCAGTCTGATAATTAAGTAATTATACGTAACCTAACTTAAAAATAATTACCCACCAATATCTTAAATTTTACATTTCCGATTGCTATTTAGAAAATGTATAGATTTCCTAGGTAATGTGTAAGTATAATATAATTTATTTCACACATTTCCGTGCGATTTTAGGAATTACATACATTTCCTAGGAATTGTAGGTATACAATGACGGATTACATACATTTCCGTTAACATAGATAATCAAAGTCAAATGCGAAATAATAATTAATGATAGGGTAGGTAGTGATAAAAATTCAACTAGATTAAAAAGTTATCATTGAAATTAGTTCAAAAACGACAAAGTTATATACATAGTCAAAAAACAACAATCAGTAGGATTGAAGATCCCTTTTCGAGTTTCACTCACCATTTTGACACTTCGTTACATTGTGCAATATGCACAAAGACAGCAAATACAACAAATAGCAAACTATTGGCGCCAACAAAACACATATCAAACCTAACTTTTCGCTGAACATCACAAAAAACTGTCTTGAAATAAAAATAACTTTTAAAAAACAATAACAAGAAAAATAATTGAAACTGTTTCAAGTGGATATCATTACAAAATTATAATGATACTGTTCGTGAGCGATGCGATCGCCGTGTTCGACTATTCTCGGCTGCTTTCGGGAGTCGCCGGTGGGGTGGTGAAAGGCGACAGCGCGGGTCCACACTCCACACGCCCTTTAGGCTCCTATAGGCGGTCCACATTACAACGATATATCGTAACGATTTAACTGTGCAGTTCGTTTGTGCAGTTTTATCGTACGTGTGGACGGAAATTGGCTGGAAAAAAACCGCTATCGCACGCGCACCGCCATTACAATTTAAGATTATTTTTTTAAATTATTTTATGTTTAAATTATTATTCAAAACCGTTTTTTTTCTCTTTACCGTCATTATTTGAAACATAAAATAACCAGACCTTTTTATTACTTAATTGTTTGTGCATTGCTTTAAATTGTGCGTCTGTTGGTTTGCACCTACGTTACTGCTTACGTTACATTTATTATTTTATTTCTACGTCAGTTGACTCACATCATTCTAAATTGATTTCTGTAAAGGCGCGTATCCACCGAAATTGTTGGCCATTTCAGTATTTCCAACTGTTTGCAACTCTTCAGAAAATCGCCATTTGTTTCCATTGTGTTTGTGTCTACACCGAGTCGTCAACAATTTGAAAAACATTGCAACTAGCGTCTCCACAGAGCCTATAAATAACTGCAACAAGCTTATTCTTTTGATGTTTACCGCCAAAAACAGAAACGGTTGACAGCTCTTGTTGCCAACACAAGGAAATTACAGAAACTTTTGTCACCAACACGTGTTGATGTTGACAACACAAAAGTTACCAACTTTTGTTAGGTGGAGATGGTTTGGTGGTGGCCTTAATAGTTACGAGCTTAAGCTTTTGATTGATCTTAACATTTATAATTTACTCGTAATAACAAAATGAAATTTGGGATTCATGATTAAAAAAAACAGTGGAATGAAGCCCAACCTTACGAATTTTGCTAATCTTAATACACTACTTAGCTGTGATACACTCGCCGATTTACAGCGGATTGATTAAGAAGGGCGACTAAAGATATTTTCGACGAATTACAGCGCTACGACAAGCCAGAAGAAGCATATGAGTTACGCACTAAGTTTGAGGAACGATATTACGCGTTGATAGCGCAAGCACGTCGTCTGCTGGCTGGAGCTGGTGATGACGGGTCTGTAGCGGGCTCATCGGGCAAACACAGATCAGGTCAATCATGCACAACTAATTTCATACGCTTACTGCCTCATTAACTTGCCTAGTTTTATGGTGGCTATCAGTACTGGCTTGAGTATCGTGATAATTTTATATTATTAATCCACAACAGTTGCGCTATAGATGACACAAGTCAGTTCCACTACTTTCGTGCATTAGAAGGTGATGCCTTGGAAAAAATTAAAAACATTAATTTTAAAGCGGCACATTACGGATTGACGTAGAGTATACTGTATGATAGGTTTAAGAACAATCACCTTTTAGGTGTTAATAACTATAATACAATCGTAGCAATAATACTATAATACTCTTCTACATGTAGATAAACCCACTGATTTTGATTACCCCGTGTCAAGCAGTGTTGCATTGAACACTGACGTATCAAGGGACAACACACACAACTCCCACCACAAGTATATATTTATCCAGTGATCTTGATACACAAAATACTACCGCTTTATGTATTTTACTGTCCACAGCACTGGTGAAGGTGATAGATGGCATGGCCGAGTAAATAAGACGAACGCCAGGATCCTGTCCTCCTTGATAATGGTAGTACAGCCAATTTTATTACTCAAACGCTATGTAAATAGCTAGGATTGCCTAGACAAAGTACGAGCTCCACAGTTACAGGCAGTCACATCAAGCAGACAGTTTTGTAATCTTACTATAATTTCAAATAGATGCAATTATAGAACAAATGTCGACTGTTTTGTGTTGCCTGTAATTACAAAGGTACTGCCATCTACATTTGTTGATAGACAAAACATACCTGTACTTTCGAATGTATACCTAGCAGATCCTAAATTTAACGTACCATCGGCTATTGACATTTTGGTGGGTGTTCAGATTTTCTGTGAGGTCTTGGGTACCTTATTTATTGGTCTCGGAAAAGGTAAATCCACATTAAGAGATAGAAGGTTTGGGTGCATAGTATCGGGTTCCGTGCCGGGTTCGTTGCATTCGCCCTCTCTGTCACAATCACATTCTTGCAATTTACCGTTGACGGAGCTTAATACTAATGTAAGTAAGTTCTGGGAACTGGATTCTATGCCTGCGAAATTTGTATATTGCTCGAGGAACGAGCTTGTGAAGAGAGTTTTCGACTGCCGCATACCAAACGTGATGATCGATTTGTCGTTACTATGCCTACTATCTACTATGTTGTTCGGTTTTTATCGCTGGTACGCCGGTTCCAGCGGGATCCTGTCTTCAAAGAAAGATGCATATCTTTTATGCAGGAGTACGAGAACTTGGGACACATGACAGAGATAGAACATTGTGACGACCCTACTTCAGGTGAATTTGTTGAGTATTTTTTCCGCATCATGGGGTCATCAAGGAATCCAGAACGACCACAAAACTTAGGGCAGTCTTCGATGCATGCATGCAATATTATACAGAAAATTTACATTCCACTTGCATTTCATTTACACCCGTAGTTCACGGATTTAACAAACACCTTGAAACATTAGTGGCTTGCAGGTACTGATATGATTTGTTCTATCCATATCTTGTGTAATTTAGCATAAGTACACAAAATTAAACCATGTTACACAAGATGGCGGATGAAGGTCACTGCAACTTTACACACCTTGTTATTATTTCAAAAAATCTTTTGTTTATTTCAAGAGCACGTATTTCTATTCGTTTATAGTATTTCAACATTAAACAATTTGGCGCGCGTGCCCTCTAGCGGTTAACTGTAACGTACATCATAAACAACAGCCTTTATATACATAGTCTGCTTAATATACTTGGAAATAAGTCTAATATACCATGCAGGCTTGGCTGGTCGCAGATAGTCGTCCCATCGAATTGTGAGAGTGAGGGAACAGAGAGTGCACCTGAATTTCCGCACAAACTCATGCAATATAATAAATAACTTGCGTAATTGGCTGGTCGCCGTTGAGACCGGCCACCGCGCCTTGGCAGAATTCGGCTAGGAATACATCATCACTACGCTGGCCAGACGGGTTGGGAATTTAGGTTTTGCTTCTCCTTTCCGAAAATGGTAGTTCTTACTTCCGAAGGTAGTAGAGCCACGCTGATTTCAGCACGAACGGGCCGGCTCGACCGGGGTGGTACTCCCTCGCACAGAAAATCAACGTAAAATGACAGCGTGCTGTCGTGTTTCGTTGGTGAGTGCGAGACCGGAGGCCCAATTAGTCTAGTCAACAAGTTCCAAACTTGTTGACTAGACTAAAAGATGCAGCAGCATCACTAGGCCGCCATGGTGTGGGTCGCCATGCTGCATTGTCTGCATTGGCAGTGAGCATGGTGATCACCACTCTTGGATTCTGCTTATGCTTTCCATCAGGCAGAGTAGAGTCATTTTGGCGGGCCAAACATAAAAAAAAAAAAAAAAAAAAAAAAAAAAATGTTGTGGGATCGGTTAGAGTTCCACTAACCTAACTTAATCGCTGAAAACCAACCACAGATTAGTGTAGCAAGGTTTTCTATGAGGCTGTGGTATCACTCAAATAAAGCTGGGATATTCAAGCAAAAGCATAACCTTCCCACGGAAACATATTCAACTAAAGTGATGAAATGATTTCGACCAGTTTATTTCTCAGTCCCTATGGCATTTACCACTATACGACGAACTCTGAGTACCTGGACCCTGGCCTATTCCTGTTATTGCTGTCTCAGCCCTTGTTCTCTGTCTGAGGCCTACGATGTACCCTATATGGATATAGATTTGGTTCCTAGTTGATGGTATAGGTAACGTATAGTAGTTAGCAAAATATAAGTGTCATATACATCTCAGACTACTCAGTAGGGAATTTAGTGTACCAGTCAGCAACTGCATTGTATTGGAGAACTTTCATTAAGTGATGCAACTTTCGTTACTGCAAAGTTCGGGTGATACTCGCTAGACAGCATTGAATAATTTCTTGCTCTATGCAAATGTTGCGGGTATGTATGTTTTAATTGCAACTAGCTTTTGCTCGCGGATCCGCCCGCGTTTATGTCGGTATTTAAATTTTAAAAATCTCTATACATTTCAACTTATTATGTTATTCCGATGTCTAAGCTATATTACTGCAAAGTCTCATGACAATGACAATCCGTTCAGTATTTTTTGCGTGAAAGAGCAACGAACACACATCCTTACAAACTTTCGCATTTATAATATTAGTAGGATTAATATAAGAGATCGTCGATCGTATTGTTTGTTAGTTTTTTTATAAGTTCATTGAACCTTTACGTAATAGATATTATGTTTAACTTGTAATAGCTAGTTCGTATTGTTTTATTGCTCAGCTCATGTGCTAACAAGGCTCTATTGTCTAGCCGTTAGACTCTAGCTTCTATTCAGTATGACATGTATACTGAAAAACAATTATGCAACTTATCACAATACATAGTCATAATGTTTGTTAGTAAATACTGTATTAGAACTAAAGAAAATAAACAATAATTAAACTGTTTTTCTTTTAAATGTACAACATTGAAAAGAAAAACATTTTAATTTAAGTTTAATTATTGCTTATTGTCTTTGGTTTTAATACAGTATTTACTAACAAACATTATGACTATGTATTGTGATAAGTTGTAAGTAGTATTCTTTACAATAAATATTTAAAGCACTAAATCGAACATTTTCAACTGACAGTTGAACGAATTTGTGTTACCAGCTTTCAACATTTAGTATCAGTAAATGAAATCTTCACAAACAAACAAAAGAAGTAGACTCCAATGGGTCTGTATAAATGTCTGGCCGTTTACAGATATTAAAGATAACAAACGCTGACTGTTCAATCCTTTCGCCAATGAAGCGTTCACCTTGTAAAGTTTGTAATGCGTGCAAACATATGTACAGGCATTCAATCGCTAAGCTAGTTCACTGGCAAAAGAATTCAACTCAGGGCGATTCACCCTGTTCTTACTCTAAGCTAATGTAATATCAAGCACTTACTGGAGGTATGTGAATTCCTTGATATCGGCGTTCTGAGGGGCCCCTCTGGTGCGCCCTCTGCTTCTTCACACATTCACCACTCCTAGTGGTAGTACTGGTTCCAAAGTATTCTAATTTATAATACACCCGTTTTAACTAATCTATTGTAATATAGTGTAATTTGGCTATCTAAGTAGATACATATATTAGTGTTATCTTTATAATCTGCCCACTCATTCCCGCAAAAAAAAAAAAAACTCTTTTTGACAATCCGATAAGCAGACAATTAGCGATGACCTAACGCATTATTTTTATAGTAGGTATTGGGGACAAACGAGACCTTGGGCCAATGGAAACAGACAAGTGCTTGTCCATGGTAGCGATACAGCAGTTAACTAATTAATCAATTTAAGCTCATCAATGTAAGCAAGGTGACGCATTGGCAGACGAAGAATGTTAGGAACAAAGGCATATGTCATATGGATACGTACACACAAGACACAAAGAGAAAAATTGAAAATAAAAAAAGCGGCCAAGTGCGAGTCGGACTCGCCCATGAAGGGTTTCGAAGCAGCAAGTAACACAATATAACCGTTCTTGTAGTTCGTTGTAACTTTGATCGATGTTTTAATAATAGTGTATTATTTTTGGGGTTTACATTTTATGACGTATTAAAAAAAAACTACTTACTAGATCTCGTTCAAACCAATTTTCGGTGGAAGTTTGCATGGTAATGTACGTCATATATATATTTTTTTGTTTTATCATTGGCTTATTTTAGAAGTTACAGGGGGGGGGGGCACATATTTTACGACTTTGGAAGTGTCTCTCGCGCAAACTATTCAGTTTAGAAAAAAATGATATTAGAAACCTCAATATCATTTTCGAAGACCTATCCATAGATGGGACTAACCCCACACGTATGGGATTGATGAAAAATTTTTTTTTGAGTTTCCGTTCTAAGTATGGGGACCCCCAAAATGTATTGTTTTTTTTCTATTTTTGTGTGAAAATCTTAATGCGGTTTACAGAATACATTTACTTACCAAGTTTCAACATAATAGGTCTTATAGTTTCGGAAAAAAGTGGCTGTGACATACGGACGGACAGACAGACAGACGACATACATGACGAATCTATAAGGGTTCCGTTTTTTGCCTTTGGCACGGAACCCTAAAAAAACGATTACAGTTTACAATAAGAAAAGCAAATAGGTATTATTTATAGATACTTATCATAAATATGCATTCATACATACACCGACAAACACAATATGTAAATAATGCATAATGAATATGAAGATACATAACTGCCTCGTTGGTCTAGTGGTTGACTTAAGCGACTGCAGATCAAGAAGTCTTGGGTTCGATTCCCGGGTCGTTCTGCTGTTGGGTTTTTCTTACAAGAAATTCTTAATAGCAACCCAGAGTATGGAAAATGGCGGCGGAAAACGCGTGCCTAGGAGAGCACGTTGATCCCGGTTGTCATGTACATCAATCGTTATTGGGAAGTCAGTGCCCTCAAATATACTGACAAGTAGTTAAACCTTCGAATTCAGTTCACCCTCAGGGTTGCGGAGGTCCGATGCCAGTCGCTCTGTGTAAAAACTGATATTCAGGTAAAACCGGTTGAATTAGTAGCCAACCCCTAATGAAATCTTGGGTACTAGACCACCAAACAGTGACCATCACCTTTTTAGGGGTCATTTTTGGTTTAGGGCATTGCTTTATTGCTGAACCAGGGTCTAACCAACTTGCTGAGACCTTGCACCTACCGACTATTACTTTTTTCAAAATTTAGACAACTTTTTAGTGGGTAAAAAATTCAATTCCCGAGAGGCAGTACAAAATGCCTTTGAAGAGTTTGTTGCCTCCCGTCCAGCTGATTTTTACAAGAAGGGCATCAATAAACTGCCAATGCGTTGGCAAAGATGCGTCGATTGCATGGGTGATTACTTCGAATAACAGAAATAAAAAAGTTTGAAAAAATAATTACAATTCACATATTGCATACAAAACGGCAATTTCATAGGTAAAGACCTAATATTATAAACGCGAAAGTTTGTAAGTATGGATGAATGTTTGTTACTCTTTCACGCAAAAACTACTGAACGTATTTGGATGAAACTTTACAGTAATATAGCTTATACAATAATAATTACACATAGGCTACTATTTGCCGCGATAACCGTCGTACACGCGGGTGGAGACGCGGGCAAAAACTAGTATCTATATAAATAAATTTGTAGTATCTGTTTGTAATATTAAATTAACAGCTTTTCACTATATGCATATGAAAGTATATAAGGTACTTACATCAGTTTTTTTAAATCTTTGTCTGTCTTTCTCTCTGTTTGTTCCAGCTAATCTCTGGAATGGCTGAACCGATTTTGACAGGACTTTCACTGGCAGATAGCTGACGATATAACTTAGGTTACTTTAATTTTAGACTTTACCGTGTTACTGGCATACACACAGACGGAGCCGCGAGCATAGCTAGTATGGTTATAAACCATACATCTAAAGTTATACCCGAATAAGTACAAGTTAAAAATGACATTAAGAGTAAAAGCAAGTAATAGCTCATTTCACAACAAATCAGTATAATGTGTTATAAAGTGTCACTCTAAGATAAGATAAGATATAAACAAGTGTTATCAAAAGATTTGTTGTTATACTTGTGGGTGGTGATACGAGTGTTCGGGCTCGTTGCTTTCATTAACAATGTCCATTGTTAATGATTTTTCTCGAAATACGTTAAGGTCGACAATGATGTAATCGATTGAATTGACTTCATGAAAGCGCCATGGTGTAGCGATCGCCCAAGTGTGAGCACTTCCTACTGTGCTGAGGATTCGATTCTCACATGTGATGTGTGTGTGATCGACAAATTATGTTCTGACTTTGGATGTTTTTGTGTCTCTTCATGTATATTTGTAAAGTCCTGCACGACACAGTTTTATTTAAAGTCGGCGCAATGGGAAAACATAAATTTTTGTCTGGTCGCTTTATTACCGACCACCACTTTTGAATGTACTTTATTATATACTAATTTACTATATTGGTGTACGAAAAATGGTAAGGGGTGAAAAAGAAAAGGGACACATTAAGTCTCGAATTCTGAACCAGGACTAAGAGTGCAGTAGTCCCAAAAGGATTTACGTATTCACGTGACCTTTCTGTTGATTATAGATGCCGTGAGGTTAGGGATATGCATTGGACAATATACAAAAATAAACGTAATTAGCATAAGTTTACGGGTAATACCTAGTATTAAGTATCTTTGAATTACCTGATGTTTTGACGGGATTGCACTAGAGTCAGGTAATTTTTTTTAATTTTTTTTTGTTTTTTTATCAATATTTCGGACATCCAACACACAACGCTGCGTCTAGTCCCAAGCTAAGCAGAGCTTGTGTTATGGGTACTAGACAACTGATATAAATACATATAATTATACTTTTTTTTTGTAAATACATACATATTATACACAGAAAACACCCAAACTCCGAAACAAACATTTGTAGATCATACAAACATTTGGTCCGACCCGGTAATCGAACCCAAGACCTCATGATCAGCAGTCGCACACGCCAACCGCGAGAACAACGAGGCAGTCATTAGTAATGGAATCTGATCGATCAGTCAGTCTGTGACGACGACCGGACCAGGAATTTAATATTCATCGCGAGTGTGTTAATTACCAGCGTTTAAAAGTAAGTAAATTAGAGAATGTAAGTAAGTGTTTAAATTCTAAAACTAGGTATTAAATACGAGTATCATTTCAAGCATTTCAATAGGCCGCCATAGGTCACCATGCTGCATTGTCTGCAATCGCAATAAGTACGGTGACCACTACTCTTGAATTCTGGTAGGCAATACATAAAAATAATTACAACACACTTTTGTATAACCCAATAAAATAAGCTCAATTTAATAACTGATGAGACCTAAGGTATAAATAATAGCTTACAATGAATTAGTATTTCTGCTAAGTCATATGTTTATTTCTACTAATGGCACTATAAATCTATTTCTTAATTCACAGATTCAAATTATACCTAGAAATATATTTACAAATAGAAAAACCACTTTTTTGTTAACTGAAATTGTTAGAAATCATCACACATAGCAAAAAAAACAACACAAAAAATCCTGTCTAAAGATTTGACTGCCTCGTTGGTCTCGCGGTTGGCGTGTACGACTGCTGATCATGAGGTCTCGGGTTCGATTCCTGGGTCGGACCAAATGTTTGTATGATCTACAAATATTTGTTTCGGAGTTTGGGTGTTTTCTATGTATAACATGTATGTATTTACAAAAAAAAGTATATATGTATTTGTATCAGTTGTCTAGTACCCATAACACAAGCTCTGCTTAGCTTGGGACTAGATGGTGTTGTGTGTTAAAATGTCCGAAATATTAAAAAAAATAAAAAATGAAATTTACGTATGAGTTGTTCATTGCATGTTTAATGTTCTAAAAGCGTAGAAATAAGTGTTACTCACATTTCCATATTTCTCTTGTAGCAGTTGTAGAACAGGCATAATATGATAATTAAAGACACAACCAACGGGGTCACCAACATTTTAAACAAAATGTTCGACCCTGTAGTTTTCAACTCTTCTTGCGTCATTGAAGAATCCATTTTATCACTTTTTATATCAACTATAACTTTATATTTTCTTTTTTTATTTGGAGCACTCGTACGACGCGTGTTGGTGATTTAACATTGAGCTTCGTTAAGTTATTAACATTGTCGGTTTGCATAACAGTTGATCAATATGTTATCTGTTCATTATCCCATGTTATCAGCGGCAGATTGTTCGTGAAACTATTTAATTGCACCGGCTTTTGCCTATAATATCGACGTTATTACAGTTAAACACACGTTCGTAGCCTTTTTCCCTACTTCAGCATATTGTCGTGCAATTCGACAATAGTTAGTACCTATTGAACTAAACGAATGACTTCCCCAACAGCGCTAACCATCCAACTGCTCTAAGCCAAGTTATTATATTTTGAGTCGGTGCAATATGTAATATTGTAAAGGATTGGGCGGTTTTTAACCGACTTCAAAAAAGGAGGAGGTTCTCAATTCGACTGTATTTTTATAACTTTCGACTGGGTGAACCGATTTTGTTGATTCTTTTTTTATTTGAAAGCTGGTGCTTCCCGAATGGTTCCATTTAAATTTGGTCCAGATTGAAGTCGGTTTTTTTTTATTTGTAATTATTTTATTTATTTAGTAATTATCTGTGTATTATTTTAGTAATTACTTGTCTGATTTCAACTTTTCTTTTCAATGTTATCGTGTTTCATAGGGTTGAAGAAGTATTTAAGCCCCTAGGCTTTATGTATGTCTATTTAGTAATACATTAGTATATGTATCAACAATTATGTTACCATAGTACGAGTTTGGGATTAGACAGTCGAGTGAAAAAATTGTGTTATACGACGACCCGTTTCAAAACGAAGAACTGGCGTCAAGTCGGATGTAAAGAGTTTAAGATGAAACTTATTTAAAATTTTCCACCTATCATCGACTTCAAAATAAATTGGGAAAAGGGTAAGTTAATTATGGTAGACCTATTTACATTCAGGGAAAATAAAAAACCACCACTAATTTATTATTGCGAAAGTTTGTAAGCATGGATGGATGTTTGTTACTCTTTCACTCAAAAACTACTAAACGGATTTAAATGAAATTTTACATTAAGGTAGCTTATATATCCGAATAACACATAGGCTACTATTTACCGTGTTAATCAACATACACGCGGGCGGAACCCAGTCCAAAAGTTAGTAATAAATATAAATCCGAGAACATTTTTTCTTAATTGTAATAGGTTTCTAAACAGGGTAATATAAAAATCGTGTATAGGGCTTATCTGTGATAATATATGCAAACACTAACTATCTATATATTGGAGATAAATATCTACGGTCATGCGGAATTAGTAACTCATCGAACAATACACATAAAACACGTTTTATCCCGGTACTATTTTTTGGTCGGTTTTATCGGTATTTGCGGTGGGGCGGTGTGTCATAGTCGAAAGGACCAAAGCCGCACTTCATGTCACAATGTGCCTTAAATATAAGGGATCTGGGCACAGCCTTATAAAACCATCGACACCTGTGCCTGCCTGTGCGGAGAGCCTGTGCCACGGTAATTAGACTACTCATAAATAATAGGTATTTACCTATGAAATTGCCGTTTTGTATGGAATAAGTGAAAGTACTTATTTTTTCAAACTTTTTTATTTCTGTTATTCGAAGTAATCACCCATGCAATCGACGCATCTTTGCCAACGCATTGGCAGTTTATTGATGCCCTTCTTGTAAAAATCAGCTGGACGGGCTGATCAGTTGCGAACTGTACCAAATGATGTTGTCAGTTCAGACAGTCTCCAAGCTGCAAGAGCTGGGGTTGGAAGCTCTCCCTCATTCGCCATACTCACCAGACCTTGCACCTACCGACTATTACTTTTTCCAAAATTTAGACAACTTTTTAGTGGGAAAAAATTCAATTCCCGAGAGGCAGTACAAAATGCCTTTGAAGAGTTTGTTCCCTCCCGTCCAGCTGATTTTTACAAGAAGGGCATCAATAAACTGCCAATGCGTTGGCAAAGATGCGTCGATTGCATGGGTGATTACTTCGAATAACAGAAATAAAAAAAAATATTGTTTTAAACTTTCATGGTCATTAACATTAAAATAGAAATCTACGGGATTGTTACCATGTACCTTTTTGTTTGTGAGTATCCGATATTTCGGCGCTGTTGGTAGCGCCATGATCACCGAGTAACTGAAGATCTTGCGGGTGGGATGTTATTGGCAGACATATCGGTGATACCGAGGTGAACAGTGGTACCGGGGGCGATCGTAGTAAAAGACTGTGAAAGAGGGTAGACCGATATGTCTGCCAATAACATCCCACCCGCAAGATCTTCAGTTACTCGGTGATCATGGCGCTTACAACAGCGCCGAAATATCGGATACTCACAAACAAAAAGGTATATGGTAACAATCCCGTGGATTTCTATTTTAAGAAATAAAAAAGTTTTAAAAAATAAGTACTTTCACTTATTGCATACAAAACGGCAATTTCATAGGTAAAGACCTATACATTTCTAATGTTGTAGAAAAATTACATAGACAAAAAACACGTACGTTTTCGGTGGGAATCAAAACTACGAACTCTAAGCTAACAGTTTACGATCCCTACGTCGATCAATATCATCTTGTATGTTTATATATTTATTTATTTACATATTATGGAGGACTAACAGCTACTAAACTAAATACATTCCAAGCACAGATACAGCCACAAATTTATACACTAACATAGCACATAAATTGTTTACATACATTTTCATACATTAGTTAATCGAACCTCTCATCATAGCCCTAAAGAATTTAAGGCTTATGTTATTTTTGTTTTGTTTACTTGTTTAGAGATTTAGATTAACCTTAAATTAACTATCTTACTATCAGATTGCGTTATCTTGTTATTGCTTTTAATATTGCTTTTTTACATTTTTATTTCATAACATCACAGGCGAAGTACTAATAATTTCGTCAATGATAACATATACACGCGGTTTTTCTCTGCCTTCGGTTGATAAGAGATTAGTTCGTTTTAATATGTTCCTAACCAAGTGTACTTAATTGAAATGAAATGAAATGAAATCATTTATTCTGCAATTAGGTTACATGAACACTTTTGCAAGTTAAACTTTTTTTGAGCAGATGAGTTCGGCCTTTCCTAACTGGACTAGCCCTGAGAAGAAAGGACGAAACAAACTCAGGGATCACCGTCTCTTTTAAAGTCCAGACAATATGCAAAAGACATTATTTCAATAAAATAAATGCGATAATTACAATTTGAGTCTTTGAGTTTAAAATGAATTTGTTTCAAACTATAAATTATCGTCACATCAAAATAAATTTAAACATTAAAAATAAACAGCATGTGCAGAATGGGCAGCTCAATCCCAGGCGGTTTTATCATCAAGATATTCTGCTATGGTGTAATACCCCTTTGCGGATAACTTAGATTTTATGGTATTCTTAAATTTCTTTAATGGCAAATTCCTAATATCAATAGGGAGTTTATTGTAAAAGCGTATACATTGACCCATGAACGAGTTGCCTACTCTGTGGAGACGAGTGACGTGAACACTAAGATTATGTTTGTTTCTGGTATTTACCGAATGAACATCACTGATTTTAGTAAACTTTGATATATTTTTTTGAACATAAACTAAATTTTCGTATATATATTGTGAAGATACAGTCAGAATATTTATCTCTTTAAATTTGGAACGAAGAGAAACTCGAGGGCCTAATTTATAAATGGCTCGTACGGCGCGTTTTTGTAAAACAAATATGGCATTAATATCTGCACAGTTACCCCAGAGTAGGATACCGTAACTCATTATGCTATGAAAGTAACTGAAGTAAACTATTCTAGCTGTATCAACATCAGTTAAATGTCGAATCTTTTTTACAGCAAAAGCCGCTGAGCTTAGCCTACCGGATAGTTTTTCTATTTGGGGACCCCATTGTAGCTTAGCGTCAATAGTAATACCTAAAAATACAGTTGATTCTACAGGATCTAACTCTAGTCCATTCAATCGAACATTGGTTGTAACATGCCTAACGTTTGGTGTAGAGAATTTAATGAATTTAGTTTTCTTCTCATTAAGGAGAAGGTTATTTGTATTAAACCAATGTACCACTTTCAAGAGTGCACTGTTGACTTCAGTAAAACTGTCAAGTTGGCGCCTAACTTTAAAAATTAACGATGTGTCATCCGCGAACAATACAATCTCATGATTGTCACTTACATAATAAGCTAAATCATTTATATATATGAGAAACAGAAATGGCCCTAGAATAGAACCCTGTGGGACGCCCATTGTTACCGGGGATCCCGAAGATGTTTTACCATTAATATCAACTTTTTGAACTCGCTTATTCAAATACGACGTTAGAATATTTAGAGCATTATTCATTATTCCGTAGTGCTGTAGCTTCCTGATGAGTGTGGGATGATGGACACAATCGAAAGCCTTAGACAAGTCACAGAAAATACCAAACGCATCCTGTGAATCCTCCCAGGCGCCATATATGTGTTTAAGCAATTCCACGCCCGCGTCCGTAGTTGAACGACCTTTAGTAAAACCAAATTGCTTTTGATGAAGCAAGTTGTGCTTAATAAAATGTTGTAACATTTGGTTTAAAAGTAATTTTTCAAAAATTTTACTTAATGTTGGAAGTATTGAGATAGGTCGGAAGTTAGATGGATCTGAACTACTACCAGATTTGAACAATGGAATCACTTTACTTTGTTTCATTAGATCAGGAAATACACCAGATGCGATACAAGAATTGAAAACAGTTGCTAAATATGGAGCTATCATATCAATTATTGCAGATATAGTATGTACTGAATGTCCCCATAAATCAGTTGTTTTCTTTACATTTATACTTTTAAAAGCCTTGATAACATCATTTATACTAACGGCTGAAAATTCAAAACCCGTATCACACCGGTTTACACTATTTTCTAATAAAAAACAAGCAGAGGAAGAGGATGACGAAAGAGTTTTGGTTGTTCGAATAGGAATGTTGGTAAAAAAATGTTCAAACTCAGTCGCAACCTCCACATCCGCTTTTATATCTACATTTTTAATTTTTAAATGGAAGTCACGATTTCGTACAGTGGACCTTCCGGTTTCGGCGTTTATAATCTCCCATGTGGTTTTTATTTTATTGCCAGATGATTTTATTTTATTTTTTAAATATAGGGATTTAGCAGCATAACAGGTGCGTTTAAACGTCTTTGAATAATTTTTTACATATTCTACAAAATCTAAGTTATGATTATATGTTTTTTCATAATACAACTCATATAGCCGTTGTCGACTTTTATAGATACCTACAGTGGCCCAGTCACTGAATACTACACGATCACTAATCGTTAGTGTTTTTGATGTAAAAGTTAATTTAAATTCATTATTAATCATATTAAATAGTAAAGCGAAAGCTTGATTAGGGTCACTATCATAGGCCAATCTTAACAACTTATCCGCCATATTATTCCTGAACAGGCTCATGCGGCTCTCCGTAATCGGAACGTAACTAATACGCTTCCTTTGAACCTCTAGTTTTGTTCGAGTAAAAGTAACGAACTGCCCGCAATGATCTGAATCTAGCTCACTTACAATACACCTATTAATTGGTTTCACATTTGTAAAAATATTATCAATACAAGTGGCACTACTGGCTGTAATACGTGTGGGTTCAAAGAAAACGTTATATAGATTATATGACTTCAATAAGGTTAAAAACTTTACAGTTATATTCGACTTTTCGAGAATATTTATATTAAAGTCACCACAGACAACAACCGTCTTATTACATTGTGTAGCCCTAAATAATGCATCTTCAAGGATTTTATCAAATATATCATACAAACTACATGGGGACCTGTACACACTCATTACAATGAACCGCTCAAATTCTACACAAGCTATTTCTATGGTTCGCTCAACAGACAGACTGACAATATCTGATCGTTCCTTTACTTTAATACTCTTTTTTGTGATTATTAATGAGCCACCACGTATAATGTTGGTTCTGTTGTACGAGCTAGTAACCTGGTGATTACTGAAATTAAACAAGAATTGATGACTACTAAGCCAATGTTCTGTTAAACATAAAATATCAATATTATTACAGTTAATTATAATTATTAATTAATAATTAATTGCCTGTACTACTTCGAGTGCGAAAAATATCATAATTTTAGTACATAATATAGAAACACGGCACCTTGAAAAGGCACTAATTCTTTTTTTTCATACGAAAATCAAACTTATGATGTGTAAAATTGGGAATAAGACTTTGTATACGAAACCTCATATTTAAACATAAAAAAAACTTCGTTTAAAAAAACCGACTTTAAAAACTGAAAAGTATAAAATAACTTAATTTGTATGTGCTACCTATTCATAGGTTTGAATTCGGCGCCAAGCCAAATGTAATAGTAGGTACCACACTCGCTATATTTCGAGACGAACGTCAACGACGTCACCGACGCTTCGGTTGTTTTGTCCTACGCGAAGAGCAGCTGTCCCGCTCAAGGTCACGCGCGGCGAGTCTATTACATTTTGGCTCGGCACCGACTTCAAACCTATGAATAGGTAGCACATACAAATTAAGTTATTTTATACTTTTCAGTTTTTGAAGTCGGTTTTTTTAACGAAGTTTTATTTTTATTTTTCGCTTTTTAGCCTTTCTCAAGTCTCTCATCATCATTTCACCTAAATAACTTGAAAGAATACGACTAAAGGTAACATACAACATACTGTATAGAATAATATATAAATATTTCGGACATGATGTTTACAGAATATGAAAGCATGCAGACAATTGCCTTAACTTTATTGCAGGCGCTCACGTAAATTTGAGGGTTTCCTTCAATTTCCTTGGGATCCCATCATCAGATCCTGATATGGTGGCCATGGGACCACATGGGGAGCATACCCTTTCGAATACAAAAATAATTTTCAAAATCGGTCCACAATTGACGGAGTAATCAATGTACATACATAAAAAAAAAAAAAAAAATACCGATGAAATTGAGAACCTCCTCCTTTTGGAAGTCGGTTAAAAAGGAACATCTAATGCTACTTTTACTTACACACAGTCGAAGTCTCTCATAGTATATAGTGTTCTATAAATAGGTATATTTATAAGTACATAATTGAGGTCGAAGTAGGTAGCCTATAAATATACCTACGTCGTTCATTAGGCTATAAATGGTCACGCAGTTTACCATGAAGATTAGGCAATACAGCATACCATGACTACCAATGTGTATAAAATAAAAATATATAAGGCTTTAGTTGTTGTAGCCTCACTCGACTTAGACTTAGTCTGTACTAATATTATATACGCGAAAGTTTGTAGGTATAGATGGATGGATGGATGGATGTTTGATACTCTTTCACGCAAAAACTACTGAAGGGATTTGGATGAAACTTTACAGTAATATAGCTTATACATCAGAATAACACATAGGCTACGATTTGCCGCGATAACCGACATATATGCGGGCGGAGCTGCGGGCAACCACTAGTCTTGAAATAAAGATACCTTCGAAACTAAAAAGATATGTTTGAAACTATTCGCTAAATAAGGTTTGCGAGATTCTGTATTGTTAATCCGACACTAAATGTAGATGGGGAGATTGTTTGTACACACATACATACATAGAACTCCCTTTTCCCGAAGGGATAGACATAAACATACTAAACGATCACTTTTAGTCAGTGTTTTGTTCCCACGTAATAGGTGGGAGTGCAATGTCTGACTTGGATAGAACATGGAAGGACCGCAACATCTCTAGAGGCACAAAAATAAAGCTGGTACGAACCCTCATCTTCCCCATATTCTGTACGGTGTCGAGATGTGGACGCTAAAGGCTGCCGATCGTAAACGCACGGATGCCTTCGAGATATGGTGCTGGAGGATAAGCTGCTACGAATACCCTGGACAGCATATCGTACTAACGCATCCATCCTAAATGAACTTAACATTCGTGAGCGCCTATCGACCCTGTGCCTCCGCAGAATCCTTGAATACTTTGACCTCATTGCGAGGAGAGAAGGCGATAACCTTGAAAGACTGATGGTGACGGGTTAATAAGAGGGGAAAAGACCCAGGGCCGTAGTCCCTTGCGCTGGGCAGACCAAGTTTGCACTACTCTCGGCACTGCGATCCATGCTGCCCTACACACTGTTCAAGATAGAAACAGGTGGCGAGCTATCACTCGCATATTTGTTCCAAATAGAGGTCACGACCCTCAGAATTGAGAATAACGACACGAAGAGGAGGAATAGGTGGCGAGGCTATTAACGATCAGCAGGTGCACCATTTGCAGACGAGGTTAGTGTAGTGCCCTAAGTTGTTAGTGAAAACCTATACACCTTACATTCATTAAAAATGTTACAGGACATAATTAAATATTACCGTGGGAGAGCCACGCTTCGGCATGAATGGGCCGGCTCGACCGGAGTGATTACCGGCCTTCACAAAACCGGTGTGAAGCAGTGCTTGCGCTGTGTTTCACCGAATGAGTGAGGATACCGGAGACCCATACCCCAACCCCTACCCCATCTGCCGATCCCCAAAATGCCGCATCGCTCTTATGATTATGACGTCCTGTGGTGATGCGGGTGTCCATGGGCGGCGTTAATCGCTTACCATCAGGCGATACGACTGCTCTTTTGCCACAATTCCAGAAAAAAAATATTACCTAAACACATATTTCAGGCCCTTTGCAGGGCTGAAGCATAGTGACAGTAGTGTACACAAGATAATTATAAAATCGTCAAGTGTAATCGGAGAAGATACTAAGAATAATATCATCATGTGATTTATATTGCTTATCTAATCGGTCCAGGTCACAAGATCTGAGCAAATCGGTCCATCAATTCGAAACAAGTATATCAAAGAGCCGACTTAAAGAGCGATTTATAGAAATTATTGATAAACAATATATTTTCGACTTATGTGCATTATTGTCGGGCGTGTCATGTGATTCCACTTCAAGTTTATCAAGCAATCAAAGAACTAGTGTTGTTTTTAGGACAAGTGCGTCAATGGACGCATCGGCAGATTTGATTCATCTTAACGTGTGATCTTCTTTTATATGAGAAGGAGCAAACAAGTGCTTTTAGTTACAGTATTAGTAACTTAGGAGGAATTGGGAGAGCCACACTCGACCGGAATGGCGTGAATGGGCCCGCTCGACCGGATTGATACCACGGCCTCACAGAAAACCGATGTGAAACAGCGCTTGCGCTGTGTTTCACCGAGTGAATGAGGATACCGGAGGACCATACCCCAAACCCTCCCCCATCCCTCTCCCCATCCCTCTCCCCATCCCCCAAAGGCCGGCAACGAACTTGTGACGCCTCTGGTGTTTCGGGTGTCCATGGGCGGCGGTAAACGCTTACCATCAGGCGATACGTCTGCTCGTTTGCCCCATATACCATAAAACAAATGGAATTTGGTTTGTAAGCATCATACATGGTGAAATATTATAATAGAGACAGGAATAATAACTGGAAACACTATCAATATAACTCTATCGCAACTCGTCTAGCCAGCGTTTAGAGTCGGCTAAAACTGCCTTTCGTAGACCTATGTTCATCAGTAGGCTATTGACATAATTTTAACGAGGTGCATCGCCTCTAGTTTTGAATGCTTTCCCCAAGAGGACAGTTCGTCGACTTACTAGCTTTTAATTGCTGGGCCCTTACAGGCTGGTATAAGAATTACTTACTCCAAGCAACGAAGCCCCGGGGTAAGGATTTAAACAATTATGATTATGTCACGATGAACGATTGCGATGATGATGATATGACGAGATGATTGTTAAACACCGGTTTCCTGTGAGGCCGTGGTATCAACTAATCAAGCCTGTCCATCCTTACCTAGTAAGTTAGGTCCATATAGTAGTACACTCTTGAAGTCGTTGTTCTATTTAACCGTAGTTAGCCTGTCCATGGTTTTATGTGTAACAATTCACCTTCTCCTGGGTCTCGTCTGACTGTGATCGCATTCCCAAGGAATGATAGTGTCGAGCAAAACATTGTCACATTCCTCTATGAGAAATTTATAGCTCTCGCAATGTGATCAACGGAGGGTTTCATTATCTCACACATGAAATGAGCTCGTCAGTCAAAAAGATTTTATTCAAATATCAATCATCAATCAATCAATCAACCAATCGCCGTCCACTGCTGAACGTAGGTCTCCCCCAAGGAGCGCCATTTATTCAAATAGGCACTTATGAATAGTCAATATTTAAAATCGAGTGATTCTAGTCGCCAGTTCCAAGTGCAGCCTACCCTTCATGGAGAAGAATCTGGCAAGACTCCATTGTTGCTCCTTTTAAAAAAAGTAAATAGAGATTACATTTTTTTTTCACTAAGAGACTTGAATGAGAACGAAGTCGACCAAAGAAAACAAAACAAAAGGTTTGGAGTCATTGCTGCACAGCCAAGAGCTAACCAATCATGCGCCGTTATTACTCGAAACTGCAAGATTTTTGTATCGTCTCGAGCATGAGCTCGTACTACCTACTCTGTATAGTCAGAGTTAAACATGATTCACAATCCGACCCAGATTCAATACTCTCGAATGTATTGAAGACATACTGTCAGTCATTTTTATCAGTCCAAAATGTCTTTATTGTCTAACGAACTAATCAGCATTTTCATCACGAGATATCGTGCAGAATTATTCTCAGAAAGGTTGTTGAACTTAAATCGAAACCAGATCATATACACGTATGCTTAGTCTTTTCTGGAGCCGGTCATGTGGGATAGACTGAATTATTTTAGGGAATCAAAATTAGAAGATTACGAACGCTCTTCATTTTATTTCAAAGCCGGTAAAGGTAGAAGAGAAGAAGGGTGGTGTAAATCACCTGATGGTAAGCAACGTAATTACAGATCGTACAAGCAATTCATCCGACCCCGGATTGAAACCCGTAACCTCAAGAACAGCAGTCGCATACGATACGCTACGCCACCGAGGCAGTTTCATTCAGTCGAGACAGAGCCAAATGTGAGTTGCCATTAGAGTGCCATTTCACCAGAATAAGAGACGGATATTTCCCCCGTTTCCTATATAATAGGCAATATAAGTAATAGTACATTGAAGTAACTCAACCAATTAAGACTAAAGGCGACACATATATACCAAAACATTTTCAACGAACATGCTGTACCTACAGATTAAAGCACATACTTAATTAACAAACATAACTTAAACAAGACGTTTGATAAGTGATTAAGTAATTAAATAATGCCTAGAATACGAATTCTTAGTATCTGGAAGTCGATTTGTATTTCTATTGTCAAAGCAATAAAAGGCTTTTGTTTGATAACTTTGTGGAGTTCCCAGACAGCGATTTGTTTTGACAAAGATGACGTTTAGTGTTAATGTCAAGATGACAGTGTAAGTGGTGTATTATGTCAAATGATGTAAATTACTGTGACTGCGCTTCTTTGCCATGCCTTTATGGGTTTGGTGCGTAGTATATTTGGGGTTCAAGAATGTGAAAATGTGATAATGTATGGTTTCGCTGTTTCGCTACAATACCGTCACGAAGGGCAAACAAATTCCTTTTGTGTTTGCAAATATCTAGTGACTGAAGTAATGTGTTATACGAATATTTTGTTTCTGAAGTAACGAAACAGCCAAGCTATACATTTTCACTGAGATGTAGAGTTTATGAAGTTAGGGTTGGTAGAGTTAGGCCGTGTAGATTCAGAACCTTGGCTTTACATGAGATCTGATATCTTTTTCACAGGATAAGCCATATGCAGTCGTCTTGGCAACATTTTACATGAAAATGTTTTTGGTTGGATTTCATTTCTTTTTCTAAGTTGCTTGAGGCAGATTTTTTTTCTTTTTTTGGGGTGTATTTCTCGTACATCTTCTTTCTTCTCTCGAAAAAGTCCGTGTACCAAAATAATACCCCTAGCATAAAAAGTTGTGAAAATCTCATACAAACTTCCACCCCCCAAATTTGGGAGTTGGGGGGCAAAAGTAATAGGTTTACGATTTTTGTTGTTGTTTGTATACTGAACTTAGTTTTCATGCCAAATTTCAGCTTTCTAGCACTTCAGGAAGTACTTTTTTTTTTTTTTAACAGTTTTGATGATCATCAGTGTGTCAGTGACGAAATCGGTGTTTTTTAGGTATCAATAAAATCTAAAGTATTTAAGATATGCAATTGAAACTTTGTATGTTTCATTAGTCTATTGGTAACATCATATCCCGAGAATTTGAACTATCTGGTATAACGGGAACCAAAGTTATGAGGGTTCAAAAAAAAAAACGAAACACTTAAAGAAAAGGTAGGTAGTGCCCTTGCGCTTCGCTTGGCTCGTCTTGGCGGGGGCACAACCGTGCCCCCAGATTTTTTATTTTATTTTAGTTTATTAGGGAAACAAACAGATTCCTAATAGAGAACAATAATCTTCTTAGCGTTTCGATTCACACACGAATAATACCATACAAGTAATTTACACATAATCCAAAACAGTTTCCATAATTTAATCTTACATTTAGCGCCAAAACAAAAAAATGTTATGTATGAAGATTATGAAGAAGATTATGTTATGTAGAACTTAATACAAAGATAATCTAAATATGTATCCAATTCTTTTTACCAGATATCAGATCTCTAAGTGAATAAAACCTATAGGACAATTGTCCTAAAATCATAGAAATTATCGAAACATAAGGTATAAAAAAAAGTAAAAACTAAAACCCAACTACGACAAAAAACGACGCTGAAAAAGTATGAAACAAGTTTCATAAGCCGTAGTCACACGTTACGTACCATAACACATTAACAACGCGTGACTACGGCTTTTGAAACTTGTTTTATACCTTTTCAGCGTCGTTTTTTGTCGTAGTTTTGTTTTACTTTTTTTTATTTAAAATGTTTTGGTACCTCTATAATATTAATTTCTCTGCAAACTATATTTCAAATAGGTACCATAGAAATATCACAATTATCGAATAAATACGGACAAGGTCACGAGAAAATGCTAATAATATATATTTTTTTGAAATGTACAAGTAACGCCTTTTTGAATAATACCAGACACGGCATATTTATCTCTAATTTATTTTGTAATACAGTACTTTATGTCGGCTAGAGGGCGCCACATTAGATTCAGTGACACGTCATATAGTCTATAACCAGCGGACGATCAAGACGCTTCTAACGATACCTCGTCCAGTCTGTTCTAACAAGTAGTTAAGGAGCTATGAGGAATTGAGGATATTAACAAATGAACATACATACATAGCCTGTCAAAATCATAACCCTCCTTTGGCATTGCCGTAGTCGGGTAATAAAAGGTAGGCCTTTGTTCATTAGTGGACAGCGATTTGAATTTTGATTTTTAATAGCGCATGTAAAAAAGATAACACAGAAGGAACGTTTACTATAAAATAATATATCAAAGTCACTATTACAATCTTACTTTTGTCAATGTGTGGGGATAAAGTATTTTAAAATTATAAAGTACGGAGCCCTCCCTGCCCTAGTCAAACTCACACTTGCCCTTTTTTTTTATAATATATGATGACCGTTATTATTTCTATTATGTATAATAAGGCTAATGTCAGGTTTTCTATGCAATCATTGTGTAACCCTCGTAGTAAGTTTGTGCGAATTGAATTAAATACTGAAATGATTGTTTCGTACCAGCCATGACACATTAAATTATCTAGTTAAATAATCTATGTTATTTTATAGTTTTTTGAATTGTAATTTGAAAGGAAGTTAGTATGTTTAATTATGATGGTGCTTTCCGCTGTAGGAGATGTGTTTTGCGAATCGCGATTTCAATTTGCATTTAGTTAATATATTTGTACGTGAAAATCAACATTATATACACATATATATATATATATCAAATAAACAACAAAGGGATATGGGCCTCCGTACCGGTATTCTGTGAGGCCGTGGTATCACTACGGTCGAGCCGGCCCATTCATGCCGAAGCGTGGCTCTCCCACGGTCAGCGGTCCCACGGTTCATCCTTGTGATGAACGTAACATAATGCTGAATAGCTTACAAATGACATCTGGGACGGCATACTATGGGGATCGTATGTCAACTGCGGTGAATTTCCCTGCGTTTAGGCGATTCTGCCATACATACAATAGTAATCAAATATAGCTCACTTAGGGCCCATAATATTTCATCCGTGGTGCTTCCCGGTTTGAAAAAGGTGTCTGCCTATTTTGACTTAATTTTGTCTCCCGCTTTGCTAAGGAGGGAAGTGGACTTATTATATTTCCAACTCCTCCAGTTTTCTTGTGGTTAATTTCGTTGCGGGTTCCAAGACAGTTTAATTTTCTCTGGGACTTCCCGAGGGTCATAACTCGGTGTGTTCGTGGGTCACTGCTGTTGATCCTGGTGTACAGGAGTTACAGTGGTGGGCCTGTGGGCGGGATTAGCCATGGGATGGATGGGGAATTGTGCTTCGAATTCTAATTCCGTCTTCACACGGACTATCCTTGAAAAAATAGATGGATCAAATTCAATATCACCGCAATTAAAATTAAAAATATACATAAAATGGCAAAAAAAGAAAACATATTTCTAAATAAGTGTTATTTTTGTAACACAAAGATAATGAGATAGAAAAGGACGAGCTATTGTTACATAATGGTATGTTTTGGCAAGGTTACATTTCGAACATTGTAACCTTAAGTATTTATTAGTCATCACCTGCTTGTGGCCACTAATAGGTACCTACCACAGAATCACATGATCAGTGCAATACTACGTGACAATTTAGCAGCAGCGTACCACTTTTGATCCGGGTTCTTTAGGGTCAGGGATGGATAAAATGGGAAGGAAACATGTGCGCTGGTAGTGAATTCCAAGTTCAAACCGATTGACACAGGAAAAAGAGCCAAACCATTTAGTTCAGGAGCGTATGTCTTCCAGTATAAAATGGCGAGGTCCAAAGCCAGCATGTGTTGTGTAGAGAAAGGGAGAAGGTGCGACCAGTTAGAAGAGCTGGTCATTTGGCACTTGTTTGATTCTTGTATCTCCTACATCAAACATATTGTTTTGTATGACTAAACATTTTAAAAAGATGAACTATAGGAAACACTTCTAGAAATATTATGAAATGAGTTTCCAAGTTTCCTAAAATAGTTTTCCTTTAGCGTTAATTGGTTATGAAATTATATCTTACACACAAATGAAAACAACTGCATCTAGGTATTAATTATATTTATCTGTTTATCTTCTAGTAGTTTTTGTAGTCGCACTGTGCAAATTTAAAATTGTATAAAGCATTTTAAGATGCAATTTGTCTAGAATTGAGTACATAGATTTGCATCATATAAAAACTGTTTATAACTTTTGTTTACACGTCTACAAGCCATCAAGAAATTCGTAAATAATCCGAGAATATTCATAAGAAGTACCTACTCGTATTATCTTGCGAACACGATAGGTGTTCAAAAGAAAACTAGACGAAAATGGAATAATTTAGAGTACTGTTGGTTATACTGTGCATCAAATGACACTTGAATTACAGTCTGACGTCCAACCTAGTATTTTGATTAAGTATACGGAGTGTCACCACTGCTATTCATCCCGTGCATGTCGCAAGGTGCGAAACTACGCAGGGAAATATCGGTGCAAAAAGAAGGAAAAAATGTAATAATCCACCCATCATCTAGTCAGCGTGGTATCATTTTTATCAACACGTTGCAGTCCACTGCTAGTTAAAGGCCTCTCCCAAGGCACACCACAGAGCCAGGTCTACTGCTTTTGGATTCAGTCGCCGCAGTAGTATAGTATACTAAAACTTCCTTTCTGAAGAGAGATCTATCTTCAGCAGTGAACTAACTAAGGCTGATGAAGGTACGGGAGCTTACACGTAAGTACGTATTTGTCTGGATATTTCATATTTTACCCTTAAAGTTAGATTTAAATAAAGTTTAAATAGATTATCACAATAAGAAGTAGGTATCTTTCCATATATCACTTCTTCATGCAATAATTGCCTAGCCTCACGTAATGATTGCACAGTATATTTATAAACAAACAAACCAACATTTCCTATTCAACAAAAGACAGAGGAAATCGTAAAGTTACGCAAACTCGCGGTAAACATTTACGCAAATCGACATCTCTTAATTACATAACAGATTTTCTACTCGAAGATGTCGAAAGTATCTGACATTGAATTAGTAATACACATATAACAATAAAACAATTTCGCGAGCTATCTTCTTTTTTCAAGGTGACCAGCTAATTTTCTTCTAGAAATACACCTACTTATGTGTTAGACTATATGATATAAACAACAACAACAATACAGAAGTCATTAGAAGAAAAAATGGTTGAACTGCGCGATTTTTTCCTTTCAAATTCCATGTTCCTTCTAAGATCATAGATCAGAATGGTTCAATGGAACTTGATAGTTGTCCCCTAAAATACACATTGATTTGCATTACATTTTGGAACTACTCATAATATTTTCCATCCACTTCAAATGTGTTTTTTTTTATTGCAGTCGATTTTGTTATCCAAAGTTTCTTTGAGTGCGAGAGATTGATTTTATCTTAGCCCAAAATAAGAATTCATCTTCTCAATAGTTTCAAAGCCTAATATCTGATACCAGAAAATACTTAAAAGGATTTTTAAATTTAATATACTTTTGCTACAGATGTGTGGTGACGGGAAAGAGGTGGAAGACAGAGGAAGAGGAAAAGGAAA
Organism: Diaphora mendica; assembly: GCA_949125395.1. Classification (NCBI taxonomy): domain Eukaryota; kingdom Metazoa; phylum Arthropoda; class Insecta; order Lepidoptera; family Erebidae; genus Diaphora; species Diaphora mendica. Next base: position 17,500,535 of record OX421334.1, read on the forward strand.
AATTGACACAAACCCTATACCTACCAAGAGTCTTCCATTCTTTGGGGTTCTCTCTCTCTCCTTTATGGAGAGGAAAGTTGGACACCCAGTAACCTCACTTACTCGGAGAAAAGTAACGATAGAATCGCTTTATACCAGTTTTTTGTGATTTCAGCACGAATGGGTCGGCTCGACCGGGTCGGTACTACCCTCGCACAGAAGATGAACGTAAATTTTTTAACAAAAACCGACTTCAAGAACGACCAAATCGATCGATTTCTCTTGGATGCCATCATCCGATCTTAATGTCCTTATCACGGTACCATCGTTGGGACATCTCCTCTCCATTAAAAAAAGAATCATCAAAATCGGTTCATAAACGACGAAGTTACCCGCGAACACACAAAAAAAAAAACATATATACGGTCGAATTGAGAACCTCCTCCTTTTTTGAAGTCGGTTAAAAATGACAGCATTCGTGCTGTCGTGTTTCATTTGTGAACGCGAGACCGGAGGCCCAATGATGTAGAATTGTAGAAGCATCACTAGGCCATCATGGTGTGGGTCACCATACTCGTAATCAGTATGGTGACCACCACTCTTGGATTCTGTTTATGCTTTCCATCAGGCAGAGTAGAGTCATTTTGGCAGACCCATACATACTTTTTGTTTAGCCGAATCAACCCGCGTGTGTATCGTTATTGCGATAATCAAAGTATCTCCAAGCCTATGACGTGACTTTATAATATCATATCATTACTAAGTTATTTACTTAGTTATCTGGTGTCCAATAAAGAGTATATTTATCTGTAAGTTTTCCTATAATTGCAAAATATTTTTTGGGACGAAGCGATGCTCTCCCGCAATAAACTTATATTTTATTTTTTAACCGACTTCAAAAAAGGAGGAGGTTCTCAATTCGACCGTTTATGTAAATATATTTTTTATCTGTGTTAGCGAATAACGTCGTCGTTTATAAACCGATTTTGATGATTCTTTTTTTAATGGTAAGCAGATATCCCAACGGTGGTACCATGATAAGGACACTAAGATCTGATGATGGCATTCAAGAGAAATCGATCGATTTGGTCGTTCTTGAAGTCGGTTTTTTATTTTGTTAAAAATTTACTTGTTAGTACTACATACCTACGTTAAAAAGAGCTATTTACTCAGCTGCACTTAAACAATACGTTTATAACTAAGAAAATGACTACACGTTTCGCTTTTCAGACAATTCTCTTTGTAAAGAGTCCAAATGACGGGTGATGAAATAAAGCGGTATTTAAATGAATTGAATGGAACAGTACAAAGTGTTGTGTGACATATGCCTGTGTATTAGTCAGTTTAGTGGCCTTACAAGTGATTGTTCGCAAACGAGGTCGTATGCTTTGATGCCAATGTTGCCGACATACACTTGAAGTATGATCTGAGTTGCAAAGTTTTAGCTTTGCATAGACTTTGTATGATTCTTGCGTAGGCTTCGCAATTTTCCGTCTATTAGTACTAATACTTCGGTTTTTGAATCCCTTTCTTTTTCGACTCTATTTTGCTAATGCTAAGTTTTTAGATCTTGGCCAAGACGAATTTAATAAGTATAAGGGAATATTTGCTTATGTTGAGATCACTTACTATTTGCTTTATTTACGTTTCTGATGATCAGAAAGCTGAAGAGGTTACCCAAGTACCGTATATACTTTCATCTCTATTTAGTGTAAAGCTGTTAATTTGATATTATAAACAGATACTTCAATATTTTTTTTTGTATATAGGTATTATTTTTTAAATCTCAATCTCATCATATCTATTAAAGTATTTCTTTTATATTTTTACGTGATCCATTGCATTTCAGAGATGTGGGAACGTTGTAGAAGGTGAAAGCAAAACAGTTTTTTAAAATTAATATCTGGTTGAACCTAGTCGGTTTCGAAGTCGGTCGGATATAGTCGGGTTTTTTCTTCTCTAACATATTTTATTTTAATCATAAACTCTCAGAAGTATCAACATCAGTTTGTTAAATATAGTTTCCAGAACTGGTGTTTTAATTATTCGCAATTTTTTTTAATCTGATTTATTTAAATTAAATAATTAAAACAGCTATAAAACATCTTTGGCTGATATTATATGGAAATTTTCTTCCAAAGAGAGTATTAGAACTAGTAGCGGGTTGCTAATTTTTGCTCTGAAGAGTTTTAATGTGAATGTCAAGCCGGATGTTTTGAAGGCAATTATATCCCTAATATAATCTGATTACCTTATAATTTAGTACTCATTACGGCTCAATTAAGTAATCCTCTCATAAACTAAAGCATTTATGATCTTAAACTCAAAAAAAATATCAAGTGTTTGGTGTTTGTGCCTTGCAATAAGATGTTTGTTATTTCCGATTATGTGTGTGTAAATCCGCGATCCAGATAATTTTCCACTCTACCTTGTTTTCAATTTAAACCCAATCAATTTCATATCACGATATCACCACGCCTTCGCTGGGCCGTGCGGCTCCTTTCAAGGCTTTAAATGGTGATAGTCGCTAAACGATCGAAGCCTTTAAACCTCTTCACTTTGATATGTAGCTCGGACGCTGATAGTTACCTTATCACGTTTAGGGTGGGTGATTGTGCGGTAGTGTAGTACAGATTTTTAAGTAATAATGCCATTCCATTGCCATTATATTGCTATAAGAATTGTAGGTGCTTATAAACTTTAAGTAGTGAACACATGATATTATTTAATCATAATATTTTGATACATTCTTAAATATATCACACTCGTGGTTAATTAATCTCTCTATACGCACTTCTATTAACTATTTTATCATATTAAAGTTATTCAGTTGTGTTAAAAAAGTGACTTTAATATGCAAAAAATAGAAAAATATAGATATAGAGTTATTGTCTTTCTTTTTTTTTCTTTTTCTTTTTCTCTGCCTGATGGCCATAAGCAGAATCCAAGAGTGGTGGTCACCATACTCATTGCGAACGCATACAATGCAACAATGCAGCATGGTTTACGTACCGTGTATACATACAATTGCATTTAGTAAATAGCGGTTATTTTAATATTACGAACAGACACTCCAATTTTATTTATTTGTATAATAAATAATATAAATGTTTTCGGACATTTATTTTTATTTATTTATTTATAAACTTTATGCACTAAATTTGTACATCGGCGGACTTAATGCCCAGGGCATTCTCTTCCAGTCAACCTTCGGGTGGTGTAGAAATGTTGTGAGGTAGGTGCACAGGTTTAATATTACACATATATAACACAACAATATATCTAAACTTAGACATATACCTATATAAACACAATAGTACACATCACAAGTACAAATATAAACATACATATATAGATACATACATATAAACATACACGTATATTTCACATCTATACACCATGAATACTATGAGGTGTGCTATGGATGAGATAGTGCTGCCAGGTCGTTTAGAAAGAGTTCGTGTACTTTCTTTTTGAATGTAAGACGGGTTGTGGATTTCCTGATTTCGAGCGGGAGCGCATTCCAGAGCAGTACCGCTTGAACAAAGAACGAGCTGTTCATGAAGTCGGAGTTGTGGGAGGGACAAGAGAGAAGCAGATTATTAACTGAGCGAAGATTTCTATCGTGGTTAGAACATAGGTACCGAAGGTACGGAGTAAGGTAAGTAGGTAAAAATTGTGAATTAAGAAATGAAAATAGTGAGGTCAGCGCTCGCTGATTGCGCCGTAGGCGAATAGGCAACCATTTTAACTGGGAACGCAAAGCAGACACATGGTCATACTTCCGAAGATTGAAAATAAATCGAATGCAGTTATTGAGAAGGCGGTCTAGTTTATTAAGGAGGTCTGCATTCAGGTCGACACATCTAACACACAAAGCCATCTAGTCCCAAGCTAAGCAGAGCTTGCGTTATGATGGGTACTAGCCAACTGATTTAAATACATATCATCTTTTTTTTTGTAAATACATACATAATATGCATAGAAAACACCCAAACTCCGAAACAAATATTTGTAGATCATACAAACATTTGGTCCGACTCGGGAATCGAACCCGAGACGTCATGATCAGCAGTCGCACACGCCAACCGCGAGACCAACGAGGCAGTCGAGATTAAAGTAAGAAAGAAAGTTTTTGATGCAATAACTGGCTTGTGTCGCAGAGTCCAAAGATTTTAGTGTACTTTGTTACTTATAATATGGTATGTATTGATTGTTTAATGTCACCCATCGTAGCTTTAATTCGTGGATTCTACCTTGCGACAGCTTTCCTGCGCTTATCTACACGTTTCATAACAAATTGACAAATTAACTTATATAGTATCCAGCCCCCCTTAGAGATGTGTCGTTGACGTATTTATGGTCAACGAAACGAAACCGTTGAAAGTCGTTCATCAACTAGTCCCTTAACTAGTTAAATTTTTCAACTAGTTGACAGGTTAACTCTTTTAACTAATTGTCGAATTAGACTACTCGACGTTTAAGTTTATAAGTCGAAGTCGTCAACAGTAGTAGTTTAGTACATCTCGATGCGTTTCGTTGGACGAGTTGACGACTTACTTGGTTCAATGCCTGCTAAGCCCACATATTTATGAGCATGAATTTACAATGTATTTCTGTTTATTAATAAATGTATCTTTTGTTTCCACAATGGAATACAGTTAGTGTTGAAAGGAATATTTCGATCATGTTAAAGTAAGAGACTAAATGCATTCATTCACACACACAATCGCCAACATTTTATGCTAATAATAGCTGCTACCAGCGATTTTGGTTGCTGGAATTAGATCTTATTAAAGTGCATTCATAAAGAGACGATAAAACTTAGAGAATGTTTTAAATTAATACTAGTTGAACCCGTGGTCATTGCCGTACCGCGGGTAACGCCGCGGGGCGAAGCTAGTCTTAAAAAAGTAGCCTAAGTTACTCCTTATATCATCAGCTACCAATCAGTAAAAGTCCCGTCAAAATCGGTCCAGCCGTTTCAGAGATTTGCCGGAACAAACAGACAGACAAAAATTTTAAAAAATGATATTTTGGTTTAAGTACTGTGTATACATACATATGCATTTAGTAAAAAGCGGTTATTTTAATATTACAAACAGTCACTCCAATTTAATTTATTTGTATAGATATGGTCATCTTCTACAATAATAATAAGTTAAGGGTGTATGTCGCTTAATGATATACATTTAAATATCAACGCTGTTTCAATACAACAGAGGTTAAAATAGATTAACTATTTAGCCGTTGCAACGAGGTTATTATACGGCTATTTAAACGCGTAGTTGAAGAGTTGAACGTTGATAAGAACGTCTACACTTTACGTTTAGCCGTCTACGAATTCAACTAGTCGACCAAGAACGATGAACAGTTGAAGCGTTGATTGTACGTGGACGGTTGATTTAACTAGTTCGTTACTTCAACGCACATCTCTAGCCCCCCTAGCCAAGTTGCAAGCGATCCTCGTTCTGCAATCGTTAACGCCTAAATTCTCGTGTGTTATTTTGGCTAATCATAGACAAAGTATTCTTAGACAAAGTTGTCAATTTGTTATGAGGCGCGTAGATAAGCGCAGGAAAGCTTTCATAGAGTAAAAAGAATTATTATCGATGATAGAAAAATAACTTGTAGACAATGGCGGATTGAGAAATCTACATTTATGTGTTGTAGTTATTCATAGGCTACAATAAAATAGAAGAAACAAATAGTATGCTCAGTGTGTACGAGGCTGAGGCAACGGATGTCGTAACATTGCTTGCATAGTAAGAGACGCTTAACTCTTAAGAGCAGTCTACACAACGCGATGAGCACACTCCAAGGATGAATTAGAAAGATTACCACATACTCTATTGGTTATGTTCAACTGTGATTTAGATTTTTTATGAACATAAAGGGGCTTCATTTTTAACCCCCGACGCAAAAAGAGGGGTGTTATAAGTTTCACGTCGATATCTGTCTCTGTGTGTCTGTGGCTCGTAGCTCTCAAACGTATGGACCAATTTCGATGCGGTTTTTTTTATTTGGAAGCCAGTTTCCTTGCGGTGGGTTTTAGCTATGTTTGGTTAATATTGGTCCAGTAGTGTAAAAGTATCAGCTCTTTTCCAAAATGATGTAAGGCATTTTTGGCGTATGATTTATCGATTAAGTGCTTGAGTTGGGGGTTTTCAAAATATTTAATTTTAGCTTGTTCTTTTTAAAAGCAACATATAAAGAGTGTTACAGAAAGAGTTTTTTTTATTTAAAACTAGCTTTTTCCCGCGGCTTCGCTCGCTCGCATATATGTCGATTATCACAGTAATGAGTAGCCTATGTCCTTCTCATGTCCTGACTCAACAGTCACAATATCTTAATGTCAAATTTAATTGAAATCGGTGCAGAGTTACTTTCAAATTTATAATAATCGGTATGAACGACAACTCCTGCACTTGGACAAATAAAAAGAAACCCCAGACCCAGAACAATAGCTCGTGGATAAAATAAAGTGTTAATAATTGAAAATATTTAAAAGTAATGAAATGAAAACAATATTAAAAAAAAAGAATCATCAAAATCAGATCATAAACGACGAAGTTATCCCCGAACACACATAAAAAAAATATATATATACGGTCGAATTGAGTAACCTCCTCCTTTTTTTGAAGTCGGTTAAAAAAGACACCTATTTTATGCGCTAAGAATAAAAAGTAAGGACATTGGATACACACAGGGGAGGGGGATACATGCCATTAGCATTCCTGCAGAAGTTGGACATGTTTCCGTTGAATACTTAACCTGGCCTGAAGGCATCTGAATAGAAAAATAATAAAGCAAGTATTTCGCGCTGATGTTCTAAATTACATGATAATGAACAAAAAATGCAATCGAATCGAAAACCTCTTCCTTTTTTTTAATGTTTAAAAAATAAATTTGGAATGAGATCATAGCTATCTGTGGCCAATAAACAATGGTAAGAATCCCCATAGAGATCAATTCCCATAAATGAAATCCCTATTGTAGCCCAGGTATTAATGGACGGAGATAAAATACTATTACATTCACATCAAGTGCCATTAAGTGATGTTGTCATTTTCTGTTTACTGTGATTACAAACTATATTATCGTTGCACTTTAAATACAAATAAAAACAACATAATTGTAACTATAAACTTAATGTCTCGAACCCGAGTGAATTGATTAAAACTTGACGCTAACATAATTGCACATTTAATTTAAGATGTTCACGTGTTTGTTAGTTTACCTATTTATACACTGTATAAGATTGTAGTCAGATTTTAGGGTCTAATAGATAGTAGATCCAATATGCGAAAATGTGTTTTAGGAAAGTTAGCGATTAGCGTAACAGTTTTTTTTTTTTTTTTTTTTATGGAATAGGTGGGCAAACGAGCAGACGTATCGCCCGATGGTAAGCGACTACCGCCGCCCATAGACACCCGCAACACCAGAGGCGTCACAAGTGTGTTGCCGGCCTTTGGGAGATGGGGGGGAGATAAGGGGAGGGGGTTGGGATATGGGCCTCCGGTATCCTCACTCACTCGGTGAAACACAGCGCAAGCACTATTTTACACCGGTTTTCTGTGAGGCCGTGGTATCACTCCGGTCGAGCCGGGCCCATTCATGCCGAAGCGTGGCTCTCCTATCTTATTATTTAGAAATTGAAAATAAACCGATTGCCGAAGATAATTTTCCGATATAGATATAGAAGGATGATATAATAGGTTTGCTTTTAATATAATTATTCTGTAATTGATATGCCTCTGATTACTGCAAGATCTTGTATATTTTTTGTTGATTGATTGACGTTATTCTAGTAGTATTTCCCCTTTTCACAGTTTCCTCAATTTCCAGGAGTCGGATAATTATATAAAAAAGAAAATATGCTGACATACTGAGAACTTTATTATCTTTTTCTTTAAGTTGTCCATAAAATAAGCAAGAAAGTCATAAATATTTATTTTAAATATTATCAAATTGACACTAATAAGTAATGACAGAGCTTAGGCAGGTAAGTTAAATTTAAAGCTGGAAAGATTATTGTTTAGTGTTGGTATAACATTATTTGGCTCATATAATATTATTAAAATTCAACCTCATTTAAGGAAACTCACGTTTTAATATTATAAATTTACACTATCAGTGATGCGAACCGGTGGTTCACGGGTCCAGAATGATCTCTCTTAATGGCAACAGTTATTTAAAGGTAGTACCAACGCAAACCATTAAATTCACGGCGATTTACGTCATTTTGGACGTGAGAAATCTAATTCTAATGGCGATCTACCACTGTTTATTTTAATAGTTTTTTAGATGACATAGCTAATGACAAAGCATAACGCTTCATTTTTAATTAACGCTCGATTTTTCTCTACATAAAAGTTCACATCGCGGATTAAATATGAAAATCATTTATAAGGAGTTAAGTCCAAAAAGCTTCTTTCGGTTAAATATGTCCAAATCTAAAACATTCTTGTTAAATTTCGAACTATTTACCATATTTACGTGCTCTTATGCGTAGTTTCTATGCTATTGGAGTCAATTATTTAAAATTACTAATAAATTTATCATGATGCTAATATAAATTACATTGTAAACAGTTGGAACTTAATTAGTAATCTTACTTTGTGTTATCCTGATGACTTTATGACGTAATTATGTTATGTAATCTAATTTTTAAACTCTTCACGCAAACTTTTTGTGGTACTCTACTCTACTTCCCCCACAAAAATTTACCTACACACATAACTTTTAAATCCCTGGTGCCACAAGCAGCGGCAGACATTTATCATCAAGGAACACAGCCGAAAGTTTGGCCCCCATTTGTTTGTTTGTTTGTTTTACTGGTCCATTTCCGCACTTAGCCTCTTGATTGGGCCATTGTACGTGAGTTTGATGTTGATTGGAGGATGTCCGCCCGTCGATCTGGCACACTTCTACATTCTGTGAGAACATGCTGCGGCGTTTCTTCTGCCTCCGAGCATCCCCTGCACAGAGGGCTGTCTGTTGCACCTATAGTGAATAGATGCTTGTTTAGGGGACAATCCAAATCCTGTCAGGGTACCTGTTACCTTCCTGGTTTGGCCCCCATAAACTATCCTCATTTTTTAAGGTGAGGCCTATGGCCAGTGGCCAGCAGTAGAATATTTAAGACTGTTCATCATTAACAACCCATACCGTCCCACTGCTGGGCTCAGTTCTCCTCTCAGGGCCTATAAGGCCATACGTCCCCACGCTCGCCGAGTGCGGGTTGGGGACTGGCAAGACAACGTTGTGGCTACGTAATCTTGCCGATGGATTTTTAAAGCCGCCCAAAGGCCACCAACTTTGGAGGCCTTTGGCCTTCACGACTGTTATTCTATGATAACAACCGGGACCGACTGCTTAACGTGACCTCCGAATCACGTTAACGCTCAAGGTATCATGCTACCAGCGGTCACTCATCCAGGTACTGACCGCGCCGTCGTTGCTTACCCTCGGTGATTGTTTCTAATCACCGAGTGCAACTGGGCTATGAGCGCCTCCGCCGTTTGTTCAGGATAAAGATGAATTCTTCAATAAGCGGAAGAAGAAGACAGTGAAAGAGAGAGAAAGAGCCTACAATTTTCATTATATTTCATAACTGTTCTTTCAAAAATGTTTAACGCTAGACGAATGATATTATAAAATCTCTGTTTTTCATTTATATAATAAGTGAGCGTGTGAATATAACCGTCAAAGAATGGCGTGTGCGATCTTTTATTTTCACTGTCAAGATAATCAAGTTAATACTCTTGCGTAATAGACAAACAGTTTCCTCCTTATCGCATCACCGAAATAGAAATGTTTGTTGCGAGTTGTAGCGACAACTGACTCAGTGTTAGTGTAACACTAAAATGTACGGTCTTGTTATTTTAGTGGTTTGCGATATTGACTCTTAAATAGGATGTCGTGGTTCCATTCCTACGTAGAACAAATATTGCACTAACAGGATTATTTGTTCTGTGTCTGGGTGCTACGTATCTTTAATTAGTTGACATGTGCAATTTCGTCTGCATCAACTCTCGACTCAAATTGGTCGTGCCGTAATGCCTTTCTCGATAAATGAACTAACACTAAAATATTTTTTCTATTTGAGCAAGTAGCTTCTTGGATTAGGGCTCCCAACCAAAAATTACTTCTACTTTATAATATTATCCCACCAAAACCATTTTCATGTAAAATGTTGCCAAGACTACTGCTTATGGCTTACCCTGTGAAAAATATACCAGATCTCATGTAGAGCCAAGCTTCTGAATCTACACGCCCTAACTCTACCAACCTCTACTTCACAAACTCTACTTCACAAACTCTACATTTTAGTAAAAATATATGGCTTCGACGTTTCGCTACCGTCACGAAGGTGAAACGAACGCCTTTTGTGTTTGCAAATATCTAGTTTCTGAAGTAATGTGTTATGCGAATATTTAGTTTCTGAAGTAACGAAACAGCCAAGCCATACATTTTTACTGAGGTGTAGAGTTTGTGAAGTTAGGGTTGGTAGAGTTAGGGCGTGTAGATTCAGAAGCTTGGCTCTATATAAGATTTGATATATTTTTCACAGGATAAGCCATATGCAGTCGTCTTGGCAACATTTCACATTAAAATGTTTTTGGTGGGTTTTTTTTTTTTTTATAAGTTGCTTATGATTGTATTTTATTGTTCATTTTTTTTCTCTTTTTGGGTTTTTAGTTCTAACAAAAAGTCCGTATACCAAAAACATAACGATACAAACTTCCACCCCCCAATTTTGGGGGTTGGGAGGCAAAAGTAATAGGTTTTTTTTTGTTGTTTGTATACTAAACTTAGTTTACATACCAAATTTCAGATTTTTAGCTCTTCAGGAAGTAACCTAACAGTTTTGATGATCATCAGTGTGACGTCGTGACGAAATCGGTGAATTTTAGATATCAATAAAATTTTTAGTATTAGAGCTATTCAATTGAAACTTTGTGTGTTTAATTAGTCTATTATAGATATCATATCCTGAGAATTTGAACAATCTGGTATATCGGAAACCAAAGTTATGAGGGTTCAAGAAAACGACGATACGCTTCTAGAAAAGGTAGGTTGCTCTTGCGCTTTGCTTGGCTCGTCTTGGCGGGGGTACGACCGTGCCTCCAGATTATAGATTGAGAAGTATAAAGGTGTACTAGGTGCACCCTGTCATATTCAATATTTTTTAATCCATTACAGATATATATAGGTATATAATATTTATGTATATTATATCTCTTTTGGGAACGCTACCAGTAGTAAATAAACATTGTAAATATTTTAATTGTTTTCATTTATTACTATTTTAATTTCATTTTATTTGAGTTTTATACTCCAAAATAAATTAATCAATTACTAACATAACAGAGCTGATCATTATAGTTGAGATCGATGATGAAGAACTTCTTTAGTTTTTAAAGTGTATAGAAATTAACTTAATAATATATTAGACTTAAATAAGATATGTATTTATCAGTAATCTGGTCACAATATCACGGACTGAGCATAGTTGTGGATCAGAGACTTGGTGTAAAATGTGTCAAGTTATTTTTAACACCCTATGCAAAAAGAGGGGTGTTATAGGTTTGACGTGTCTGTCTGTCTGTCTGTCTGTGGCACCGTAGCTCGCGAACGGATGAAGCGATTTCAATTTGGTTTTTTTAAATGAAAGGTGAGTTACGTGCGAGTGTTCTTAGACATGTTTCATGAAAATCGGTTGAGTCGTTTAAAAGTTATGGGGGTGAAAGTGGGGAAGAGTAACCGAATATCTGCAAAAATATCATCGAGTGGGGTCTCAAATGAAAGCGCATAACGTGTTTTTTACTTTTTAAAGGGAACTCAGGTTATTATGTCGGAGTTTTTTTTTTTAATTTTGAGAATTTATAGTTATTGACGCATCAGTGCAATATCGATTTCTGAACATTGGTAGGTACTGTTATTCATCATTTTCCTGATATTTTCCCGATTTTATTTGAGACTGGTTTAATATATATTTTAAATGGTATTGGGTTTGTGACTAATCGTCTGCCTGACACCTACTCAACTTAGAGACGTAGTCTTTTTTGACGAGATAAAGAAAGAAGGTAGATTAGGAAAGGAATGGGGCGTTCTAGCTAGGCTAAGGGTCCCCACAACTTTGGATAGGAAACAGAACTGAGACTGGCTCTTGTCTCTGAGAGATTACTAGAACTAAGGCAGTGAATTAATAGACATTTTTTAAATGCCAGCGCTGCCAAAATGACTCTACTCTGTCTGATAGAAAGCATGGGCAGATTCCAAGAATGGTGGTCACCATAGATACGCATGGCGACCCACACTATGGGGGCCTAGTGAGATGTTTTTTCACGTCCCTCATAAAAGACCTGGGATCATAGTGACATGACAATTTAAAAGAATATACTCTGTCTCCCCTTTCGGAGATTAACTGATTATATTAGTTCTAAAATATTTTATCCAACTGCGTCAGAACGTGGGTATGTTTTTTTAAAGTATGTAAATTGAGTGCCGTATGCAAGAAGCCCAAAATCGACACGAGTGCAGGAGGTAAATATCCAGCAGTGCTGTGCTATATAGGCTGGTGATGTAGATGATGATGTAAATTCAGACTTGACGTTCTAAGCTGTTCGACTTGTATGTTAATGTAGTCTTGACTGTTTTCTTAAAACTTTTAAAATGAAATCACAGACGATTTAAATTTTATAAGTATTAATTTAATTTTTTTTAAATTTTTTACGTGTTTTCAAATATAATTAGTTTATCGACCTTTACGTAAACTTATAAAATGAACAGAATTTCTTTATCATAGGTAAATTTCAACAAATTTACTATTTACTACTAATTTATTAATATTATTTATTATTACATTATACGACGAACTAAGAAAACTTCAGACTCAGACGATACGGTTATATGTTCAAATTGAAATCATTTATTCAATTATGACATTAAGTGACATTTATGAACTTTAAATGGAAGCTACAGTTAAAAATCATAGATCGACACAAACAGATGCCACAGCATGTGCTGTATTGCCAAAGTAAATTACGTGAAAACACCAAAATCTACTGCCTGCCTGTGTCGATCCATAACTTCCAATTTCCAAAATGCGTACAGCCTTATGAGAATAATACTGGCAAAGAAACTCATGGCCACTCCTTTTAAAAATCAGGTATTCAGGTACAACAGTAGTACTAGGTACATGAAAAAATGACATGTGGACAGCCCCGTGGATGTCGGTGGACGTTCGTGAGGCAATGAGGCGCAGAGACAAGGCGTTTCATAAATTTCGCAAAAACAAGAGCGATGACAATTGGTCTCTTTATAGGGTTGCGAGAAATCGGTGTAATCAGGTGGTGCGCAACGCTAAACGCTGCCATATCATCAATAACCTTAATTGTTCTTCTGCCTCCCATATCTGGAGTTTCCTCAGCACATTGGGTATCGGTAAATCCAGGAAATGTATCTCTACAACGACCTTTGATTTGGACGATATTAATCGATATTTCACCTCTCTACCACAATTTGATCTCCAAACTAAAAGTCGCACTTTAAGGTACCTGGCTGACCTACCTCGTCCTAATATCAATTCCTTTCAGTTTTCTCCAGTTGCACCAGACGATATCAAAAAGATAGTCCTCTCAACTAAGTCCAACGCAATGGGTTGTGACAACATTAACCGTCGCATGATCACTCCTATCCTTGACCATCTTCTTCCTGCGCTTACGCATATAGTGAATTTTTCACTCGATTCAGGAACGTTCCCTTCACTGTGGCGTAACGCGTTTGTTATTCCCCTCCCTAAAGTCCCTAATCCTACCCTTACTAATCATTTGCGCCCAATTTCCATACTTCCCTTCTTATCCAAAGTGCTCGAGAAATGTGTTCATCAACAGTTATCACAATTTATGTACCGGAATAACTTACTAAGCCCTTTTCAATCGGGTTTCAGGCCTGGGCACAGCACAACTTCTGCTCTCCTGAAAGTGACTAGTGACATTCGGACAGGAATTGAGAACTCCAAAGTAACCGTGTTGGCTTTGATTGATTTCTCAAACGCTTTCAACACTGTCAGTCACGATATCCTCCTGTCTATCCTTTCCTATCATATGATATCGCCTGGTGAACTGGAATGGTTCTCTTCATATCTTCGAGGGCGCCAACAGTCCGTCCGTGTTGACGAATCCACCTCCATATGGTGTGATCTTGACTCTGGTGTCCCCCAAGGCGGCATTCTCTCTCCACTATTATTTTCTATTTTTATTAATCTCATCACTAAGAATCTTCAGTGTGCGCACCATCTTTATGCCGATGACTTACAAATCTATTACCATGTTGATGTAGATAACATAACAGAGGCTATTACTAAGATTAACGGTGATCTAGATACCATCAGCAACTGGTCCGAGCGGTTCGGTTTGACTGTGAACCCTACAAAATGTCAGACTATAATCTTGGGTAGTCAACGTATGACCAGAAAGCTAGATGTAGATAATTTGCCACCTATATTATATAATCGTGTAATTATACCACTTAGCACTAGCGTGAAAAATTTGGGCCTGTTCATCGACAGCAACCTTAGCTGGCAAACCCAGGTTACCAGTGTCAGTCAGAAAGTAACAGGAACCCTGCGGACGTTATACCGACTAAAGAACTTTTTGCCACCCGAAACAAAAACGATGTTGGTGCAAACCTTAATCCTGCCCATTATTGATTATGGCGATGTGTGCTACTATGACCTGAATGCAGATCTTCTCAACAAATACGACCGGCTTCTAAACAACTGCATTCGATTCGTTTTTAATCTTCGTAAATATGACCATGTTTCTTCTTTTCGTATCAAATTGAATTGGCTTCCTATTCGTCAGCGTCGTCACCTCCGCACCCTGACCACTCTCTACACTATTCTCAACTCTCCTAACTCACCTACTTACCTGACTTCTTCCTTCCAGCTTCTGTGTTCCAATCACAATAGAAACCTTCGTTCTAAATATAATCTCTTACTGTCATGCCCCTCCCACACTTCTGCGTGTGTTCATTCTTCCTTCCTCATCCAATCTGTCCTTCTCTGGAATGCTCTTCCTCAGGAAGTCAGAATGGCACCCAGTCGTAACTCGTTCAAGGTCAAGGTACGAGCTCTCCTTACCCAAAATGCAGCAGATTCCTCACAAATTTGATACTGTATTTATTGTAGTCTATGTATATGTGTATGTATATCGAATAGTATAGTTATGTGTTTATGTGTATGTATGTATTCTATATTATATATATATATATATTCTATACTATATTATATATTATAGTATTGTGTAGATATATTATAATATCCGATTCTCTTCTGCTTATTGTCAGTTTATTGTGGATTAATCTATATAACTGTTATAACAAAAGTGTAGTGCACCTTCTCACTCATTTCCGCACCACCCAACGGTAGACTAGTAGAGAATGCCTTAGGCATTAAGTCCGCCATTGTACATTTTGTGCATAAAGTTAATAAATAAATAAAATAAATAAATAAATATGAAAATTAATGATTTGTGTTATATTTCCTTTAATTTAAAAAGTTTAAACTTGAAACTTCACCAAAAAAATTGCAAAGGTATCCAAAATTTCGATTAGACTTTTTTACACAAATAGACTGCATGGTAACTACTACATATTTTATTATTTTCATGAATTTAATTAAGCCTGTCTTTGAAATCTTAACTTTAAAATAAAGAGTTTTGGTTTGTACCAAAGAACCGATATTGTTGTTGTTATTACCTACTCCGTTCTTACTGACTACATGTGGAATAATCTTTATCAAAAGACCTGGATCACCTTTTAAAAAAAAATCGTATGACTTTCTATTTAAACTTTTTTCTATTTTTAACCGACTTCAAAAAAGGAGGAGATGCTCAATTCGACCGTATGTTTTTTTTATGTTTGTTCGCAGATAACTTCGTCGTTTATGAACCGATTTCGATTATTCTTTTTTTAATGGAATAGAGATATCCCAACGGTGGTACCATGATAAGGACATTAAGATCTGATCATCGCATCCAAGAGAATTTTATTAAGTTACTGTTTTAAGTTCAAGTTCTTTATTTCAAGTTAAAATATAGGAGCTGTAAAAGTAAACGCAATGTAAAAAGAGTCGCTATCATATTAAATATTCTCTATGAAGAATAAAAGTTCGTTAAATAAAATTATGGACTTACCGAAGCTTTTATAGAGAGTATATGATATTCTTAATACTATTATGAGAACTAGTATGAACATAGGCAGTAGACCAATGAGTTTTTTCTCCATTTGTGAGGATGGGAACTCTTGTGTCGTTTCCACTGTACTGTCGTTTTCCATTTTTAATAAAAGTCACTATTCACACACAAAATATTAAACAAAAGTAATTTTATTATTTCAACATTGAATTAACACATTCCTAAAATAGATGATTCTATTTCAATATTGAATTAAAAATGTTCAACACTGTCTATAATTGTTCGTATAAAAACAGTTTTCGAAAACCGGTTATTGAATAACTAGTATTAGTTATTAAGCGCGCACGTTAGTTTCGTGTTGGTGTGCGGTAAACATTAACCGAAGTGCTTCAGATGAGGCGGCAGCGTGCATCATCGTGCTGTGTACATATTATTATCTAAGTTCATTGATAAAAATACGAGGCAAAGTCGTCGGGCGCCTCGCCGCGTCGCGTCTGTGCTGCGGCGAGCACGACAATAACGTTTTAGCGTTATTCAAATGAAAGCTACACAATGTAGCATGTAGGGGCTTGGGTTGGATTCCCAATCAGGATAAATAACTTTGTGATGATTTTCTACGAATGGGTGTTATGTATGGAATATTTAAGTACCTATGTATGGTATGTGATAAGACAGCTGGGCGCCGATAGCTACACTCAAGAACGGCTGAACCGATTTGGCTGAAAATTGGTGGGGAGGTAGCTTAGAACCAGAAGACGCACATAGAATACTTCTTTTTTAATTTTTTTTAAGGGACTTTTACCCTATTAGGGTATGTCCCCAGTCCCATAAGGCCTTAGCTTAAACAAGTATCAATTTAAATATTATATGCTAGACTGTACAATTTAATAGCTTTTTTTGATGTCGGTAAAGCCGTATAGGTATAGATACTTTTTACATTTTTACTTTGTCCCGTGGCGTTAACCGCGGTTGTTGTTGTACCGCGGGTAACACCGCGGGGTTCAGCTAGTAGAAGATAAATAAAAAGAGTAAGTAGTAGTCTGGTTAAAATAATTTAGGTTCTGGTTTGGGATCAGATCGTGCCCAAACAGAGTTCAGTTTTTTTTTTTTTTTTTTTTTATGTATGGCCCGCCATAATGACTCTACTCTGCCTGATGGAAAGCATAAGCAGAATCCAAGAGTGGTGGTCACCATACTCACTGCGAATGCAGACAATGCAGTATGGCGACCCACACCATGGCGGCCTAGTGATGCTCCTGCATCTTTTAGTCTAGTCAACAAGTATGGAACTTGTTGACTAGACTATTTGGGCTACTAGTTTATTTTATTAATCACGAAATAGTTGATTTTATTGTTTTATTTTAGAGTAAATAAAAAAAGGAAAGTTTTGTTGTAAAGTCTAGTCGTCTAGTGGTTAGTCAGAATTAGTGACTATAAAACCAGTGGTAATATATTCGATACCCACTTGATATAGATAAAGACATTTTGCGCTGTATGATGATGTAATGTATGAATTTAATAATACACTAGCTAGGAGCTATACATACAATATATGGTGGGTACTCTAGCACTCCGCGACTGATTAGTCAAATCAAATATCGCGAGGGATTCCCCGGTATCTTGTAACATACTTCGTATCTTTTTACGAGTCTCAACCGAGTAAAAGTTGGTAGCTTTTGTGTAGACAACAAAAATTGTCAACAAATGTTGGGAACCGTGTTTCTGTTTTTGGCGGTAAACATCAAAAGAATACGCTTGTTGCACATATTTATTGGCTCTGTGTAGAAGCTTAGTTGGAATGTTTTTCAAATTGTTGGCGACTCGGTGTAGACTCAATGGAAACAAAAGTTGACGATTTTCTGAAGAGTTGCAAACAGTTGGAAACACTGAAATTTCCAACAATTTTGGTGGAGACGCGCCTTTAGAGCGTGTGATTAAAGGACGTAAGGACGATTTCCTCTAAACAGCTCACATCGGGAAGACTTTTATAATCTTCTAACAAAATAATTTACTTGGTAGTATAGACTTTAAACACTGTGTTTATGATTTAATTTCGTTTAAAGATTATGGAATTTGTTGTGGTGTAAGCCGTTCGGTGGGAATTGTCCTTAAATATAATGTAAATATATACGGGAGAGTGTACTCTGACACATAGTGATAATCAGACCTTAATATAGATACATTAAAGACTTATTTTCTTTCTCGTTTGAACAAAAGAATTTTCTTCAGCGACTTACTTCCGCTAGACGTTACTAATACTACTATTGATAACGGATAGCAATGACTTTTATCACACTGTTCTACTTGCACGACAAACGTGACGTTTGCTGTGTTGTTGCTGAAGTAAACCTTCTGGATTATAATTTGTAGTTTCGACTAGATCAACCGCGCGGTGTTACCCGCTGTACGACGATAACCACGGGTAACGCTGCTATGGCATTCTCTACCAGTCAAATATAATAAATAAATAAATATTTCGGTCATCTAACACACAACGCCATCTAGTCCCAAGCTAAGCCGAGCTTGTGTTATGGATACTAGACAACTGATATGAATACATATATACTTTATTATTTTTTGTAAATACATACATATTATACATAGAAGACACCCAAACTAATGAACAAATG
Source organism: Diaphora mendica (assembly GCA_949125395.1). NCBI lineage: Eukaryota > Metazoa > Arthropoda > Insecta > Lepidoptera > Erebidae > Diaphora > Diaphora mendica. Next base: position 17,519,349 of record OX421334.1, read on the forward strand.
TTTGCAGATCATACAAACATTTGGTCCGCCCCGGGAATCGAACCCGATACCTCAAGCACAGCAGTCGCATACGCTTCCACTGCGCCACCGAGGCAGCCAAACATTGGGAGATACAGACAAAACAGGAAGTAGGTGCATTTTGGTTGTATTCAGGTAAGGATTAGTATTTTAAATAGCTCTAATTTTCGAACTCACCTATTTGTTATTTAGATATTCATACTCTGTTAACACATTTACCTCATTTAATATCATTTTCAAAGAGTATTAGACTGATAAAATTGTGTATGTTTTTATTTTAATGTTGACAATATCATTGTAGTACAAAGGCGGACGTCATTCTTTAGGTAATTTATACTCTCGATTCTTGGCATTTGGTGGAACTTGTTTTTAAGCATCCTTGAAAACAAAATCACTTGCACCTTAATTCCAATATTTAATTTCAATGTAACCTGACCGGCTTCATTTTATGGCATTACCAAAGTGCATTATATTTTAAATTATCCACGTCTAAAACCTGACGACTGTGATAACATAGAAAAGTGTAGGCGGTGAAAATAATTCAAAATTCAGGTCAGGTTAAATTAAATTTATCTAGATAGTGATAGTGAGTTAGTGAGTTTAATTTCAAGAATGCATTCATTCTTTAGCTAATTTCAAAGAATCCACCTTCGAGTACTGCTAAAGAAAAACCTTACAGATTTAAAACAAAGTTATACACTTCTGTGTACCACTCTCTGAGTACACGGATTTACGTAGGCATGTTGTATTTTTAACCAAGGACTCTTGCCGGGTTTGAAAGCCGTTATCTCACTCTACATAATAACCATTGTGCTCAGTAATTAAAAGGTGTGTTTGCAACCGGTTGTAAAGAAATATTTCAATATACAGTGACAGCATTCCTTTGCGTGTTGTGACGTTGAGTTGTCAATGCTGAATAGTTGTTGTGTAAACAACGGAAATGTTAGCGAAGGCAAATAGGAGGTAATAGATACACAATATAATTAATTTGTAAATGATTAGTTTAAAATATAGTTATTTAAAGAAAAAAATACCTATTGGTCTAGCTAGTCAATAACAAACTAAGCAAGAGTTATTAATTTCAAGTTCTATCCAGGAAAACTAGTTGTAGGTGTGATGGACACATTCATTTTTAATATTTATTTATTTAAAAACTTTATGCACAAATGTAGAATGGCGGACTTAATGCCACAGGCATTCTCTACCAGTCTACCGTCGGGTGGTGCGGAAATGAATGAGAAGGTGCACTACACTTTGGTTAGGAATTCTAAAATAGACATAACAAACTTAAAATTAAGAAACAAATGAAAAAAAAAGGGAAGAAAAAAAACCAATGGATTACGATAAATGTAAACAACCATACAAAATACATAATATAAACATACACATATACAGTTACACATAAAACACATGAATACAAATACATATGCATACCAATATAATAAATATCAAGTTTGTGATGATTCCGCCATGCTTCCGGCAAGGAGAGCCCGCCCCTTGACCCTGAATGAGTTACGACTAGGTGCCATTCTGATTTCTTTGGGAAGGGCATTCCAGAGAAGGACAGATTGTATGAGGAAGGAAGAATGAACGCATGCAGAAGTGTGGGAGGGGCATGACAGAAGGAGGCTATTTGTGGAACGGAGGGTTCTGTCATGATTGGATCCCAGGAACTGGAAGGAAGAAGTCAGGTATGTAGGCGAGTAAGGAGAGTTGAAAATGGTGTAGAGAGTCATTAAGGCACGCAGGTGACGACGCTGAGAAATAGGTAGCTAATTTAATTTAAGACGACAGAAGGAGACATGATCGTATTTACGGAGATTAAAAACGAATCGAATACAATTTTTAAGAAGCCGGTCGTATTTGTTGAGACGATCTACATTCAGGTCGTAGTAGCACACATCACCATAATCAAAGATGGCTAGAATCAAGGTTTGCACCAACATCGTTTTTATCTCGGCAGGTAGAAAGTTTTTGAGTCGGTATAACGCCCGCAGGATTCCTGTAACTTTCTGACTCACGCTAGTGACCTGAGGTTGCCAACTAAGATTGTTATCAATGAACAGTCCCAAATCCTTCACTGTAGAGCTAAGAGGAATAATAGATCCATTAAATATAATAGACGGCAGAGTAACTGAATCAAGCCTTCTGGTCATGTGTTGACTGGCCACTTTGTAGGGTTCAAAGTCAAACCGAATCTATCTGACCAACCACTGATGGTATCTAGGTCGTGGTTTATCATGGCAATAGCCTCCGTTACGTTTTCTACAGCAGCATGATAATAAAGCTGTAAGTCATCGGCATAAAGATGGTACGCACACTGAAGATTTTGAGTGATAAGATTTACAAAAATAGAAAATAACAGTGGAGAGAGAATGCCGCCTTGGGGGACACCAGAGTCAAGACCATACTATACGGAAGTGGATTCGTCGACACGGAGGGACTGCTGGCGCCCTCGAAGATATGAGGAGAACCATTCCAGTTCATCAGGTGCTATCATGTAATACGAGAGGATAGAGAGGAGAACATCGTGACTGCCGGTGTTAAAAGCATTTGAGAAATCAATCAAAGCCAACACGGTAACTTTGGAGTTCTCAATTGCCATCCGAATGTCACCAGTTACTTTCAGGAAAGCGGATGTTGTGCTGTGCCCGGGCCTGAAGCCCGATTGAAAAGGGCTTAGTAAGCTATTCCGATACATAAATTGTGATAACTGTTTATGTACACACGTCTCGAGCACTTTAGATTAGAAGGAAATTTTGGAAATCGGGCGCAAATGATTTATAAGGGTAGGATTAGGGACTTTGGGGAGAGGTATAACAAACGCGTTACGCCACAGTGAAGGGAACGCTCCTGAATCAAGCGAATAATTCACTATACGCATGTGCACAGGAAGAAGTTGATCAAGAATAGGAATGATCATTCGACGGTTAATCTTGTCAGTGCCCATTGCGTTTCATTTGGTGGAGAGGATTATCTTTTTGATATCATCTGGTGAAACCGGAGAAAATTGAAAGGAATTAATATTCGGGCGAGGTAGGTCAGCCAGGTACCTTATAGTGACTTAGTTTGGTGATCAAATTGTGGTAAAGAGGTGAAGTAACTATTAACGTCATCCAAATCAAAGGTCGTGGAAGAGATACATTTCCCGGATTTACCGATACTCAGGGTGCCGAGGAATCTCCAGATATGGGAGGCAGAAGAACTATTGAGATTGTTTATAATATGGCCGTGCTTAGCATTACGCACCACCTGATTACACCGATTTCTTTCAACCCTATAAAGTGACCAGTTTGCGTCGCTCCTATTTTTCCGAAATTTTCGGAATGATTTGTCTCTGCGTCTCATTGCCTCGTGGACATCCGCATAGGAGCGTGTTCATCGTAAAGGTCAATGACTAATTTATTAAAAATGTGAACTTTGTCGTCTACTGTATGCGCCTCAATCAGTGGTTTCCAACTAAGTTCTGAAGCATCACTGCGTAGTTTTTCCTCATTCATCCGTCCAAAACAATGAATATGGCGATATTGAGGGCGAGGTTTGGGAGGTTTCAGGGAATAGGACAGGTAAATGAAGTCATGTTGGGAAAACCAGGGGCCAGGTGTTGACCATGGCTACGGACATAGGAAGGAGATGAGGTTAGGATTAAATCCAACCAGGTGTCAGGTACGTCAATGTTGTGATGTGTGGCTGCCAATGGCAGCACATGCAGACTGGATGATGCGACGACCTGGATGAGTTTACGGGAACGAAGGGAACAGGAAATGAGGAGATCTGTATTGAAATCACCCATGATGATATGGTGAGTATACTCAGACCCTAATATGTATTGCATTACTCATATTTTAGTGATCTGGTTATCGTGGCCTGTGTCCAATTTAGGTTCAGATAGTTTGGTTTGGTGTTAAATTTAAAAAAAATACGTACTGTACGGAAACATCGGTGAAAGTTTGAGATATGTCGTGAATATTTTCTATGACATATAAAAATGAAGCAAAGTAAGGCAAGGAAATTATTTTAGATTTTATTTTTCCTCAATTGCTTTCCAAAATCATACGACCACAATCGTTTACCAAAGTTTTTAATTAATTACGTCAAAATAATTATGTTTGTGTCATAATAAAATAAAAGTTACAGTGTTGTTCCTATGTGCACATAGATAAGTTACGAGATAAGACACTTAATTTTTAACCCCCGACGCAAAAAGAGGGGTGTTATAAGTTTGACGTGTCTGTCTGTCTGTCTGTCTGTCTGTGGCACTGTAGCTCGCGAACGGATGAAGCGATTTCAATTTAGTTTTTTTTTGTATGAAAGGTGAGTTACGTGCTAGTGTTCTTAGACATATTCGGTTGAGTCGTTTAAAAGTTATGGGGGTGAAAGTGGGGAAGAATAACCGAATGTCTGCAAAAATATCATTGACGTATGATTACTCGATTAAGTGCTTGAGTAGGGTTGCAGTTTTTAAAATTCTAAATTTTAGAATTATTAAACATGCATTTTTTGCTTAAATATTTCCTAAATTTAAAGTTCATTATTTAGTTTAGTTCGATTTGCGTAAGAGGGCCAGCGACTACTCGATGCGAAAAGCAGCAGACCCGGCTTTAATGGTATGCCTTGGTGATGATAAAGTTTAAAGTCATTGTTTGAACAGATGCTTCAGACTGGCTGACTATTTTGTATGGTTTTGGAGGGCAAATAAGCAGACGGGTCACCTACCAAAAGTCACAAGTTTGTTGCTACCTCTCGAGTCTTGTCCCTAGTATCGCTGGGGGGAAGGTATTAGACTGTGGCAATATTCACTCACACGGTGAATCAAAAGAATACTCCACGAAACTTTCTGCCTCGCACAACAAAACTGTGGAATGAACTGTCGCCTGCGGTATTCCCGGACCAAACCTACAAACTTTAAAGAAAAGAGCGTACTCTTTTTTCAAAGGCAAGCCACGCACTTGTGACGCCTCTGGTGTTGCGGGTGTCTTGGGCGGCAATAATCGTTTACCATCAGGCGATCCGTCTGCTCGTTTATCTCCTATATCCCATTAAAAAAACCACCAGTTTTCTGTGACAAGGCAAGGCTAGGTTATACCAATAATAACCAGATTTAGTATATATATATATATATATATATATATATATATAATATATATCTATCAAAGGCAATTTGGCAATTAGGGATGATAAATAATAACAACAGGTTTGTATTCTCCTCTTCAAAAAACTGAACAATAAAGTTAGTTCTAATTTATTTTATTCTTTGCTAACTACGCCCAGTTATATAATTAGAACAGACGTTATGAGTGCATGGTTTAAAAATACAAATTATACGAACAAAACATAAAAGCCTTGTATGCAGTTGCTCAAGGCTTCGGAGAATTCCTTCGACAATGTAAACACATAATGTAAGTAAGCTTGGTATTCTCTCTAGATTGAAAAAGTCGTTTTGTGAATGGTAAATAAAGTATTAGGTTGTCTAATAAATATTGACATTCACAAACGTATTTAGAGGATAAAAATACTAGATTATTTTGCCTTTAAAGTGACATAGATATACTAAAAGTGAAGGTTATGTTTCACATGAGACATTTCATCATTGAATAATTTTTGTGAGCAAATTGATAGAGACAGGATTAACAAAAAATACTGAAAAATAGAATAAAATAAATATTTAAGGGGTCTCCCATGCAACTAACGTGACTTTTTGCAGTTTTTTATAGATAATGGCATGTAATGTAACCCTTCGTACGCGAATCCGACTTGCACTTGGCGGGTTTTTAATAATAGCTAGACACATCTCACACTCGGCCGTTTGATCCCAAACTAGGCATCTCTGTGGCGACTTCCACATACAGCGCAACAAGAAAAACATATGACAGCACCATCTACCGAAGTTACACTGAACTACGGAGTAACGTACATACGAAGAAACTACCAATCCTGAATCGCGTAATAGAAGTTCTCGCGCCAATTAACATATTTACAACATCCCGACATCAACCGTTGCGCAGTTGGCCCGCCAGGCACGATCTACTCGCCTGGTCGGAGGATCCTCCCTCAGTGTTGGAGGGACATCACAGTCATCACACCCGTTCCTCCACAGATCCTATCCTATGGTAACCAGACCGCTGATAAACATACTTGTATATTTCTAAATACACACATACTATACACAAATTGGACACAGAACAAATGATCGTGCTCATCACACTACATTGTCTTGAACCCGCTACCTCTAGCTTAACAGTCAGGGTCACAGGCCACTTGACCAAGACGGTCAATATTTTGAAGTGAAAACTTTTTTAGCCGTGTTGAGCACTTTTTGGTAGGAGAAATTCTTATGAGTTCGCGTCACCGACATGCTAAGGTTTCATGTTGATAATTTCAATTTAAACATTATGAAATTCCAAATTTTACAAATAACGTTCCAAGTTATAAGTTTTCACTTCTATCGGCAGTCCTTATGACTGCCAATTTTTTAAAATATATATGGCAGGCCAAAGTGACTCTACTCTGCGTGATGTAACATGAGAATCCATCAGTAGTGGTCACCATATTCACAGACAATGCAGCATGGTGACCCACACTATAGCGGCCTATTAATTGATTTGGCGTCCGATTTCTATGGCACTTTGTAAACAAAAATATATCTTTATATGGTAGCTACGCTATGTCCTTACATAACACGATAGTATCTCGCGAGTTTAGCAAAGGAATGCGGTCATGAATAATTAAGGAAATTGATGAGGCGGATTAATTAAGGAATTGCACAATTTAATGAATAGTAATGATCATAAATATATTTTATGTGGATATTTAACTTCTGTTAATCTAAGGCCTTTGGTGCAACAGTCTATATCCAATGATGAAGAAGCATCACTAGGCCGCCATAGTGTGGGTCACCTCGCTGCAGTGTTGTATTGTCTGCATTCGCAATGAGTATGGTGACCACCACTCTTGGATTCTGCTTATGCTTTCCATCAGGCAGAGTAGAGTCACATAAAATAATAACAAAGTCCTTAATTCGTCACCACACAATTACAAATAAGTAGGAATGTTTAGAATAAATGTTGTATTCTATTAAAACTATCCACTTTGCTTCAGTCGTTGAAACGTTTAGTCTTAACGTAACCTCGATACGTAGGTTATAGTAGCCTACCAACCAAAGTATAATTATTACTACCTTTACGGGAATTAACGCGATCAGCGAGTCAGCCTGTGACCACGGCCAGTGCAACCTGGTCGAAACGTCAGGCAAAACAGAGGTATGTAGTATCTTGAAATAGTGATCGCGTTAATTCCCGTAAAAACAATAATCATTATATCATGGAACGCGAAAGTTTAAAAGTTAGAACACCAAAGTATTTAATAGTGATAATTTTATGAGACATCATCAATTTATTTTTGTAAGCTCCGTTTCTCTTCGCGGAATACCTATGTCCTTCTGAAGACATTACACGCTTCGTTCGTCAAGACTGAATAAAAATAGACTCCAGTGGCATGAAAACCAGACCGCTCAGTAACATTTAGGCATAAATATATAATCATTAACATAATTTTTCTCAGATCACTTTATATAAATAAAAAAATACAATCGAATTGAAATCCTCCTCCTTTTTTTGAAGTCGGTTAAAAAATACAGTCATAAACAATTCAAAAGTCAATCGAAGCAACATGTAAACCTTTCCGAATTTCAGGAGTCATATTGCCAGTAGAGAAGTTTATTAACAAGATCACAAGATGTATGGTTTACCAAAAACTCATAAAGATAACATCCCAATTCGCCCCGTTGTCTCTTACATTGGTGCCCCGACATACGATTTAGCCAAATATCTAAACAATTTACTAAAGGCAAAGGCATCTTTTAAACCACAGTACAGTTTAAAAAATAGTTTAGATTTAACTAAAAAAATACAAAATATTAACACCCCCCACAATTCGAAATTATTATCACTAGATGTAGATAGTTTATTTACAAATATTCCATTTGAAGAGTGCCTACGTATTTTGGGGTACCTTTTGGAGAGGCAACGTTTACATCCAGGAGAAATAAATGACCTACTTAACCTCACACGTATTTGCATGGAACAAAATTACTTTCGATTCAATAACGAATACTACCGCCAAAAAGAGGGTCTAGCAATGGGATCACCTTTAAGTCCATTAATGGCGGAAATATTTATGGACTACTTCGAATGTAAATATGTGGTGGGCGAGCCCAACATTCTGTTTTATTATAGATATGTGGATGACGTAATTATCTGTTGGACAGGTACTAATCGTCAATTGGATATTTTCGTAAATAGGCTCAACACTCACCACCCCAAAATTAAATTCAAATTAGAATTAGAATCAAATCAGTCCCTTAATTTTTTGGATCTAACAATCACAAGAGTCAATAACAAACTCGATTTCCAAATTTATCGAAAGCCCACACACACTGACACAACGATTCCCGCTTCATCCTGTCACCCACTACAGCATAAACTAGCAGCCTTCCGCAGCTATGTCCACCGTTTAATGTCACTCCCACTGTCCACGGATAATTACGCAAAAGAACTCAAAATATTGTATCAAATCGCGACTTCAAACGGTTACACCAAACAAGTTATTGATAATATAATTAAGAAAAAGCAGAATGACCGGGCTCGCTCAGCACTTTATGCATGTACCCCCGAAAGAATTAACAAGAATGTCGGGAGTCTCACTTACATAGGCCCAATTTCAGATAGAATCGCGAATATTCTAAGAAAACACAATGTTTACGTAGCTTTTCGATCGGATCATAACTTGCGTAAACTATGTAACGGTAAAGATAAATTAGAGAATTCAAAAAAATCCGGAGTTTACAAATTAGTATGCAATGATTGCACCGGGGTCTATGTGGGTCAGACAGGCCGTAGTTTCGAAATTAGGTACAGGGAACATGTTGCCGCTCACAGGAATGGCCATCCAGATAAATCACATTTCGCAAAACATTTAATCGACACCGGCCACTCCTTGAGCGGCAACAATACCTATAACATTCTGCATGTTTGCGATAAGGGTTTCCGGATGAGTGTGTTGGAACAGTTAGAAATATCAAAATATAACAATAATAATGCATATACACTGTTGAATGACCAAACAAACTTAATTCCATCACCACTTCTAAGTATGATTGCGGGTAGTTCGGCACAGATGTCGTTGTGACATTGTATCGATCGTGATTATAGCGTCATCAAAACGGTATATAAAGGGCCGACAGCGGTGCGCTTGCGCGCATTCGAGCTCAAACGCTCGACGAGTCAACATCTCCTGAGGATGCCCCGTGGAGGGGCGAAACACGTGTCGAGTATAGGTTTGGTTGCATGGCATGCTAATTATTTCTCACTTGTTTTGTATGTGTACATATGCATGACGGTGGGATTTGTGCCCTGCTTTCAGACCTGGATATTTGTCTCGCGGAATTAAAGCTAAATATATTTCATAGCATTTAATGTCATGGATTTCCGCAAAGTAACGCCTGATTCCATAACTTATCTTAAGTCAGCAAGTATAGCTGAGCAGGCAAAACTATACATCAAGTTGACAAAACTGCATCGCTTAGCAGCCCAAAACGTTTGGTTCAATCAGCAGTGTAAACACTTAAAAGTATTTCCCCATTATATTAATATACATACTAACACACACAGCCGGTCAAGTGGTTTAGCTGTGGTGAAGGCAAAACAAGTGTGGTTGAATGAGGAATGCAGGCATTGGTTTTCAGTTAGGGACAATATCAAGCTCCACCTCAAAGTTCTGTACTCAGAGTTAAGTTACAAACTGCATAGTGTGGAGTTTGATATTTTAGATAACAAAGCCCGGGACTTCGCCTCCCAAGTAGCGCATGAAAAATATTTAACACAGCGTAGGAAGTTGGAGCGATTAACTCGGGATAGCCAAAATAATAATAATAATATCACCAACTTAGAAAATAATCATTCAGATGCGGTTCATTCTTTCTACCCACGCGTTAAAAATTATACAAATACCCAATTTTCCAATTCAGAGATTTCTTTACTAGAGAAAGGCCTCAAATATAACATCAGGCCACGGTTATCCCAGAAATCGCTCGAAACTTTAATGGTAGATTCAGAAATGGCTTGTGTTAGAAGTAAAATGGATAGCGCCGTTAAACATCAGGTGGCATTTCAGATAAAGACAGCGTCCGCAACCACCATTACCCAAAATTATTCCGAAATACAAGTACATAGGTCATTACAAAACACAATTACTCAAAATGATTTAATAATTACTAAAGCCGACAAAGGCAATACAGTAGTCATTTTGGATAAAACTGCATACCACCAGAGGGTTAACGACGTTATCCAGGGGGAAGATTTTGAACGTCTTACTACCGACCCTACTAAAAAATTCACTCTAGAAATAAAGAATGCAATTAATAACACGTCGTACATTTCTCCAGGCCAGTTAAAATATAAAATTCCAATGAACCCACGATCTCCTTTTTTGTATGGTTTACCAAAAACTCATAAAGATAACATCCCAATTCGCCCCGTTGTCTCTTACATTGGTGCCCCGACATACGATTTAGCCAAATATCTAAACAATTTACTAAAGGCAAAGGCATCTTTTAAACCACAGTACAGTTTAAAAAATAGTTTAGATTTAACTAAAAAAATACAAAATATTAACACCCCCCACAATTCGAAATTATTATCACTAGATGTAGATAGTTTATTTACAAATATTCCATTTGAAGAGTGCCTACGTATTTTGGGGTACCTTTTGGAGAGGCAACGTTTACATCCAGGAGAAATAAATGACCTACTTAACCTCACACGTATTTGCATGGAACAAAATTACTTTCGATTCAATAACGAATACTACCGCCAAAAAGAGGGTCTAGCAATGGGATCACCTTTAAGTCCATTAATGGCGGAAATATTTATGGACTACTTCGAATGTAAATATGTGGTGGGCGAGCCCAACATTCTGTTTTATTATAGATATGTGGATGACGTAATTATCTGTTGGACAGGTACTAATCGTCAATTGGATATTTTCGTAAATAGGCTCAACACTCACCACCCCAAAATTAAATTCAAATTAGAATTAGAATCAAATCAGTCCCTTAATTTTTTGGATCTAACAATCACAAGAGTCAATAACAAACTCGATTTCCAAATTTATCGAAAGCCCACACACACTGACACAACGATTCCCGCTTCATCCTGTCACCCACTACAGCATAAACTAGCAGCCTTCCGCAGCTATGTCCACCGTTTAATGTCACTCCCACTGTCCACGGATAATTACGCAAAAGAACTCAAAATATTGTATCAAATCGCGACTTCAAACGGTTACACCAAACAAGTTATTGATAATATAATTAAGAAAAAGCAGAATGACCGGGCTCGCTCAGCACTTTATGCATGTACCCCCGAAAGAATTAACAAGAATGTCGGGAGTCTCACTTACATAGGCCCAATTTCAGATAGAATCGCGAATATTCTAAGAAAACACAATGTTTACGTAGCTTTTCGATCGGATCATAACTTGCGTAAACTATGTAACGGTAAAGATAAATTAGAGAATTCAAAAAAATCCGGAGTTTACAAATTAGTATGCAATGATTGCACCGGGGTCTATGTGGGTCAGACAGGCCGTAGTTTCGAAATTAGGTACAGGGAACATGTTGCCGCTCACAGGAATGGCCATCCAGATAAATCACATTTCGCAAAACATTTAATCGACACCGGCCACTCCTTGAGCGGCAACAATACCTATAACATTCTGCATGTTTGCGATAAGGGTTTCCGGATGAGTGTGTTGGAACAGTTAGAAATATCAAAATATAACAATAATAATGCATATACACTGTTGAATGACCAAACAAACTTAATTCCATCACCACTTCTAAGTATGATTGCGGGTAGTTCGGCACAGATGTCGTTGTGACATTGTATCGATCGTGATTATAGCGTCATCAAAACGGTATATAAAGGGCCGACAGCGGTGCGCTTGCGCGCATTCGAGCTCAAACGCTCGACGAGTCAACATCTCCTGAGGATGCCCCGTGGAGGGGCGAAACACGTGTCGAGTATAGGTTTGGTTGCATGGCATGCTAATTATTTCTCACTTGTTTTGTATGTGTACATATGCATGACGGTGGGATTTGTGCCCTGCTTTCAGACCTGGATATTTGTCTCGCGGAATTAAAGCTAAATATATTTCATAGCATTTAATGTCATGGATTTCCGCAAAGTAACGCCTGATTCCATAACTTATGAAAAATAGAATAAAATAAATATTTAAGGGGTCTCCCATGCAACTAACGTGACTTTTTGCAGTTTTTTATAGATAATGGCATGTAATGTAACCCTTCGTACGCGAATCCGACTTGCACTTGGCGGGTTTTTAATAATAGCTAGACACATCTCACACTCGGCCGTTTGATCCCAAACTAGGCATCTCTGTGGCGACTTCCACATACAGCGCAACAAGAAAAACATATGACAGCACCATCTACCGAAGTTACACTGAACTACGGCGTAACGTACATACGAAGAAACTACCAATCCTGAATCGCGTAATAGAAGTTCTCGCGCCAATTAACATATTTACAACATCCCGACATCAACCGTTGCGCAGTTGGCCCGCCAGGCACGATCTACTCGCCTGGTCGGAGGATCCTCCCTCAGTGTTGGAGGGACATCACAGTCATCACACCCGTTCCTCCACAGATCCTATCCTATGGTAACCAGACCGCTGATAAACATACTTGTATATTTCTAAATACACACATACTATACACAAATTGGACACAGAACAAATGATCGTGCTCATCACACTACATTGTCTTGAACCCGCTACCTCTGGCTTAACAGTCAGGGTCACAGGCCACTTGACCAAGACGGTCAATATTTTGAAGTGAAAACTTTTTTAGCCGTGTTGAGCACTTTTTGGTAGGAGAAATTCTTATGAGTTCGCGTCACCGACATGCTGACATGACATTTTCGAAGTGAAAACTTCTTTGGCGTTGATCACGTTTTGGTAGAGGAAAATCTTATGGGTTCGCGTCACCGACATGCTAAGGTTTGATGTTAATAATTTTAATTTAAACATTGTAAAATTTCTAATTTTACAAATAACGTTCCAAGTTATAAGTTTTCACTTCTATCGGCAGTCCATATGACTGCCAATTTTTTTTAATATATATGGCAGGCCAAAGTGACTCTACTCTGCGTGATGTAACATGAGAATCAATCAGTAGTGGTCACCATATTCACAGACAATGCAGCATGGTGACCCACACTATAGCGGCCTATTAATTGAATTGGGGTCCGATTTCTATGGCACTTTGTAAACAAAAATATATCTTTATATGGTAGCTACGCTATGTCCTTACATAACACGATAGTATCTCGCGAGTTTAGCAAAGGAATGCGGTCATGAATAATTAAGGAAATTGATGAGGCGGATTAATTAAGGAATTGCACAATTTAATGAATAGTAATGATCATAAATATATTTTATGTGGATATTTAACTTCTGTTAATCTAAGGCCTTTGGTGCAACAGTCTATATCCAATGATGAAGAAGCATCACTAGGCCGCCATAGTGTGGGTCACCTCGCTGCAGTGTTGTATTGTCTGCATTCGCAATGAGTATGGTGACCACCACTCTTGGATTCTGCTTATGCTTTCCATCAGGCAGAGTAGAGTCACATAAAATAATAACAAAGTCCTTAATTCGTCACCACACAATTACAAATAAGTAGGAATGTTTAGAATAAATGTTGTATTCTATTAAAACTATCCACTTTGCTTCAGTCGTTGAAACGTTTAGTCTTAAAATAGCAACATGTTTTGCAATTAGCGACATTGTGTTGTTATAATTGAATCGTGACTGAACGCCGGCGTGCACTTATTACTGCACCAATAGACTTGACCTTCAGTTTAATTTAAGAAGCTCCCAGTTGTACATATGCATGATTTTCTTATATCAGGCTAGATCTGTGGTGCCTTTTTTATGAGATAGGGGGCAAAAGAGCGGACGGATCGACTGATGGTGAGTGCTTACCGACGCCCGTGAACACCCTTCGCCATGGCTTTTTAAAAAAGAGTACGCTTTTTTCTTGAAAGTTTGACGGTCGTATTGGCCCGGGAATGCCGTGTGTACAATGAATTTTGTTGTGCGAGGTAGAAAGTTTATAGAAAAGCGCACAGTTGTCAATCATCTAAATGATGTGGAAAAAACTGCTGTCACGCATGACGATGACGAAAAGAGGCAGCAGGGATCACCCTGCTGCCTCTTTTCGTCATCGTCATAGAAGGAGTTAGAAGGAATCGTCGTTAGAAGGAAGGAATTGCTCGAACTGATGTTCGTATCCCCCCATAGTAAAAGCGATAGAAGAAGAGAATAGAAGAAGATAGGAGAAGCTTTTCTTTGTGTTCGAAGACCACGAGGTCTCTACTGTTCTATTTATTGTTATATATCTCTACTGTTATATTGTCTATACAAAATTGAGTCTAAAGTGTTCGGTGGAAGAGGTTCATGTGAGTGATGCATCTTGTTTGGTTATAAGAATTAATGAAAAAACGGTTGTAATAAGCGTATATAGGTCACCGTCCCATAAAAATATGTATAAACGATTTCTTAATTTCACTTGACGAATTATTAACTTCAATAGAGAACTTTGAAAACATTATTTTAATGGGTGACCTAAATATAGATGTGAAACCAAATGGTGTGGATCGAAATTCACATGACTATTTAAATCTGTTGGTGAGTCATGGTTTACTACCAGGTCATGAAATGCCAACTCGTGCAGAAAACTGTATAGACCATGCTATGATCAAGACAAAACTCTCCACTATTACATTGGTTTGCGACACTCTATTAACGGATCACTGCGCAGTACTTACCTTTGTAGAGTTAAATCATTCAACTTCTGCCCTACGATATTCAAACAATAAAAGTAAAATAAACTATGATGCTCTTATTGAAGAACTAAAGGCGATGAATTTTGACTGTATCATGAAATCACGGGATCCGGATTGGTCGACTGAGAAGCTGTTGTCCATTCTGAATAGTTCTATTCAAAATAATACGATACCAGTAATCGCACCGAGGCGGGAACGATGTGGTAAGCCATGGATTACTCCAGGATTAATTCGCTGCATAAAAAATCGTGATCACATGCATTTGAAATGTAAGATAGAAACAGAAAATGAAATAATAAAAATTACATATAATAGATACAAGAATTTTTGTAATGACTTGTTAAAACGATTAAAGAGAAATTATGATAGAAGTGAATTGGAGAAATATGCTAAAGACCCGAAAATGAAATGGAAGATAATTGATTCTAGAACTAACAGGAAAAATGCGAAAACTTCGGCTCACGAGCTTCTTAAAATAGCAAAGACTTCTGACGCAGCCCTAGAAAAAGTAAATGACCACTTTTCTAGCATTGGCAGTGTCCTGGCAAACACAATAACATCTAAAAGAGGTAAAAATAAAAATGATTTGTCGACTTTTGAATGGCAACATTCACCGCCTAATTCTATGGTATTTTTGGAAACGACAGAAGAAGCAATTGAATCTATTATTAGGAACTTAAAGACTGAGAGCGCTATGGGATATGATGGTATACCCACTAAAATGTTGAAGATGGCCAACAGCATTATTACACCGATCATGACCCATATTGTAAATCTTTGTATAGAAACTGGCACTTTCCCTAAAGTTTTAAAAACATCTATTATTCATCCTGTTTATAAGGCCGGGACCAGAGATTGTGTCAATAACTATCGACCAATTTCAGTACTTCCTGCTTTGTCTAAAATTATTGAAAAAGTTATGAACAGAAGACTATTGTCCTTCCAAGAAAAAGAAAACGTATTATCGGATAACCAGTTTGGATTTCGAGCTGGTAGATCGACGAAGCAGGCGGTCTCTGAGCTCGTGGACCTTGTAGCTTCTCATGTAGACAAGAAAAGGAAATGTGTTGGTGTTTTCTTAGACCTTGCTAAAGCTTTTGACACGGTCTCTGTTTCGGGTCTGCTGAACAGGATGGATGCAGTGGGCATTAGAGGTAAAACTCATGAACTTTTTGCCAGCTATCTAAAAAATCGTACTCAAAGAGTTACGATCAATGGCCTCACTAGCAGTGATAAACAAATACATTATGGCGTACCCCAGGGGAGCATTTTGGGACCAACATTATTTCTAATCTACATTAATAACCTGTGTAATTTGAAATTAAGAAATTGCAGGGTTTTTACATTTGCTGATGATACTGCACTCGTATTTTATGGGAACACGTGGGAGGAGGCAAAAAGGCAAGCCGAAATAGGACTTAATATTGTCTCAGATTGGCTAAGTGACAACTTACTTACTTTAAATGTCTCCAAAACAAAATATGTTCTTTTTGTAAACACAGAGCGTACCTTACCACCCAGCTTTGACCTTCAAATTCATGACGGTTCTTGCCTTAATATATCTACAACAGAGAATAACTGCGTCTGCACTTTACTCGATAGAGCTTCAACCGTGAAATATTTGGGAATACTGTTGGATGAAAGACTGACATGGTGTCCACAGATTGACCAAGTTACAGAGAGAACAAGAAAACTAATTTACATCTTCAAAAAACTTCGTCATGTTGCTAATTACGATCTCATTAAAACAATTTACCTTGCCCTTGCTCAATCTGTCTTGAGTTACTGTATTACATCTTGGGGAGGTGCACTTAAAACACACATCATTAAACTGGAAAGGGCCCAGAGATAATTACTGAAGGTAATGACCTTCAAACCTTTTAGATATCCAACAACTAACCTATACGATGAGTGTGATGTGCTTACGGTCAGGAAACTGTTCATCTTGGACCTAATACTAACCCAACACCAAAAAATACTGTTCGACCCCGGTCTAAACCGAGCTAAACGACGAGACATGATTTGTCCAACGGAAAGGTTCAAAACATTCTACATAAATAAATTTCCTTGTTATTTGGGGCCCATGTTATACAATAAATAAAATAAAATTTTAAATATATATTCGCAAAACAAGCATCAATGCAAAAACACCCTAACTGTCTGGCTAAAAGCTAAAAACTACGATGAAATAGAAATGTTATTTGAAATTGTCAAATAGTTGTAAATTGTGTTCGGTTCAAACATATTGTGGTCTAACTTTTATTTTATAGAACGTTGTTCGTATAATTCTCTAGGCGAGGGTACTTACATATTGGAGTTACATAGACTATTAAAGTTACCAATAAAAGTTAATAACCATCTCTGTGTCAATCTATACTTATAATAAAAATGTAACGGGTCAAATTCTGTACATTAAAGATATTTTGAAAATTTTTTTTGGAGGGCTCTCTATAATCGATACTGAAGCCAAAACTGTAATTTTTTTAATTTTTGTCTGTCTGTCTGTCTGTCTGTCCGTCTGTCTGTCTGTCTGTCTGTCTGTCTGTCTGTATCTTGGCCGCGCATCACGCCGAAACTACTGAACGGATTCAAATGAAACTTGGCATGATTTAAGTTCATACTACGAGGTAGGACATAGGATACTTTTTATCCCGAAATTCAGCACGGTTTCCTGGAGAGAGGGGATGAAAGTCAAAATATGTACTTAGTTGTAATTCAATAACACATAGTCCGATTTCATTCATTCTTTTTTTGCTAGAAAGAAAAGATAACGGGAAAAGTGTTTTTTTTCGTCCGCGACTGTACACTGCCTGTGGGAAGCTGAGACAGATATGTAAATATGGCGGTACGAAGTTCGCCGGGTCAGCTAGTTATACAATAAAATAAATATAAAATGTCTCGGGAAGAAACTAGCATCTGAGATACAGGCTCGGCCTAGTTCAGGTGCTAGTGTACACTATATTATTATTGTGTCAGTGTTCCTAATTCTATGACCAGTGTTTAAATTAGCTATGAACCTGTATGTTCTTAACACTAGATTATGTCAAACAAGAATACAACATGAGTGATGTGAAAGTGTACATATTTCAGTTCCATTGGTAAGTCACTGATGTTTAACCTAGGTATGTGTAAATACTTTTTTTTTGTGTTATAGTTATGGATTCATACCAAACTTTTAAAGAACCTTACTAAAATACACATGTCAATGTTTCACATTAAACTATGTTATTGGTAATGGTTCTGTAATATTTGAAACAGGCACTCCAAGTTAAGACTATGTACCCACATACCACTAACTAATTATGTATGTACTTGATTGCTATGTAATTTACATTGTAAGAAAACTTAATAAAATATTTTATTATTATTATTATTATTTATTTGAAAATATGGATCTGGAATATTCTATATCGTGAAGAAAACTCTTTTACATTTCATAACTGCAGAGTTTGCGTAGTGTTTCACGCATGCGGTCATTTCTTCACAAGTTTACAACACTTTGCATGATTCACGAATTGTTGTTCTGAGTCTGGCTGGTCATTGCCTAACTGGCCCCGCAACACAGGATATTTTTATTCCTGCTGCGGGAGTTATCTTGCGGTAACAAACAGACACACATGCAGAAAAAAAAAGATTAACGATGTAAGTATCGTAATTTATTACTTACAAATAAATATAGTGACAGCTGTGTATTTATGAAGATATTTTATGTAACAATTAATCCATACCGGAATACTTCACAAGGATAATGTGATAAAGCGAATATTACGTGTTGTGGCGCAATGGCACAATGAAGTCAATGTTACGACATTTCGATTGAGGATATCGATCACGTAAGGTTAACAATCTACCATGTGTTTACTAGCCCAGAGCAAGGTAAAGATATTATTGTCGTCAGCTTTGTTTGTCCAAAGCTTTATACAAGGAAGTTTTAGATTACTATACCACGCTGTCCAGACGGGTTGGTAGGGTTTGTTCCAATTTTTCCTTCTCTCTGCAGTGTTGTTGTACTGCGTAGTTAGCTGCCTTAATCGGTCTTATACCACCCGTGAGATGAATACGGGTGGTATAACGGGACAGATGAAGTTAAACATAAATTGTAAGTGTCTGTTTTAACAGACTCCAATCATATCAAGGTAGTAGAGCCACGCTGATTTCAGCACGAATGGGCCGGCTCGACCGGGGTGGTACTACCCTCGCACAGAAAGTCAGCGTAAAATGACAGCGATCGTGCTGTCGTGTTTCGTTGGTGAGTGCGAGACCGGAGGCCCAATGATGCAAAAGCATCATTAGGCCGCCATGGCACACCATGTGACACACATGTCACCATGCTGCATTGTTGCATTGTCTGGTGACCACCACTCTTGGATTCTGCTCATGCTTTCCATCAGGCAGAGTAGTCATTTTGGCAAGGCCAAACATAAAAAAAAGGTACATAAAGATCGGGATCTATTTATCAAGTCATTCTTCTCTCTCTTTCGAGCATAGAGGATTATCTGATTTACTCTTTATCTTTCATTCTGTCTGGTAACGAATAAGGAGTACGAAGTGTCATCAGCCCTATTCATCCCTTGGGTGTCGTAAGAGGCGACTAAAGGCGCAAATTACGCAAGACAACATCACCGCGAAGGAAAGGAAAAAAATAACCAAACTTTATACTAATCAAACTTGACTGTCCTTCTCCTCCTCGCGTTGTTTTCCTCATTACTAAGGGTCGTGATTCCCCAGGTGTGGGATGATAGTCCGCCACTCGTTCCTCACCTTGGACGAATGAAGAACTTCGTGAAGATTGGCGTCCAAGGCCACTCGGATCTGGTCAGTCCACCTAATTGGACTACGTCCTCTTGGTTCTTTGCCGTCATCTTTCCCGGTGACCTTGAATTGCTCGAGGTTGTTCCCTTCTTTTCTGGTGATGTGACTACAGAAGGGAGTAGGGTTTATATTCAATTAGTGCAAAATAGACACATTAGTGCGGAAGGCCATTCATGGGATCTGCAGCATTCGCCTCCAACACCACATCCCAAAAGCATTGATGCTGTGGAACTTGACTGTATGTACATGGTATTATGGGCCGAAACCTCGTCTCTTAGAAAAGGCCTGTGTCCAGCAGGTTGACAATGTGATTGGATTATAAATGAGACATGGTAACATTAAACTTACAAAGGCAACACTTACATTATTATGTCTGTTTATTCTTAAATGAAAACACCATATTTCATTAGGAAGGCTATCTTTGTTTGCCTACTGCGTAGTATTCAATTCAAGGTTGCCTGTACGCATGTTCGATGTATCGTACACCCACCGGTCAACGTTCGTGCAATAAATACGAGTGAGGGAGAGGATTTTAAAACCGGCTGTTCTTAAAATATTTGCTTGTAGTTTTTTTAGTGCCTTCGAAAGATATTTATAGTTTGAGAACGTTTTAAGCGACTGCGAAAGAAGGAGGGTTATGTTTTTCGAGTGTATGTATGTATGTATATTTCTCTGGCACGTTTTAGAGTCTAAACGGCTTGTCGTATTTTTATGTGAGTGGTGTCAATAGATTAGTCGTGAGAGTGACACTGGGTACATCAAAATAAAAAAAATAAAAACAAAATGAAAAAAATATTTAAAAAAATATTTTCTCTTCAGCTCTTTCTATCTTTTCATTTCTACAATTAATTTAATAAAGATGGCAGATATTTACGCAGTCGGGTTTTGTTTTTTTTAAATAATTCGTTACTTGTTAGCTAATATATTGAGAAATTTCTTTTTAGTATTAGCAGTAGATTATTGTCATTATTTGTCTTGTGATGGTTTGATGGTGACTGGTTATCTTGGCGAACCTTGTGGGAGGCCTTAGTGGACGTCTGTCGGATGAGATGATGAGTACTTGAAGAGATACCGTGTGTAAGTCATTGTTCCTACTAATACTGTTAAGATATTTCGAAATTTACTGGTGGGAATAAATAGTGGGGTAAAAGCCGGATAGTTGCCCCACTTTTAGAAAAAGTATGGACCTTAGGTATCATCACTCTTTTGGTGAAACACAACGCAAGCTCTGTGTATCACTCCGGTCGAGCCGAGTCAAGTGTAATTTAATCTCTAAGGCATGAAAAGAAACAAAAATTTTACTGAAACCACAATCTATACATCAATACAAATAAATAATAAAAATAATAAATATTTCGGACATCTAACACACAACGCCATCTAGTCCCAAGCTAAGCGGAGCTTGTGTTATGGGTACTAGACAACTGATACAAATACATTTTATACTTTTTTTTATAAACACATACATATTATACATAGAAAACACCCAAACTCCGAAACAAATATTTGAGGATCATACAAACATTTGATCCGACCCGGGAATCGAACCCGAGACCTCATGATCAGCAGTCGCACACGCCAACCACGACACCAACGAGGCAGTTAAATAAAACTGGACTGAACTAACTGGCAAAATTCTGATAGTTACAAATATTCTCAGAAATTCTGATGTTTATCTACCGTATCTACCGCTTAAGGTCCGCCATAATCATTTACAAATATTATGTATTTGAAAGTATTTGCATTCGTTCATGGCAGAAAATTTGTTGTAGTCCAAACTGCAATGTTTCTCTGAGTAAAATCGTGTCCAAATCCCAAAATACGAAAAACCGTAAAAGGTGTCCATGATACTGATAACATTACCTTTCTGAATTTTATTTGTTCTAAAAATATTACAATTAAGACAGATTTAGCAAATCCTAATAATATTCAAAGATACTCAAGCTTCTAACATTCAATAAAGATAAAATCGATGCTTTTACCGCCATCTAGTATAGAAATACTAAACTAAACGTAATGTTTTTATAAATGCGCCATCTATGAAACCTACTAAAAACTTATTGTCTGTTTTACACGTTAGCTAAGTAGTTTCGCTATTTGACGCTAGAGGACTTTTTACTGTTAAAAAATTGTTTTCTTTTCATCATAACCTATTTTTGCAATCCAATGATTCTCTTTCTCTACAGCGATGAATAATCTGAAGTAATAAATTATTGAATCATTTATTATTACTTAGATTTTAAGAATCATCATGACACATAGCGAGTAGCGAGTCACTGAGTACTAAAGAAATTATGCTAAAAAATCTGCCACAAACGAGCGTGTCATGGTTATAAATGGCTCCTGTCTACTATTTAAGGTAAAATTTGGTGAAAATATTTTATAAACCTAATACCCATCGCGGCCATCGCATTTATAGTGAGTAAGCAGTAACTGCAGCAAAGTAACATTCAATTATAAAATTGCGTACTTTATAACATAAATAAACTAATAAATTAATATTTCGGACATCCAACGCCATATAGACCCAAACTAAGCAGAGCTTGTAAGTTGTACTATGGGTGCTAAACTACTGATATAAAAACATGTATACTTTTCTTTATTTGTAAATACATACATATATATTTTACATAGAAAACACCCAAACTCCGAAACAAATATTTGGAGATCATACAAATACTTGGTCCGACCCCAGAATCGAACCCGATATCTTAAGCACAACAGTCGCATACGCTAGCACTGCGCCACTCGCCGCATCGATGGACGCGCCATCGATGGACACTTGAACTCAAAAGTCACAACTGCGTCCCCGTCCTTCGAGTGCTATAGAAACAGCGGGAGAGGTGATTCTGTAACCTCGCTCACTTGGTCAAAACCACATACAGTGTTTCTTAACTCTGTTTTCTGTGAGACTGTAGGGTCACACTAATCGATCTCGCCCATTATGTGTCTAAGGGCCCGTTCACACAGACCGGCTCGGAGAGGAGAGTAGATTTTTATCACATTGGAAACAGAGGTTTGAGTAATTATAGTAAGGTTTATTTTAGCATGTGCACTTCTTTTGTCATCAAGAATGCTTGAACGCACTTAGTGTGAAATAATAAGAGGAGTCGACCGGCTCCCATTGCGTGCTCTTTCTCGCTCGCGCAACCGATCGGCTCTGATTCTGATATGAAATAGTTGGCGGCTCCGCTTCGGCCAATTCCAAGCGTATACGATCCGGTCTGTGTGAAAAGAAAAATGCGAGCCGATGCTCTCCGAGCCGGTCTGTGTAAACGGACCCTAAGCATGGCTCTTCCACGAAAACTAAGATAAAATAGTCATTTTTGTTGATGTAGGTACTGTTGTAGGTAAATAAAGTCACTTCCGCTGTCTGTTCGCTTAGATCCTTCAAACTACTCAACGGATTTTGATTAATTGATTTGAGTGATTCAAGACGAAGATTTATATGTGTCATAAATGAAAATCATAGTAGAGGAAATTCGACAATTTCGAAGAAGACCAAGGTAGTAGAGCCACGCTGATTTCAGCACGGTTGGGACGGCTCTACCGGGGCGGTACTACCCTTGCACAGAAGATCTACGTAAAATGACAGCGATTGTGCTGTCGTGTTTCGTTGGTGAGTGCGAGACCGGAGGCCCAATGATGCAGAAGCATCACTAGGCCTCTATAGTGTGGGTCACCATGCTGCATTGTTGCATTGTCTGCATTCGCCACAAGTATGGTGACCACCACTCTTGGATTCTGCTTATGCTTTCCATCAGGCAGAGTAGAGTCATTTTGGCAGGCCTTTACATAAAAAAAAAGACTTTCGTGCGAAGTCGGGCCGTGACATTAGGTAAGTATTACATTGGAGTTGAAAACTCACAACAACAATCAAATGGTAAGCGTCAGATATAACCTTGAACGGTACATGTATTTTGTAAAAGCGTTTATCTAATCGCTAATCAGTCAAATGCACTCGGTGACAGGTTGGTTACAACTTCGCTCATAGCGAACCATTTTTGATTTTAACTGATACGTATTTTTTTTAAATATTTACTCTTTTTAACCCGTCTGGCCAACGTGGTGCAACAGGCAAAACTTGATTTATTTAGTAGATTTTTATTTAGTAGTTTTATTTTCTTATAAGTAGCTTACAAATATAAAACAAATAACAAATCAAGAAACTCAAATACTGCAGGCCGTACCGAAATACAATTATGTGTATTTCGGTATTTCTAAGCTAATTTGTAAATATAATTTAATAAATTTACAATTAAGGTATACACACATAAATGGTTTTACTAACAAGTACAAATTATTCAAAATAAAACACCCGACTGCGTCAATATTTAACAATAAAAAAACATATAAGTTATATATATATTCCTAAGCACCGTAAAAAAATCTTTATTTTGATACCACACTCGATGTATTTTGAAAACATTAAAAAAAAACTTTTTGGAGCCAAAAATTATTATTTATTACCTATTTTTTTTATTTTGATGTACCCAGTGCCACTCTCACGACTAAGACGAATCTATTGACACCACTCACATAAAAATACGACAAGCCGTTTAGGCTCTAGGGCGTGCCAAAGATATTTACATACATACATACATACACTCGATAAACATAACCCTCCTTTCGCAGTCGGGTAAAAACTAAGGCGTAAACCTAAAAACATGCTACCTAAGGAGAGGTCTGTGCCCAGCACTGACCATGACTGGACTGTTAATGATGATGACTCTTTAGTAGACTCTATATGAGGTAGACCTAATGCAATAGACGTTATATTGACGAGTGTGTAGGTGCAGTGGTTAGCCGGCAATTTTGAGCTTGTTCAGGACTGATCGACAATGCTTGATTTGAGTGATAAATATGATCATTTATTCTGTGTTTGGGTCTTATTTATTATGTGTATGTACGTAGAAATATATGCGTCTGTCTATCAGCAGTCTCGTTACTATAGCGAAGGCTTACCTAATATTGATGACAGCTCCATGTGTGATTTGTTTCAGGGTATTATCTACTAGTCAACTTTTTGAAAAGTTTTTGACATCAATGTTAGGTATACTTTTAAATTAAAGTAAGGATTGTAGAACGTAATAAAAGGATATATCATGAAAATAATTATTCAAGAATAATTAGTAATTCAACTTAGAAGAATCGTTCAAAAGCAGATAAATATAATCCTCAGGTTTGTCATTGGTCAGGTTATTTTCACGAATTACGTCATCGCACCAAACGTTCTACACCATTCATAACACGCCCAAAGTATTCGCGTAAAACTTAAGTTATTTTCAGTTTTGTTTACTGTACAATAGATCCATTTGTTTACTAAGATTAGATAAAAACATCGCAACACAATCATAAACAATAGATGCAAAATAAATTAATAGCGCTTAAGGTTTTAATTAAAGCTTAACTTACCCATTAACCTGTAGCAATGGAGGCAGATACAGGTCACGCAGTAAAAGACAATCAGCGCCAAAAAGGGCATCAGCAGAATAGTGTAATCCATCATAGCGTTTAGTTGCCAAGAACCGCCACAAAACAAGAGTATAGAACAGTGACTGATGTAGTTTTGGGCGTTTATCGCACTGTGCATGATAATCTGATACGTAAATTTGATAGTATCTAATTAGTTGATAGGAAATGTGCTAAAAGGTTTTACTTTTGACGTGGTGAGGTTTACGATGCAGATAAGCTCCTGGTAAGTCGGGATTAGTCGCGGTGGGATAGTGATTATACGGGGCTGTCTTTGAGCATAAGACGCTTGAAAAAAATAGCTGAAAATGAAAATATCTTTGAATGAAAAGCTTGTTGGTTAGGTGTAAAATTTTATTATGAACTAACTGTTACCCGCGATATCGTCCGTGTTAACTTTAATTAATAAATGTTTATCTATAATAAGTAGGTATGTTAGGTGTATGATTTTATCCCTAATTTTATAGTTATTTTTTTCCTAGGGTTCCTAAATATTTTTGGCCGTAAAATTAGCCTTAGTCAGTACATCGACAGTTACCTGTTTCTTAAATCTTATTAAAATCTGGCCAACTATTTAGATTGAAGAAGATAGAAGATTTACTGAAATCGGCCATAGTCCATCTAATCTAAGAGGCATGATTGCATAACGTTTTACACTTTTTAACATGAAACAACTTTGAATAGGCGTAACTCACACAATCTCAATAACCTTTACCGTAAAACACGGAATTATGAAGCTATTTTTAGTTTATGACAAGATGTAAACGACAACAGACTATTTGATTTGAGGATGTAGAGGGCAATTGTAAATTACATTTACATTTTAACCGACTTCAAAAACGGAGGAGATTCTCAATTCGACCGTATATATGTTTTTTTTATGTGCGTCGCGGATAACTTCGTCGTTTATGAACCGATTTTGATGATTCTTTTTTTAATGGAAAGGAGATATCCCAACGGTGGTACCATGGTAAGGACACTAAGATCTGGTGATGGCATCCAAGATAATCGAGTCGAACCTTGAAGTCAGTTTTTTGTTATGTTTTTTTATTAACAGTTTGTGCTATAGGTATTATGTGGCATTAAATTACATGAAATAATCTTTTGAAAAACAAGAGAATGGGGCACTTACTGCAATGTTTAATAATAAATCGCGTTATTGTACATCAAATATAACTTTTATTATTTTTACGGGAATTAACGCGATCACTTATTTCAAGGTACTACATACCTCTGTTTTGCTTGACGTTTCGACCAGGTTGCACTTTATTTACACGTTAATTACACGTAATTTTACACTTTTACAATTTCCGTAAAAATAATAATTATTATATCTTGGAACGCGAAAGTTTAAAAGTTAGTAAATATAACTTTATACTAGGTCAGTACTCAGTAAAAATGGCAGCCTCATAGCTCAAAGGCAATCTCTTTCAGGCAACGTGTTTGAAGTATTTTCAGCTTCTTTCTTAAAGAATTGTTTACACTAAATAATTTATTCTCTAACTATCTTCGGCATGCGTAGAACGCATGTATATTAAAGTAATGATATTAATTTTTTTTGACACCAATATATAGATCTATGGTGCCAAGAACTTTTGCGGGCAGTCCCTACAATACCCTACCAATGATGTATCAAAATCTTATTAATGGTTTCGGACCACATAGAAAACAAACATGTAAACATTGATTTTTACAAGCTTTTTATTAACTTGCAATGTATGTATGTACTCGTATGCTTGTATGTTCGGGTGGAATCTTGCAACTCAATTCTTCAACAGATATGTTCAACCAATTTTACAAAAATTTCGCAAGCATATGTATTCAGCGTGACAATACAATATTATACTGACATGGAGCTGATCTAATGCTGGAGCTGGAAGGTTGCCCTAAGAACTCTGTAAAGAAAAGGCGCAACATCATCGAGTTTAGACTCGTTTGATTTGTCTTGAGGCATTCCAGTAAAACAGTTTTTAATTCAATTTATTATTTTCATAGATTAATACACAATTCTTAATTTATAATTTTCTAAAAAAATACTATAACTTTTTACTGTTTACAAGTTGGTTTGTAGATAAACATTGTTTATCTCACATGTCATTTATTTAACTAGATTTTGCCCGCAGCGCCGCATGCGTGGTTTTCGTCGTAAAAAGTAGCCTAATGGTCCGTACTCACATGCGGTATTACTCGATAATTTTACTCCAAAACGAGTGAAAGTTTGCGTGTGGACCGCAAAATTCACAACTCAAAGGCTCGCATTGAGCCGGCTCGATAGAATTAAATTAATGTAATTGCCTTCGCACCTACTCGAAGCGAGCCGTCGAGCTTGATTTAAGCGTGTGTACGTAACCGCGAGTGGCGCGAGTCAGTCCACCGTAGTTGATCGTCTAAAACATGTGTTTAGTAAAAAAATGGATTTTCAAGTTTTTTTATCGTTAATTATTTTACAATTAAGAATTGCGAGACTTGTTAAATGGCTACGTTTATGTCTGTTCAACACAGGAGACAGTGCCTACACCGTCTTATACTGTACTACTACGATTTTTTATATTATTTGTTTAAATACCTTCGCTTTCTTGCCATAACATATATGTTATGGCAAGAAAACCTATAGGTTGAACTTGAAAACAAAATGGTTTGTTCATTTTAAGTAAATTCCATAAGGGAGACATATACTTAGTAACAATAGTTATTTGTTGTGCAAAGTTGCTTTTTAACCGCGTGCTCAATTTTGATGACCGAGCAAGCAAAGGATTCTAAAATTCATAACTTAGAATCCCGAGCGTAAGCGAGGGAATCAAAAGAGCACGAGGTGAAAAATCTTTGCACTCGAGTGCAACACGTAACTTTTCATCCCACCTCAGCGAGGAAATGAGGAAATGACTAAATGCAAAAAAAGCATTTACAATCACAAGATACTAAATTGAAATAAAGTACACCAAGAAGGTTCCGAGTCTGAGTTTTTAACAACTTAAAAAAGGTTGTATGATAAATTCGGCACCATGGAGGTAGAAGTAAATAGGTTTAATGATGTTTTGAATTCAAAAACTTAGTGCACACGATGTTCTAAATTCAATTTACTTTATCCTCTAGCGGATGAAAACGGCTTTTGCACTCAGATATCGAAGTGCAAAAATACTCTTTCCGAGATGGGGGGATGAAAAATATTATTGAAACTAGACAGAAATATTCAGACTACAATAAATTAAAGTAACGAAAACATTTTTTTCCTATAATTTTCACCCCTAAATTACAATTTCATTTTAAAAATTTGATGACAGTTCATAAATAGCAAACTAATGCTAAACTCACCCAATATTCTATAACAATGGATACACAAACAGGTCGTAGCATAGAAGATGACTAGCACCAAGAACGGTATCAGAAGATAGGTAAAATTCATAGCGTTTAAAGTCCCAGAACCGCCACAAAACAAGAGTATAGAACAGTGACTGATTTATTGTTGGGCGTTTATCGGACTGTGGGTTATAATCTGACACGTAATTTGATAATCACTAATTAGTTGATAGGAATATTGTTTATATAGATAAGCTACTGGTAAGGGATACTTATTAGACGGAGCAAATTGGGAAAGTCTTCTTCAATTCCCAGGTTATCTGCTTTTTGGTGAAATGTCAGGGCCAAACAAGAAGTCTTCTTATAACTTTTTGACTTCTTAAATACTTGGGTATTTTTAATTATCAAAGTAGGCATCTGATTTGTGGAGTGATCAATTGCCAACTGCATTGAAGGTATTTGGTTAAAGATGAAGACGATTCTTAGATTTCTAGGAAAATAATAATTATGTTTTGGTTTATAGATTATTGCACAAGTTTTCTTAGACATTGACTAGGAATATTCGTATAATAAAGTATTTAAATAATAAATTTATATATAAATGTTTAAATGATGGTTTCGCTGTGTTTGTACTTCTGTTTTGGATACATTAGTTCACCGTAAATGCGTCAGTCAACCCTCGTGACAGAGGATGCTTCAACAGGTTGCAGAAATATTCACCTAAATCATTCTGGAGTGTGAATGAGGCTGGGAATGAATGAATGAATCTGGCCAGGAACTTCTGGAAAAGCTGGGGACGTGTCCAGCTTTAGTGCATCTAGAAATACTTACTCAGACTCCACTATTCATAATAATAGCATGAATTCCTGAGAGTTATTTAGAAGGAAAAGTATCTGGCAGGAATACCCAGGTCGACCACGAAGGAAGTGGATAGATGACATCAGGGCCTGGACTGGACTAGAAAAATATCACCAATTGAAAGAGGCCACTCATGACCGCGAGAGATACCGTCTGCTGACCTCCAAACTTCAGTTTAAAGATGGCACCTCATGACGGTGATAATGAGACTCTACAAGATGAACATATTTAACTAAGATTACTTCGATGGTGAAGATTGCTCTTAGACGCTTCTAACAGACCTGGAGGACGTGTGATGAATCTAAAATGAATCAAATGTAGCAGCAGATCATGTTATATATGCCTTAATGGAATAATACACGCCTAGTTGGTCTTGCGGTTGACGTATGCGACTGCCGATCAAGAGGTCTCGGGTTAGAATCCCGGGTCAGGACAAAAGTGTTATTCTGTATGTCTATATGTTTTCTGATTATAGAAATACTTAATAACAGCTCGGAGTTTGGAAGTTGGGATCTGAATCCTCTTGCCTCGGTGAGCACGTAAAGTTATCTTGATCTCTCCCCGATCGTGTCGGTTAACCGTCTCATCGGATTATGAGAGTGAGCAACAGAGAGTGCACCTGTGTTTACGCACACACTTGTGCACTATAATATCTCCTGCGTAGTTGACTGGTTTCCGTTGAGACTGGCCGCCGTGGCCGTTATCGACTAGGAGAAAATTGTTGTTATTATAATACACAAAGATGTTTGATATCATTGACAAATGATTTTATCGTGGATTTTATCTTTAATGTGAGATGCTTCTTGATGTGACTTCCTTATCTGGCCAAGTCACAAACCGCCAGCTAGGTAGGTCAATCTGATTTATTCTGATAAACTCAAACCACAATGCCAAATAGCTATTGAGACAGCTGTAAACAAAAAAATATCAGATCTACGTATGTCAATATTAGTAACTAGCTTTTACCAGCGACGCCCCTGTGAGTAAAAAATTTGATCGGCATATAGTAGTGAAAAAATTCCCTCTAATGTGCACATAATAAAACACCAAATATTTGGATGTGATAGAAACGTGGTAATCGTACTTATTTTCTGAGAATGAAACGCATTTAATTTTGATAAAACGACACGACAAATTCTCACAAAATTTATTTTAATCAGCATAACTTTTGTGATAAGAACTGATGGCAACGTCATCAAGGAATTTACAATGAATATTGATATCGAGATTACGTTAATGGCTGTCATCATCATCATTACCATCAACAGATTTAGAAGTCCATGACAGAACATAGGCTTCTAGTTAACCGTGCTAGCAGAATTTAGAATATCATTGCTGCAAACTGCAAACTGAGTTTTCTTTTTACTTTGAAAATACATTTTCATCTACAACAGCCTGAATTAGACCACTGCAAGATATAGGCCTCTCCTTAGCAAAGAGGTTATAGCATATTATACCACTATACGCATACTTATACTAAACCTATTTTGAAAATGCTTGTATACATCCTTTACAAGACGATATGAGCGTGATTATATAAAGTACTAGCGGCCGCTTGCGACTTCGTACGCGTGGAGTTATTTGCACATTTTTTTTATACTTAAATAGGTACCATTTAAAATCCTTCTGCCTTAATTACTTTTACTTCAATAACATTGGACTTTCGTACAAACTGCCATTCCCCGTTTTAACCCCAAGAGGGGTTTATTTCTAAAGACATATTATAAGTACACTTTCACACCATCTATAGAGGTATATTATATATATATCTATACATTTTAAATTTCAAGTCTCTTACTTAAAAACATAGGACTTTGATACAAACCGCTTTACCCCCTCAGGGGTGGAGTTTCGTAAAATCCGTTCTTAGCGGATGTCTACACCCTATTAGGAACCTACCTGCTAAATTTCCAGTTTGTAGGTGTTATAGTTTCTGAGATGTCGTGATTAATAGGTGAGTAATATTTCGCTTTTGTATATATAGATATTAATACTCTAAATATTATATTGCTAGAATATATACTCACGGAATATTTTGACGATAAATCTGCCAATAATGAGGTCGCAAACTGTCAGGTACACCAGCACCAACAACAGAACAGTCACAAAGAAAAATAAAAATATAATTTCCTTCTCGTTCAAAAACATTTTTAATAACACAACACTACTGAATATAAATAGTCACTAATTGTTCGTAATTGAATGAGCAATAAGAGTCGTATCGAAACAGTCGGATAAATCGTTCGAAGTGTGAATAATACTGACGGATGCTGCTGTGTAGATCTGTGTGGTTTGGAGCGCTGATAAAGATGACACGGTGTAAGATTGACGACTCTGTGTTACAATAACACGTTGTTTACTGTATGTACCTACTGAGACTGTGTAGTATTGTGTTCGAAAAGAAAATAGATTCTTACTTAACTTCGGTTTTCTGAGTTTGGTGTAATACTCCGGTGGACTCATCATTTATGTAACCTGTCCTCTTTATTATACAAAATGATACAATTTCTGAAATCATTAAACAAAATATGAAAGGTATAACACTTATGTACCTAATATAATGAAATCTACATAACCTAAAGAGTTTGTTTAGCTAAATTAAAAACTTCGTTTAAAAAAACCGACTTCAAAAACTAAAAAGTATAAAATAACTTAATTTGTATGTGCTACCTATTCATAGGTTTGAATTCGGTGCCAAGCCAAATGTAATAGTAGAAGTCCTCCTTTTGAAAGTCGGTTAAAAATAAAAACCCTTGAGAGAATAATTGCAAAATCATACAAAGATACGCATAATGTTGTGTTTGTTCGTCACCCATTGTAAACTAAAAAATTATAATCCATGTTTATCTAATTTAGGATTAGCTCACTATCTGCAGGCATTTACATTTCTTGATAACACGGACCAAAGAATGTCCGCGTAAGTATGTCCTGTATTATTTGTAGTCATAATATTAAGTCATTATTTATCGTATATTGACTGTTTTGTAGTTCATGTACTTTTGTATGGTGACGGAGTAATGATACGCAGTATTACCACCCCTTTTTATACCATGGGCATCGTATGAGCTTGCTAAGTGAGCAAACTGCAAGAAAGCAGCACTGCTAATAGAAGGAAATCTTAAAACAGATCCTATAGCAATCTGGATGACAGTGTAGTTTAGTAGATTAAATCCTTATTTCTTAAGCCGAGTCTCCACCGAACAAAAGTTGGAAACTTTTGTGTTGTCAACACGTGTTGGTGACAAAAGTTTCTGTAATTTCCTTGTGTTGGCAACAAAAATTGTCAACAAATGTTGGGAACCGTGTTTCTGTTTTTGGCGGTAAACATCAAAAGAATACGCTTGTTGCAAATATTTATTGGCTCTGTGGAGACGCTTAGTTGGAATGTTTTTCAAATTGTTGGCGACTCGGTGTAGACACAACGGAAACAAAAGTTGGTTATTTTCTGAAGAGTTGCAAACAGTTGGAAACACTGAAATTGCCAACAATTTCGGTGGATACGCGCCTTTAGAAACCTATGTCCAGCAGTGGACTAGTTAATGCTGTATAATAATGATGTTATTATTGTGTTTTCTAAAATATATCTATAACGAAGCCATTGTGATACGCTTATCTATTTTGTCTATTTTGAAAGTTTCCACGCAATAATTATTCTATGAGGGACTGCTTCTCTTTTGACATGCGATCACAAAATGAATTTAATTGATTCGTATTAACCATTATTTTGTATTAAAAAAAATGTTTTTAACAAAAAATACAAAATCAAAAGAAAAATCTTTGTTTAGAAACAATTGTAAAGGAATTTTTGTTTTGTGTCAAAACATAAATCTTGTTGGAAAACATACAACTCCGTGTCTCACTCTGTACAACCGGTGTACTGTATAAAACCGTTCGAAATTGAATCTTATTACAATACCTTAGAGTATATTTTATATCAGCAAATTTAAAACATATCATTTAAGATAATCTGATAAGCTTATCTGCTTTCCCAATCCCAAGCACCAAAATAACAAGATCTACCATGCTCCCCTTTACTTGAAACATTATAGAAGTGACCAGTGCATAACCCTTGAGTTTGATAGATCTTTTCATTTTAGATACCAATTTACAAAGACTATTAATTTACAAGGTTACTAAAATCAGCGGTTCGTTGAAAAATGTATGTTGAAATTGACATTGAATTGCAAAACATCAATAATTTACCATACGTTTTAGATTCAAGTATTGCAAAAAATACAAACATAGAACCTGCTCCTTTCCTCAAGTCGGTTAAAGTAAAATACATTTCCCACCGTGGGTTGGGCATGAATGATTCCGAAAGAGGCAACCAAATAATATGTTCTAAATTATTCAAAATGTTAGGTATTCATGAAACAGAGATAATTATTTTTAACCGGCTTGAAAAAAGGAGGTTCTCAATTCGACCGTAGGTATATTTTTTTTATGTATGTTCGCGGATAACTTCTTATGAAACGATTTTGATGATGCTTTTTTTAATAGAAAGGAGATATCCCAACAGTGGTACCAGTGACACTAAGATCTAATGATGGCATTCAAGAGAAATCGAGCCGAACTTTCTAAATTCGTAGGGGCGATTAGTGCATTTGTTATTTTTTAACCGACTTCCAAAAAGGAGGAGGTTCTATGTTCCAAAGTATGTATTTTTTTTATGTATGTTCACCGATTACTCCGGCAATAGTGGACCGATTTATGGTGGTCCCGAGGTGGTCCCATTGCCATCATATCAGGATCTGATGATGGGATGCCAGGGAAATCGAGAGAAACTCTCATTGTTTATAGGCACATACTATGTTTTTCGTATATTTTCTGAAGTTACACCGGTATTTGCGTCTGGTAGTCATCATTTTATGATGATGAGCTGATGATGTAAGGTACAACTCCTTAACGGTTAGGAGTTGGAGGATAAATCTTTAAATATCATATGTATATATGTTACTTTTAGTCGTATTCTTTTTAAATTATTTAGGTAAGCATAATTATGGTGGAAGGTGGAAGGTACAACTCCTCAACGGTTAGAAGTTGGAGGATAATTCTTTCAATTTCATACGTATCTAAAGACCTTCAGTCGTATACTTTCAAGTTATTTAGGTGACCTGATGATAGAAGGTTAAACTCTTCAACAGTTAGGGATTAGAGGATGATTTTAATATTACACGTACGTTAATATTAGACCTTAATTTGCATCCTTGATGATGACATTTGATGAAATAGTTCAAGTTACTACTTACCTACGATTGTTTGCACTAAAAACTGAAAAATAAAAACTTTTTATAAAAAAAAACCGACTTCCAAAAAACATCCAATGAAAACTCTCTGCCAAAAAAACACTTAAAAGCGTAAAATAAACTGGTTGATGAACTATTTCAAAGCTGTCTTGATCATTTCGAAAGTGGACATAATTGTCTAGCAACAACCAATTTCTGAAATCACCAAATCCATTCATGGAAGGAATTTCCATTTTTATTCATTACCTTTTTCTTGAGCATACTTTTAATTTATCTATCTAAATCCCAAAGAACCCGGTTGACGAAAATTTTAGATAGCTTTGTGTTATGTTGAGGAATGTACCCATCACATTTGTTGATTTTTTTTTATTTTTTTTATTGTATCTGCAATCAGTACATTCACTTTTAGCAGATCTGCTGCATGATTCTCTCGTTTAGAGTGTGTCCTCCAGCGAGAACATCTACACATAATTAATTCACCATCCTATAGGATATCTCTTCTATTCAGGCGTTTAACATAGCTGGTTATTGTGAGCTGTCGTGCAAGGGTATT
This sequence comes from Diaphora mendica, assembly GCA_949125395.1. Taxonomy (NCBI): domain Eukaryota; kingdom Metazoa; phylum Arthropoda; class Insecta; order Lepidoptera; family Erebidae; genus Diaphora; species Diaphora mendica. The sequence continues at coordinate 17,554,529 of OX421334.1, forward strand.
GGGGTGGGCTTCTAGCCGTTTTCTGTATGTAGTCTTGATATTAGTAATTTCATCTCTCACTGTGTGTATTTCCAGGTGTTCGTGGATCTCAGCATTAGTCTCATACCACGGGACATTACTGATTGTTCGGAGTATTACGTTCTGCATTCTTTGTATTCGTATGATTGAGGAGTTACTGGCACTACCCCACAGCTGAAGGCCGTACATCCATATAGGTTTCAGGATCGACTTGTACACTAGTAATTTGTTGTCGATTAACAGTTTGCTGTTTCGGCCTAACAGCCACAGGAAGCTTTTGTATTTCATGTTTAGCTCTTCTCGTTCCTTCTTGATGTGATCATTCCATGTCATACGCCTATCAAGATGGAGATCCAGGTATCTGACAGAGTTCTTGTGTGGAGGTGGCGTTTTCTAGTTTCACTGAGGGGCAATTGCCTGTACGCAAGGCAAAAGTAACCTGCACTGATTTTGAGGTACTTGCTTTAACCCTCTATAACTCAATAACATGTTTTTTATTTTTTTAGTTGTTATTGGGTAATTAAACCAAAATAAAAATACACGTGTTTCATAGTTTTTATTTATTGTAATTATTTTCCGAAAAAAATTGAAAAATAGGGAGCGTTGCCTAGGGGCAACACTGAGTTGTAATCTTAAAAACTATACATATAAAAGGAAGTTATGAGAGATGGAAGTTCCTGAAGCAGTTCTTGGTTTTGGTATAGCATAGAGCAACCCCGCATTTTTCGCATGTATTGTGAGTAAATCCAGTACACTTTGGAAACTTGCACCTAATTTTTTTGTCAGACCATTGGGGCCAGTGCCCAATCTGGTCTTGCCGTACTGCCATAGGAGGTGCATGCTGTGCAGGTCCTTTATGTTTTTTGGCTTGTATCTCGTTTTCCAGCGAACGGCGACTAGACATACTAGGCTTTGTACCCAATTTACAAAGAGTAACTGCAACATCTAGACGAAAATCTGCTGATGATAAACGACACGAAAGGCCGTTGTCTTTACAGACTCTTTTATAAAGCAACCATGCGTTTGCCATTGTGAGATCCAAGTAATGATAAAATAGACGAATTTGCCATCGTTTGCTACGCAACTGTATCTTGTATATCGCCATGATGCTGTCAATGAGGTCAACACCACCCATGTGGCGATTGTACTCTCCTACAACGTTCGGACGTTTTATGCTCACGTACCTAGAGTTCTGTTTGTCCCATCTGCGAACATCAGTTTCAGGCTGTATTCCAGCAAAAGTAGAAACCAGAGTGACAATTTTGTTATCTTTCCATGCCACATTAGAAATGTCGGTGCCATTGACGTCAGCTACATATTCTTCTGAATGTCCTCTGGGTTTTTTCAATAGTATCTTTTCTGGTTGCAACTTACAGTCTGGGATTCTATTTCTTCTAATCGTACCAAGACTGTGAATGCCTTCTTTGGCCAAATATTCCAACAGACGAAGAGAGGTAAAGTAATTGTCAAAATACAATTGGTAATTTTGATGCCTTGGAATTAAACGCGCTAACCTCATGACGACGTTGGATGCTGCGCCCAAATCTGGCTCTTCTGGAAGAGTAATGTTTTCCTTACCAGTTTCAATTTCTGTTTTATAGGCATAACCAGAAACGCCACTCAACACATAAATTTTATAACCCCATTTATGTGGCTTTTGAGGGTTGTATCGCTTCAACACATTCCGTGCCTTAGTGGAACACATTTGCTCGTCAACACAGAGGTGTTCTTCCAAAGGAACCTTTTTGTAAGCTGCATTTAGAGATTCAACCACTGGTCTTATTTTGAAAATTCTATCATAACCAGGATCGTTTCTAGGTAGATTTTTACTATTGTCATTGAAGTGTAAAGTTTGGCGCACTTTCTCAAATTTATTCAATGGCATAGTATCCTGTATTATTGGGGTACCAAGTATTGGGTTCCAGTGGTTCGTAACTCTGGGTAATCGGATAAGAGACATTAGATAAACCACGCCCATAAATTGCCTGATATCCATTTCTGTCACACGAAAAGTGCTATTAGGATCATTCTGAACTTGGTAAAGATTGGTCTCTTCTGATATCATCTTGATAAGCTCTTGTGGAAAGAGGTAAAAGAAAAACTGGATAGGGGTTTCTAGTTCTAAAAGTTCAGTGCCTAAGTTCATGTTACCCTTGAATCTAAGCTGCTCAGAATTTACCTGTAGGCTCTTCTTCTTCCAGCGTAAATTCAATTTAGTAGGTTTCGTTGCAGTTTTATTTGATTGATTGCTTTGAGCTGATGAAGGAAGAGGACCGTGTGATGCAGTTTCAGCGCTTGGAGGTGATGGAACTGAGCTTTCGTGGTTACTTTCTAAGGTTTCTATTATAGAATCAACGTCGATATCTAAGGTGGAAGTATTGTCTTCAAAAGTTTCTAATTCGGGGGAAAAATCTGGGTCGGCGAGGCTGTCATCGTCGAAATCCAAACCGTCCTCACTGTCATCATCATCCTGCAGCATCGAGGTAATATCCTCTTCTAAAAGGACTCGATGAGGACGCTTACGAGCTGCCCTGAAACATGATATCGAGTGATCATGATATAATCTATACACACACAAAATAATACCCCTATCCGTCAATGTAGCTTACGGGCAACAAACACAAATTCAAAAAAAAGATCAATATAATGAAAATAAATGTTATTGATAACGTCAAATATTAAATATTCAAACACTTACCTGTTCATGTTATTGAAAATAAAGCCTTAAAACTCGAAATAACTATATTTCAATAATTTTCAATTCGGAGCACGCGCGCACTTGTTCAAACCACTAACGACTTTGTAAAAAAACTTCAATTGGTGACAAGTAACGCCATCTAGTGATTAGTTTTTAAACTTGTTCGTTACTTCTGTTTGGAGACTACAGTATACAGTGCGATGTATTGTCAGAAAACGAATTGTATGGATGTAGTGATAGATCGGACGGTATGTTGCTTACAGTCTACATCATGATATAGAGGGTTAATCCTCCAATTTCGTAGCCATTTAGTTGTCTCGTCTAGGCCTTTCTGCAGGATTTTAGAGGCTATTAGTGGGTCCTTGTGACTCGCCAGGATTGCGGTATCATCGGCGAATGTAGCTGTAGTTATGGTATTCGAGCAAGGGAGGTCGGCCATAAAGATAGTGTAGAGTACAGAGCCCAACACTGATCCCTGAGGACCACCAGCTTTTATATCAAAAAAATTTGAAGTGGTTTCACCTTCTTTGACCTGGAACAGTCTTCCTGAGAGGTAAGAACTGAATATTAAAAATAGCTGTGTGGAAGGCAACTTTTAATTTTACAGAGTAGGCCTTTGTGCCAGACTCTATCGAAAGCCTGTTGTATATCCAAGAAGTCCGCAGAACAGTATTCTTTTTCTTCCAGTGTCTTTCTTATCTTGTCACAAACTCTATGAACCTGTTCCACAGTGGAGTGTTGCTGTCTAAAGCCAAATTGATGGCCGGGTATGATGTGATTTTCTATCAGAATAGGAAGAATTCGCCGGAGAAAGAGCTTTTCGAATATTTTCGATAATACCGGGAGCAAACTTATAGGTCTATATGATGTGATTTCACTTGGTGGTTTTCCATTTTTATGAATCATAGTAATTTGGGATACTTTCCATATTGCAGGAAAATGTTGGACTCTTAATATCCCATTGCATAATGTAGTGATGTAAGTTATAGCTTTTCGAGGCAGTTGGCTAACAATTTCTTTGGTTATCAGGTCAAAGCCCGGCGCTTTTTTATTCTTTAGCTCATTGATGACTCTCCACACTTCCCGAACTGACACAGGCCTTGGCGGTAAATCCATTTGGAAGACTTGGTTTAGAGTTGTATCCACTTGGTCATCAAATTCTGCATCCATCGAATCATTTGGGCGGAACACTTTTGATAGATGTTCAGCAAATAGATCTGCTTTTTTCTGTGGTTTTCTCACCCATCCTTCAGCGCACTTTAAGGGTGGTTTAGCGGCTTGCGGTCTGTTCAAACCCTTGGTTATTTTCCAGAGTGAATAGTTTGTAGACTCTGTAGCGGTTACCTTTTCTAGCCTGTCTTAGAATGAGTTATTATGTCAGTTTCGCAGTAGTGACCTGAGATCTTGTACAGCTCTGTTTAAATTAGTTTTATCTTCAGTATTCCTACTTAAGTGCCAGACTCTTCGAAGTCTACTCTTTTCCAGAACAGCTTTTTTTATTTCTAGAGGATAGTTGTTTACTTCAATACTGTTGCGAGTCTGGATATCAGGAGTACTTATCCAGCATGATTCCTGTATAAGCGTCGTTATATATTGAGCTGCTTCATCTATATCTTCAGGCGTCTTAAGGGCCATTTTCATGCTTATTGATTCCTCGATGTGCTCACGAAATATGTTCCAGTCTGTAAGTTTATTACATAGCCCTATTGATCTTGACACCTCTATAAGGTTGGTACTAACTGTCAAGAGCACCGGAATGTGATTTGACGAACTGTCATAACAGGACTCAGGTTTCATATACAAATTCGTTAGCCCTTTGGCGATGAAGAAGTCTATTAGATCTGGCACCTTCTTGGTATCAGTTGGCCAATGAGTAGGTTCTCCTGTGGATATGGTGCATAACTTGTTTCTATCTACGCTCAATTTCAGTTTTTTACCTCTGGTATTAGTTAATCTCGAGCCCCAAGACGTATGTTTGGCATTCCAATCTCCGCCTACAATATAGCGATGCCCCAGAGTGTCAAAGAAATCGGTGTACAATGACTCAGTCATGGTGTGCTTAGGTGGGCAGTATACGGCTGATACGTTAACGTCTCCTGTTTTGTCATGGACAGTAATCGTGGTAGCTTGGATGTGCTCAGTTTCATAGTTAGACATTTGATGATGCTTAATGGATTTTTTTATAATGATGGCTGATCCTGCATGACTTGTACCGTCTGGGTGGTTTGTAATATAGCAGTGGTAGTCTGGAAACCTTACTATGGAATTAGGTTTACAGTGGGCCTCAGAGACAAGAAGAATGTCTAGTCTATGTTGAGACATCAAAAGTTTAACTTTATGGTTATTAGCGGCAAGACCATTGATGTTCCAGGCTACAATACGTAGTGAGGTCATTTGGTCAGTTTATCGACTAGTTTGGCTATGAGACTCATAAGAGTGCTCATTTGGTGTAGTATGATATCAAATTTTTCAGTCTGTTTTATAATAATTTGTTCTAAGTTTATCTGACTTGAGATGTGAGTATTTTCATAAGTGTTCTGGCGGGTGGTGTTTATTTGTGCTTGTTTTGCGATTTCTGCGTAGGACAATCTCTGTTCTGGATTCTTTGGCTCTGCATTAGTATTCAATTCAGTCAACATAAATTTTTTGGGTGTTTTTTTGTTAAATATCGGAGGGATATTATTTTTTTGTTTTCTAGCTTGGATTTCCTTGTAGACTTCGCATCCCCTGTAATTAGCCGGATGAGGTCCGTTACACAAGGCACACACTGCTGGAGTGGTCCGATCACGCTTTTGACACTCGGATGTCTTGTGTGATTGCCCACATTTTACACACCTGTATGGTCTCATACAATAATTCTTGGTATGACCGTACTGTTGACATCTCTGGCACTGAACTATTGTTTTCCTTCTTCTTGGTTCTTCTATCGTGACACTTTGGTGGTATATATATTTTAGGTCTTTGATATCTTTATTGTGGGTACCACTAATGAGATTAACAAAGAAGGTAGATGTCGGATGTTTGTTTGGTCCATACCTTGCATTTATTATCTCTCCAGTTACTATGTTTCCTGTTGCTTCTATGTCTTCTTTGATAATGTTGACTGGTGTAGATGGATGTAGATTTTTTATTACGATTCGAAAGCATCTATTATCTTTCCTGTTCAAGGTGTGCCCTATCAGGCCTTTTTCTCTAACCAAAGAGATAAGATTTTTATAGACATCTATATCTGCAGTACTTATCCTAAGTTGTGTTTTGTTGACAATTTTATATGTAAATTGGTCTTGGTTGGCTGTTGTTTCTAAAAGATTTGTTAATTCTTTTAGGTCTTCAATCCCATATAGTACAATTGGTTGTGGTTTGATTTGTTTCGTCGGTTTATCTGTTTCATCGGTTATATCAGTAGGTAATCCATCATAGCGATTTGATGTTTTGGTCGTATCTACAGGGGGGCTGGCAGATAGCTTTCTATTTTTATTTCTATTATAGGGCACTTTCTGCCACGGAGGAGGACGCGGAGAGTCTGCAGGTGTTAAGGGCCCGTCTTTGCTTTTTGCAACTTCAGTAGATGGTTGTGTTGGAAAACTTTCAATAGACGTTGATCTAGGTCTTTGGTGGAATAAGGCATGGAATGCTTGTTGTACAAGAACTTTTTGGCCAGCAGTACTTTCTAGCACGGGAGCTTGGTTTTCCACTCCAGTGGATTGTTCTTCCGAGGAAGTTAAAGGAGGATCTTTATCCGAGAGAGAGAGAGAGAATCCGAGGATTATTAAATGTTGATAATCTATACTCTATCTACACACATCAAAAGTGTCTAGGGATCAAGCATTTTTATGCGGATTTCTTGAGATTGAGATGTGGCTTTGGCCCTGGCCTGCTCAGTCGCCAGACTTGAACCCGATTGAGCATGCATGGGATATGCTACAGAGAAGAGCTCTGCCGAATATGGAGGGTATCCAGTCGCAAGAAGACCTTTTTTTGTTGTTGCAACGAACATGGGCGGCCATTCCAAAGCATGTTTGGATGAACTCATTTTGAGTATGCCAAACCAATGTTCTTGTGTTGTTAGTGTTCGCGGTAGAAACACGGATTATTAATTGTTTAAGTTACCTAATAAAATTTTAAAGAAAACTGTTATTTCAGTCTTTTTTTCGAACTTTAATGTTAGTGGTTCAAATGTCAAAAATCCCTTAATTAGGAAAATGGCAAATTTCTTTATTAATGCAAAGGTGACTTGGTTTATCGTTACTGTGACAAACGAAAACACTTTATTTGATGAATCCTTAAAGAAAATTTTAATTAATATCAATCAGGAGAAAAGTTATTGCAAAAATATATGTTGATCCCTAGACACATATGTTGATCCCTAGAAACTTTTGATGTGTGTATATACTATTATATAAAGCTGAAGAGTTTGTTTGTTTGTTTGAAGGCGCTAATCTCAGGAACCACTGGTCCGATTTGAAAAATTCTTTCAGTATTGGATAGTACATTTATCGAGGAAGGCTATAGGCTATATATCATCACGTCATCATCTACGATCAATAGGAGCGGAGCACCAATGAAAAATGTTTCAAAAACGGGAGACAACTATCACGGGTCTATCTTATTGTTTAATTTTTATATTTTCTAGTTAGTTAGCCTTCAACTTATATATAAACAGCTGGAGAATCTCCGATGTGAGCCTTAATCATAATGATGCTTGTAATATTATGATTACTCAAAGCATTTTTCACCTTAATTGAACACATCCTTCAAATTCCTCAACGCCTCATTATGAGAAAATCATCCAAAAAAGGGAACCAGTTTCCAAAATGTGGAAACATAATATGCGCCTGCGCAGACTGCAGTTCACACGCAAACTTATTTGGAACTGATTGTATTTCTTTTAAACATTCCTGGTTATAACAACTGCAGCGGCTGACGAGTTTTTGTAGTTGGCAAGTTTTGGAAATGACGAACACTAATGATGTATCTATATAAATTATGACTTTTTGTACAGTTGTACACTCTAATGTCTTTGGCGTTGATTATACAGGTTCTGAGTTTGCTGCTACTTCTCCTTAGACTTTCAAAGTATCTTGAAATTGGTCATGTTCTGTGATATAAAGAAAAGGTATTAAATATGATAATTTCGACAATAGTATGTTGTGGTTATGTGAATCTGGAATATAATGGAATATAATTGTGGCTAAGCTCTGTAAATAAAGAAAAAAAAATTGAGTGTGTGCTTAAGACCGCACGGCAGAAGTGAAAACTTCATTGGCAATCGCAATCTTATTACGTACCGATAATAACTATTAAATTAATGACGAAGCCGCAGCTTCGCGGCGAGTCTCGCCACGCCAAAAATCATTTCAACCCCACGCTTTGGATTGCTGTGACAGCAATCGGCGCGGCGTGACGGATCAGCCTAACTTACTACCTAGTATTGTATTAATGTGTGTGCGGTGCGCCAAATCTCGCAAAAGAAGTTTTCAGTTCACCCGATCGAGCCTTTCACCTCAGAGCGTGACGGATCACCGACTTTTCACCTCAGAGCGGGATGTGTGACGGATCAGACTAACTTACTACCTACGAATAAATGTGTATGCGATGCGCCAAAAGAAAATTTCACTTCAAAACTACTACTACGGCGGTAGTATCCTCTCACATAAGACCAAATTTAAATGGCAGTACTCAGACTAGCGTGTATCGTTGGTGAGTGCCTAAAGATGCAAAAGCATCTGACTATGCCGCCATGGTGTGGGTCACCAATTCACCATGCTGCGTTCTTTCATTTTCTGCATTCGCAATTAGTATGGTGACCACTGCTCTTAGATTCGACTCATGCTTTCCATTAGGCAGAGAAGAGTCACTTTGGCAGGCCCATATTTAAAAAAAACTTAAAAAAAACCTCAAATTATGTTGACTTGTAGTTGGTATTGAACAATAACAACAACAAAATTTCGTGTTTTGAATCCAATATTATCCTAAATATTTATCGAGAAGCTACATAACTACCTGCGAGCTATTATAAACTAGGTACTTCATACTTGAAGTGTATGTGTCTATAGTCAGTCAGTTCACTAGTAACGCATTCATTGAATGAATGAGAAGGAAGCATTAGGTCATCTCTAGGCATGTGCGGTCGCACACAGTTCAGTCAACTGTGAGCGGCGGAGGTGAGTGGGCACATGTACCTCGAGCCGACAATATATGGATATACAACAATACTTTCAATAGGTATATCTTATGTAAGAAGACATAGGGATATGGTAAGAAATAAATAAAATAAATTTAAACAGAATTAAATTTAATGTTATTATTCTCACAATTCATATAAACCTCCCATTATTGATTCATCAACATAACGTGTGGACAGATGCCGCGGCTATACATTGCTATAACACACCTGTTACTCTTCGTAATATAATTAGCACCTGCACAGAGTACGACAAACAACCAAAAAGTACACTATCGTTAACGATTTGCATGAGATATATGTGTGTCATTCTCGGTATTGACGGTGTATTATCCACGTCTCATGCAAAATTATTAGTTACTGGAGTCTAAAAATCCCATTCGACTGCCTTGGTAGCACAGTTCTTTATTAAAGGCAACTCCTGCATCAGGAATATACATCCTGTTTCGCGGGGGACCTTACAAACATACATGAAACGGACACAAAGAACACCCAGACTCAGGATAAAAAAAAAATGGATCACACAAAATGTTGTCCCATTTGGGATTTGGCGTGCAGACCACTTACACCACTAGACCAACTGTGCAGTTATAACTATAAATTTTCAAAATTTAAAAAAACCCGCGACGTAATAACCTGAGTTTCCTTTAATTTTTTTTTAAATATTTTTGGACATCTAACACACAACGCCATCTAGTCCCAAGCTAAGCAGAGCTTGTGTTATGGGTACTAGACAACTGATACAAATACATATATACATTTTTTTTTGTAAATACATACATATAATACATAGAAAACACCCAAACTCCGAAACAAATATTTGTAGACCATACAAACATTTGGTCCGACCCGGGAATCGAACCCGAGACCTCATGATCAGCAGTCGCACACGCCAACCGCGAGACCAACGAGGCTGTCAAAAAGTAAAAAAACACGTTATGCGCTTTCATTTGAGACCCCACTCGATGATATTTTTGCAGACATTCGGTTACTCTTCCCCACTTTCACCCCCATAACTTTTAAACGGCTCAATCGATTTTCATGAAACATGTCTAAGAACACTCGTAACTCACCTTTCATACAAAAAAAAACTAAATTGAAATCGCTTCATCCGTTCGGGCGCTACGGTGCCACAGACAGACAGACAGACACGTGAAACTTATAACACCCCTCTTTGTGGTCGGGGGTTAAAAACAGTGGTACCGCGACTGTAGCGCTTGAGGTCTCTGGTTCGATTCCCGGGTCGAATTGAAATCGATTGTTTCAGAGTTTAGGTATTTTCTATGTAAAATAGGTAAGTACTTAAATAAAAAGGATATAAAACTTCTATCAGTCAATCTAGCTTTCATAATACAAGGTCCTGTCCAAATATTCTTTACCCTAATCATCATCATCAACAACCTTTAACAGTTCACTGCTGAACATAGGTCAAAGCCTTCTTTCTAAGGAGTAGAAAGGAGGCTTTGGTCTACAATACCACGATAACCAGACGGGTTTGTTCCAAATTTGTTTTCTCTTTGCAGTGATGTCCTGCGCAGCTTGCTCCCAGTAGCTCTTACATCACATGGATGAATCCGTCACCAATTTCAATCTACAAAAATAGCAAATCCACTGACCTCAACGCGAATTCAGCCAGCAACAATATTTCATTGCCTGCGGGAATTTTTACAAATAGCCATCGTAAGGCGATGAATTATACGAGACCAGTTCATTCACGTATAGTCTCAATCGTTTATTTAAATTTACAATATTAATATAATGCTTATCTTTCGTTTTCAATAATAATAGCTAACTGCGGAAACGTCTCGTATAACGATAAATCTTTATAGCATTAGAAGCAATAATGCGCTCTACTTTTTAGCTGTTTTAAATTATAAATCAATGATAAATTACAATCTGTGAACATTAAAAAGTAGACGAATTATAGGTACATATCAGGGATGTTGCGGATGTCGTTTTTTTCACATCCACGGATGTAAATGCGGATGCGGATTTTCGAAGTCTCGGATTTTCATTTTCAGATTTTCGAATTCACATCCACGGGTGCGGATGTAGATGTTTAAAATTTGACATTAATATAATAAATGAATTATTCGCTGGGCCCCGCTCAATTTCTTTCTTGTAACAATTTGTATCACATTCACATCCGCATGAAAATCCGCATTGATTATTGCGGATCCAGATACGGATGCAAATGGCAATTTGCATCCGCATTTGCGGATGCAGATGCGAATATTCGGAACATCCCTGGTACATATCATAATGTAAAGTCTATTTGCCAAAGGGCCACTTACTACGGTCCTGGCATACCTCTTTTACTTCAGCCACATATATTAATCACTGTGCGCATTCTCGTCTGTTACTGGTGCTTTTTATTTTATTTATTTTTATTTAACAACTTTATGCACAACGTACAATGGCGGACTTAATGCCACAGGCATTCTCTACCAGTCTACCGTTGGGTGGTGTGGAAATGAAATAAAAGGTGCACTACACATTAGTAAGGGATTCTAAAATTCCAAATAGACAATAAAAACAATTAAGAAACAAATGAGAAAAAAAAATGGCAAATCTAAATATCCATACAGATTGTCATATAAACATACACATAAACAGATAAATATAAAATACATACATAAACATACATATCATTGCTTTTCACTCGTCTTATTTTTTAGAACATCACAAAGTTGGTCAATAAATGTCCACCGTGGACGACCTCTTCCAGCACTTTCACACATATTCGCTCTATAAATTGCTTTCGTAAGTCTCCTATTATTCATTCTTTCTAAGTGACCAAAATATCGAAGGATGCCCTCTTCAGTCCTTGTCACTACATATTTTTTTAGTTATATTTTCTATATAAGTATGAATAGTACAGTAGACCATAAAATATTAATAAAACAAAGTATCAGAAAACTAAGAATTTAATATTAATATAAGAATATCAAAACAAACAATTTTCAATAAAGTCACTCGATACATAACAGTAGTTGGAGACCCAGATGTATCCGCCACGGTATGAACATGAGCGGCCGGGTATAGCGTACTTGTAATGAAAACTCGCGTTAACATATGTACCTTGTCATATTTACGACGTTTGCTTACAGGAACAGACTTGGTAGTCATCCCGGTGGAAGAAGTTAATATTTTTCTATTTCCAACAAATCGAATTTTAGAATACCACTGAGGGGTCCTATTCTTAGGTTTAGGTCTAACGAAGATAGGGCTTAGAGGCCGAAAATACCTAGGTAATGTTGTAGATTTAACTGTAGTTGTTGTACTAGTTTTGCGGTTTAAAACACCATGAAGAGAATGGCCATCAGAACGATGAACTTCTTTAACAAACCCTGACTTTATCATCGATATATCAGGCAGTAAATTTCTATAACCTTGTTGATGCTGAACTTTAGATTTCTTAATAGGTTTCGGGGTTTGATTTTCTTTTTCCTCGGCGCCAAATCTTAGACGTGTCCCTGGAGGTTCCATAGTAAGGTTAGGGTCTTCAGGCCCACCAAATACTTCAAACTTAATAGTCGCCTTATCTTTTATCGCGAATGTTATGTAGAGATTGTAATTTGTAACATTTTTCGTACCAAAAAACTCCTTCAAAGACGTTGGGCGTAATTGGTCGCCTGGTTCCCATATCCCTTCAGTTTTACTGACTGTGGGAGGATACAGGTCTTTGAAAGGGTAACGTTTGAAGAGATTTGGCACCATTTCTTCAGAGGAGCTAAAGGCTTCTCCTTCCATCAGGTCTATCTGTTCTTTAATCGATAATATAGCGCTTGAGTGTTCCTCTACGTTCATCTGGAAATTGTTTTATGGCTGTTATAATTTTTGTTTTAAAATTAAAATCCTGTATTAGGAATATATTCTGTAAACATACACACATACTTAGAATAATAGCTTGTTTAACACACATATCACACATGAGAAGTTTGGACACACAACTCTCAGCGCAGTAGATGCAATGTGGCGAACGCACACCACAATGCCATCTGTGACGTCTAAATGGAATTCCATTATCGAAATAAAGGGATGGTAAGGGATACATTTTATTATTTATTCTATTTATTTATTTATATCAACTGCTCGCTACACTTACAGTTACCCTTACAATGATAAGAATTCATTAGGAATTCACACTCACAGTCGTCCGATTCCAAGCCAGGCAAAGCCCGCACTAAGAGAATCAGACAACTGACAAACACATTGACTATTGTTAGGTTAAGATTGAGATTGCGTTATGATTAAATGTATTTTGATATGCAATGTATGATTTACTAAAGATATACTCACTTTGATTTTAATGCATGTGCATTTATATACAAGCAGGTCGTAAAGTGATATCTGAAATTCCAGAAAATGACGAAGATTAATCTTTAACTTTACAAATTACAAATAACCGTGGGAGAGCCACTCTTCGGCATGAATGGGCCGGCTCGACCTTAGTGATACCACGGCCTCACAGAAAACCGGTGTTAAATAGTGCTTGCACTGTGTTTCACCGAGTGAGTGTGGATACCGGAGGCCCATTCCCTCCCCTATCTCCCCCTCCCATCCCGCCAAAGGCCGGCAACGCACTTGTGACGCCTCTGGTGTTGCAGGTGTCCATGGGCGTCGGTAATCGCTTACCCTGAGGCCATACGTCTGCTAGTTTGCCCACCTATTCCATAAAAAAAAATGTTTTAATCTGAAGAATGTTTAAACTCCTTTAAGCGGAGCGTGAAAATCATCTCACTAGGCCGCCATAGTGTTGGTTACCATGCTGCATTGTACCTATTTGCATTGAGGATGGTGACCACCACTCCTGGATTCTGCTCATGCTTTTCATTAGGCAGAGCAGAGTCATTTTTGGCAGCTAAAACATAAAAAATAATGTTAATATTTTTGAATGTATTAATCTCAGGAATTTCTAGTTAGAATTGACTGGCTTGGTAGCCAATGCGACTGTTATGCTAAGTACTTGTGGTTGATTCCCGAGCCGGACCAAATGTATGTATTAACTGTATTTGTTTCGGAGTTTAAGTGTAATATTATAAAGTACTAAATTATAGGTTTTGCGACAAATTTTCCTATTCTATTTCAGTTGCTGTTGTCCTTCGGTTTGGTCGGTTTAGACTGAATAGGAGTACTCTGTATAAGTAGATAAGTTGATAAAATAACCACGAACCTTAAATACGGCGTTACCAATACGCCCCTCAGCTTTCAGCTCGAAGAATTCGCGATACATCAAGTTTCTCCAAGTACTGCAGGCTCCATCGTATGACTCCCAAGTTTCGTTAACTGAACGGAATACTTATTTATTTATTAACTTTATACACTCACAATTTCCGAGAATTTTCTTTGAAATTTATTAGTGTTCAGTGTGTATGATATGTGTATATGTAGTATGTATATACTACAGAACTATACATGTAATTGTATTAGAATATTTTGTACATACCTTTTGGTGGATTTGGTGTTATTAGCTATTAAAAAAAAAGAATATAAATTACGTTTTATTTTACAACATTACTTAGTTACCACACGCTTGCTACAAAATTAGTGAACTTAACAATAAATTATTAGTCGTAGGTATTATTACTGCCACGGTATATAAGTATGTGACCATAACCGCAACGATAGAGGTTGGATTCCACACAGGAAATTTTCATAACATTAACGTTAATTTAAATGAGTTCAGTTTTTCAGAATAAGTAATATACACACATACTGAAAGGCACATGCACATAATGGATTGATTTCATTTTGCTTTACCTATATTTGAAAAAACATATTGATGCTACTTTGTTTTATAAGTCGAGAGTCTACATCATCATCATCAGCCCGCTGCAGTCCACTGCTGGACATAGGCCTCTCCCAAGGAACACCACAGAGCCCGGTCTGTTGCTTTCTGCATCCAGTCGCTGCCAGCCCTCTTACGTAAGTCGTTCCTCCATCTGGCCAGAGGGCGTCACACACTACGTTTGCCAAGACACCGTCTGCACTCTAAAACACGCTTACTCCAGCGGTTTTCTGTCCTTCGACATATGTCGAAGAGTCTACATAAAGACGATTAAATATTTTTCTGCAGCGAAAAATTTTATGGGTACTTTGGATGGGGAGTAAATTCATTTTTTAATTGAATAGGGGGCAAAAGAGCAGACGTGTCGCCTGATGGTAAGCGATTACCGCTGCTCATGACCCACCCGCAACACCAGAGGCGTCACACACTACGTTTGCCAAGACACCGTCTGCACTCTAAAACACGCTTACTCCAGCGGTTTTCTGTCCTTCGACATATGTCGAAGAGTCTACATAAAGACGATTAAATATTTTTCTGCAGCGAAAAATTTTATGGGTACTTTGGATGGGGAGTAAATTCATTTTTTAATTGAATAGGGGGCAAAAGAGCAGATGTGTCGCCTGATGGTAAGCGATTACCGCTGCTCATGACCCACCCGCAACACCAGAGGCGTCACAAGTGGTTGCCGGCCTTTTAAGAAGGGGTACGCTCTTTTCTTGAAGGTTTGAAGGTCGTATGGGTTCGGGAATACCGCAGGCGACAGTTCATTCCACAGTTTTGTTTTGCGAGGCAGAAAGTTCCTAC
Organism: Diaphora mendica; assembly: GCA_949125395.1. Taxonomy (NCBI): domain Eukaryota; kingdom Metazoa; phylum Arthropoda; class Insecta; order Lepidoptera; family Erebidae; genus Diaphora; species Diaphora mendica. The sequence goes on from OX421334.1 coordinate 17,570,024, forward strand.
AAAACCGCACAGTTGTGAACTGCCAGCCATCTAAGTGATGGGATTTAAGTGAAGAGATTTAAGTTGTGTGTAACTTTGATTGAATACAAAGCAGAGAAAACATTCTAAGTACAAATAAAAAAGAAACTTACATGGAAATACAGCAATAGTATCAGGATCTGTTGGTTCCACATTGAAGTACAGAGGCGAGACTGTGTCAAACGGGTAGTGGTCGTACTTCATTTGGACAGACGTGTTTACGTTTGACCTTCGATTTTGATCATCTTCTTGAAACCCTGATTGTGCGCTGAAATGGAATGTTTTGAGACGTGAGTCTCATTATTTCTTCATCAGTTTCGGCTATACGGATGCGGCCATTTCGCCGCTACATACTGCGATGTGTGGTTTGATAACATGGGACAACAAATTGTGTGATTCACATATTGTTGTTTTAGACTGCTCGTTAAATATTAATAAAAAGTTTGTTGCAAGTATTTAAATATTTTAGTTGTTTCTTCTTAGGGTTCCGTGCCAAAGGCAAAAAACGGAACCCTTATAGATTCGTCAGGTCTGTCTGTCTGTCTGTCCGTCCGTATGTCACAGTCACTTTATTCCGAAACTATAAGAACTATAATGTTGAAACTTGGTAAGTAGATGTATCCTGTGAACCGCATTAAGATTTTCACACAAAAATAAAAAAAAAACAATAAATTTTGGGGGTCCCCATACTTAGAACTGAAACTCAAAAATTTTTTTTTCCTCGAAATATTTTTATTAAAAATTTTATCCATGGATAGGTCTACAAAAATGATATTGAGGTTTTTAAAATCATTTTTTTCTAAACTGAATAGTTTGCGCGAGAGACACTTCCAAAGTGGTAAAATGTGTCCCCCCCCCTGTAACTTCTAAAATAAGAGAATAATAAAACTAAAAAAAATATATGAAGTACATTACCATGCAAACTTCCACCGAAAATTGGTTTGAACGAGATCTAGTAAGTAGTTTTTTTAATAGGTCTTATGGTAAACCGCAAAAAAACACTATTATTAAAACATCGACCAAGTTACAACGAACTACAAGAACTTTTATATTATGTTACTTGCTGCTAGTCGGACTCGCCCATGAAGGGTTCCGAACCCTTCATGGGCGAGTCCGACTCGCACTTGGCCGCTTTTTTTGCTTTCTGTGGTCTCCTGTAATTGAAGCAGCACGCATACACGATACATAGTCAGTCAATTACTGTGTATAATTGTATATATCCTTTGTTGGAGATCCCAATCTAATAAATATGCCTATTTCAAAAAATCTGGCTACACAATATGTGGGAGTTAAATAAGTAAGTTAAAAGTGGTATTCAAATCCACAACACTCAGCGCAATACTCAGTGACCGTCCAGTTTAAATCGGATACATACTTAAACAGCTCGTGTAAGGGTACATCCTCAAATGCACCGTCTCTCCGGTAGACGTCGTAGTGGTCTACTTCGGTGGTCACTTCTTGCATCCACTCGTAATAGTACTGCAGGTTTATGAAGCGAGCTGGAGCCGCGCAACCTGGACCACGGATCCCGAATCCTAGCTGCGAACAAACAATACCAATATTAAACAATAACACATGTGTACAATAATTATAAGAAATCGTAAACTGACTAACCCAGGCAATGTCTGCCTTAAAACGAGCAAATTCCTCCCTGCTTTTTTTATGGAATATGGGGCAAACGAGCAGACGTATCGCTTGATGGTAAGCGATTACTGCCGCCCATGGACACCCTACCAGCAACACCAGAGGCGCCACGAGTGCGTTGCCGGCCTTTGGGAGATTTGGAGGGGGATGCGGGGAGCGGCTTGGGGTATGAGCCTGTAGATGGTTTCAAACCTCAATATTTTACTGACATGTTTTACTTTGTTACAATTAGCTATCTTTCACATACCAATGTAAAGTACTGGGTGGCGTTAGAAATGAGGATCATGCCGCTGTCCCATACGCAGTGAGATTTGCTTGACTTCGCGTGGCCACACAGGTAGTAGACAGGCTCTCTCGACTTGTCACTAAGCTGTAATCAAATCGATTAAATTAGTTATGGAAAAAAAAACTTTCTTGAGTCTTTATTTACAGGAATTTTCCCCTGATATTCTATTTAAAAATATAGTCAACAATTAACAGTTTGATTTGATTTCTCGCGGTCTGGGTTTCCGCAACTCGACGACTTAAACGCGCCTATTTTGCGTAAAACAATAAACAGTTTTAAGAAGACGGTTTAACAATTTTATGTGTCAGTGATGAATTAGGGTAGGTATAATGTATTTTTTTTCTTTCCCTATCAGCAACAGATATTTTAGAGGTATAGAACTAACTAACATATAGAGCATAATTACCTTCATAGAGAACTCACCTTAGCTCTGTGATAAAACTCAGAACAAGAAGTATTATCGGTGTACTGCACTGTATGTATCACCTTCTCGAGAAGCTTGTTCTCTGAAAATATAATGAATATGTCGGAAAACTAGTATTTTCGGTGCACAAGACCAAGTAGGTACAAACAAATGATCTTCATTATCATGTAGGTAATTTAAAATAGAACAACGAGCCGTAAGTTTTATCGCTTGCGTCTCGTAGTCAAATCAGCTCCCGTGCTATTGACCATATATTCCGGCACATATATTATGTTTTTAATGTTTAAGGTCGTCAAAGTCCCCGAGGAGAGGCCCTATAGGTCATTTCATTGGTTTACTGCATAAAAATGCAGATGTCGATATACTTTCTGTCAATGAAAACCAAACGGTAAGGAATGTCACACTGCTCATACATTGCGATGCTGTTTCTGAATACATTCTGAAAGAAGTTGATAGCATAGCATATAAGTGATTTGGTAGCGAGTCCCATGACTGTTATAAAAGGAAATAAATAAATTAATTCTGATGACATATATGTACAACATCCACGAACATTGTCAGTCCACTGACTCGTCGGTGACGTGAGAGGTCTATGTTCAGCAGTGAACTGTTAAAAGCTGTTGATGATGGTGATGATTGATGATGATGGCTAACATAGTACTGCTACCTTAATATTGAACTCACCATCAGTATATCCGACAGCATAAAGGTACGTAGACGCATTTAATGGCTGACTCGTCCAACATATTGGCTTTAATGGATCTACAGACAGAATAGTTTTAGATGAATATTGGAGATGGACCTGTTGGTCTAGTGTGACCTTGGCTGCTAAGCCGGAGGTCGTGGGTTCAGTTCCCACGCAAGATACATAGTTGTGTGATGTATACAACCAGATGCGTCCTCTAGCCAGTGAAGCGCCCGTGTACAATTATTACTCTAGCGCCCTTTAATTAACGTAGCGCCCTTCAGTAAACGCGCAGATTCATAAAAATCTGCCAAGGGCGGGTTGGATCCGTACGATAATTTATACATTTCAAGCGTCTACTAACAAGTAGACGCTCTTTGCTCGTTTTTGCTCGATATTGATAACGACAACAGTCGTTATCAATATCGAGCAAAAACGAACAAAGAAAATCAGGTTAGTTGTATGGAAACCCCCTTAAATATTAATTTAGTTCTGTTTTTAGTAGGTATTTGTTGTTATAGCGGCAACAGAAATACATCATCTGTGAAAATTTCAACTGTCTAACTATCACGGTTCATTCTTATGAACCCGTACAGCCTGGTGATAGACAGACTGACAGACTGACAGACAGACAGACAGACGGACAGCGAAGTCTTAGTAATAGGGTCCCGTTTTACCCCTTGGGTACGGAACCCTTATGAGGTCAATTCAAGACATAATTATTGCTGGCAATTTAAATAAGTATCATAATCTCTGTTAAAACCGTGGTGTATAAATCAATCACTATTATCTATCTCTCTGCATTGATAAGAAATGTTTTACTTCATATCAAATGATTCATTCGTATAAAAAATGACTCATTATTATAATTTTATTAATTTGCATATCCAGCCTTCCATGAAAAACTAATAAATTATGATGAAAGTTGTCTTACACGGGTTTTCAGTATTATCTATATCCAACTCTAGGAGGGCCACGGTGTTGAAAGTAATGGGGCCGTACTCAGGATGGGCGGTGTAGGACTTCGGCTTGCAGAACCATGGAACATCAGTCGTGGCGAAGAACTGGACGCGACCATGCTGTCTGAAACACGTATTTACTACAAGTGTTCGTGTGGTGAATAATAAACAATATGGAGTGTCACTGTTTCTGTTCATGCCGAAGGTATATTATATATTTATTTATTTATCAAGATCTGGAGGAGAAGAGCTAGCGAATACGTAGTAATAGGAAAATTAGTTTACAGTTAGAGACTTGACGAGTGTGCTAATTTCTATCATGATATCGCAGTAAATGTCTATCATCATCCTGAACAACAGCCTTTAATTGTCCACTAATGAATAAAAGACTCTTTTTGGAAATTAAGTTTAACTATATCATGCTGGTATATGGTAAGTTTCCACATTTCCTGCTCTATGCAGTGATGTTGTCCTACGTAGGTTACAACAACGACATGAACAGACGTTAGACTGATTCATCTGGATTCATCATTAACTGACTGCTCGGTAAATCGGTTGGCTTAGTGATTTAAGCGGTCGCCACACCGCTTTCTACTGCACCTATTGTTGTGGGTTCAAATCGCACATGTTACAACACTTTGTGTGATCCACATATTGGTTTTCTGAGTCTTGATGTTCTTTGTGTCCGTTTCATGAATGTTTATAAAGTTAACGCGGAAGTTGTCCTTTTAAAAAACAAACAAACTGAGACTCCGATTTTTTATCAGTCATTATATACATACATACATGTATTACAGGCGGTGGGACTTACTTCAGCATCGTCAACGGCAACCTGGAGACGTCATGGGCATTGACCAGCGCGTAGTTCTTCTTCACGAGCACGACGCCTGTCACTGCTATTTCCGGCAACGCATCCCTTGCATCTAACCAAAGGAAGATAACATTGATATAGTAATTCGAGCCAATCACATTTCAACTTAGAGGAGTATCTTTAAGAACCTTGAAGTAGGGCCTGCTATGCATTTTTAGCCTCTTTAAAAGTGACGTAACACGTTCGCAGCGGCACTGATTTATCTGTATTTTCCATTAGTGCGTTACGAGGCCTTTGAAACCTCGTTCTGAACCAGACGTTGTGGCGGCACGAGGCTTAATAAACCCCACCCACAGGAGACAAAAATCCTTTTTTTGGCGCCAAATAAGGCGAATTTTACGATTTTTGTCGCGATTATTATTATCAATGAGTTGATTAACCTAAATCTGCCGCCACCTGTGGGCAGATTATTTAGTTTAGATTCTATAGGTAAAATAAAATGTGGGGTCTTATGTACCCCATACCGCACTGAAAAAGGGCAGTTTTTCATATTGTTTAGTGATGGGAAATAAAAATATCGATTTTATTGAAATGTAGTTACTTATGGATGCTTTTTATAAAAACAGGTCAAACAAAAATATTTTTTGCAACCGATACATTCTGTGAGAATTTTCTTTACTTTTTTGTCAGCCTCACAACTTGATAAGAAGGTGCGAAGTTTTTCTTAGCAAACTACACATCTCCTCTTCTTAAATTCCGATTGACAAAGAGGTACTTGTCTAGCCTAGTGACAATTACCTTATAAACATATCAATTATGTTACATAACATAAAATAGTCTCACGCCTGTATCCCCGAAGGGGTAGGCAGAGGTGTATTATAGATACACCCTCATTTCGCCAACTATTTTTTAGTCCCACGTAATAGGTGGCGAGCCTATTGCCGTTTACTGGGGACGTATTTACCAGTCTCCGTGCTGCTACTAGGAATTTCCTTACAGGAAAACCCAATAACACTTTGCCCGACCCGGGAATCGAACCCGGGACCTCAGGCACAGCAGTATAAATAATGAAATAATATCAAAATACTTAACACAAGGAACAAGGATAGAAAGCGTTATTGTATTGTAATCTCTAACTATACATACAATTCATTACAGTGTATAATTTATTATATTATATATTTTATTTATACACCATATTTTAAATATACATAGCTGGAATTCATTTATTATATTTTTACATAATTATTTCACTTAGACTGAGTATAATTTGTAAATATTGATTGGAAACTTACCTGTTTTTCAAATATCAGTAATTTTGAATTAGATTTACCACCCAATTCCTCTTCATCATCAATAATATTATTAATTAACTTTCTTCGGCAACGTTTCAACATCCTATACATAGTCACGGGCGCAGCGTTCAACGTTTTGCACAACACTAACCGCGTGAAGCTAGTGCGGGGGTACGAGGTATTCGCAACCTCGTAACGCATAATAACGCATTAAACTTTTATTTATTCAGTGCGGTACGAGGTCTAAAAAATTCGATATTAAGGTAGGTATACCAAAAAACTCGGCATCAATAGCACATCTCAGATATATAGTTATCTCTTTCCTAGACTGAATCAGACGGAAGTTACGCCTTTCGCACGACAGAGAAGTTTAAGTTTATCCTTACCGCTATAACGACGAGACACGGACGAGGTGTTTCAAGCCTCGTTTCGCACTGAACGTGTTAATATAAGTCAGTGATCGTGCTAAGTCAGTCAGATAGATAATTGTGTGATAAGTAATAATAATAGTTTATTATCCAAAGCCATACACAAAACTTTCATCTCAGTCATACAAATAAGCACAACACTAGGTAGGTATATATTTTTTATTTCTTATAGAGATAGAGTGAAAATCAGTGTCTATGGTAGTAAAAACTGTATTACAGATACTGGTGCATTCCTCTTGCAATTTTTAAGCTATTGCATAGCTTTTATCGCGGGCTTTGATGCCTTTGTGCGCGGCGACTGAATCAAGAAATTCCGTAACGTAACTAAAATAAAACCTGACACACGAAGCTCGCACGGATCGAGACGAGCTGCTCCGAATATATAGGTGTATCTATTATATCTTTATAATGCCACACTCATCGCATGTGCACCCCGTAAGTATACATGTTCAAAGAAAAAAAAAAACTGTGAATATAACAGTCCGTTCAATGACGAAGACATTTTATTAGGAATAGTTTAACCTTTTATAGTATGCTGTGTAACGAAACCATATGTGGTAGAGTAGAGTAGAATCCAAGTATACATGTTCAAAGAAAAAAAAATACTGTGAATAAAACAGTCCGTTCAATGACAAATACATTTTATTAGGAATAGTTTAACCTTTTATAGTATGATGTGTAACGAGACCATATGGCTAATTAAAAAAAGTGATCAACGCCATCTAGTGACGATGTTGGTACTAATTTAATAGTTTAGTATTTTTCATTCACAATATTATACATACTGCATAAATAAAAAATAAATAAATAATTATAATTACATAAGTTGATAAAAAATGCTATACAATAGCTTTACCGCGGCAGTCCCCGAGTGCCACACTTTTTTTTTTGCTACTCTTTCTACTCTGGCTGATGGAAATCGTGAGTAGAATCCAAGAGTAATGGTCCCATACCCATTGCGAATGCAGACAATGCATCATGGTGACTTACACTATGGTGGCCTAATGAGAAGCTTCTGCATCATTGGACCTCCAGTACTCACTTTGTCATTCTCACCAACGAAACACGACAGCATGAATTCTGTCATTTTATGTTGGACTTCTGTGAGAGGGTAGTACCGCCCCGACAGTGCCGGCCCAGCCGTGCTTCAATCAGCGGGGCTCAAGTAACTTGCCGTATAATTCAGTTGTACGTTGCCATACTAAATTATGAGCATCCAGTTTGAGATCTGACGACCGTGTGTAAAACTTGTCAAGTTATTACCTATATTTCAAAATGGTGGCTAAACAGGATAGTTAAATAATATTATGACAATCTGTTGGGAGTAATAAAAATGATGTATGCATCAGACTTACACAAGACCACTCTCAATACTCCGAGCCAGACGAATGTTCCAGTTTGGCCCAAATTTCCTTCATGTATCGTCCCTGTGTTTGAAATATCGCAATAATACGAATATGCATACACCATTCCTGCAAATACGGACTTACAAATCTAATGAAACTATTTGAAAATTTACTTAATTATTATTCTATCAATTATTATTCAAGTATGAGGCGCTCATAGCCCAGTTGCACTCGGTGATTAGAAACAATCACCGAGGGTAAGCAACGACGGCACGGTCAGTACCTGGATGGGTGATCGCTAGTGGCATGTTACCATGAGCGTCTCCGTGATTCGGAGGTCACGTTAAGCAGTCGGTACCGGTTGTTATCATATGATAACAATCGTGAAGCTTATTTGGAGGACTTTGGGCGGCTTAAAAACATCCAACGGCAAGACTGCACGTTTGGCCTAGTGGTTTAACGGTCACCACGCCGTTTCCTACTTCGCCAAGTGTCGTGGGTTCAAATCCCACGTAGGACAACACTTTGTGTGATCCACAAATTGTTGTTCTGAGTCTGGGTGTTCTTTGTGTCCGTTTCATGTATGTTTGTAAAGTCCCCCGCGACACAGGATTTATTCCTAGTGCGGGAGTTGTCTTTTTAAAAAACAAAAAAAAAAAAAAAAAAAAGATTACGTAGCCACAGTGTTGTCTTGCCAGGCCCCAACCCGCACTTGGCCAGCGTGGGGATGTATGGCCTTAACCCTCTCCTGAGAGGAGACCCGAGCCCAGCAGTGGGACGTTATAGGTTGTTGATGAAGTATTAAACACTCCACGTACACAATACATGAAAGGCTTATAAAATGTATACACATATAACACATTGTGGTGACGGAGCATTACCACCCCTATTCATCTAGGGGTTGCCGTAAGAACCGACTAAAGGAGCAAACTGCGAAACAGGACAGTCCTGCAAATAAAAGGCAACCTCTACGCAAACTACCGTGGGAGTTACCATCATATTCACGAAGCAAATAATCATATTCGTGACTGCCTCGGTGGCGTAGTGGTAGCGTATGTGACTGCTGTGCTTGAGGTTTCGGGTTCAATTCCCGGGGCGGACCAAATATTTGTATATATGTTTTCTATGTATAATATGTATGTATTTACAAAGGAAAGTATATGTGTATTTATATCAGTTGTCTAGTACCCATAACACAAGCTCTACTTAGCTTGGGACTAGATGGCGTTGTGTGTTAGATGTCCGAAATATTTATTTATTATTTTTTATTATTATTTTTTTTTTTATGGAATAGGCTAACGAGCAGACGTATCGCCTGATGGTAAGCGATTACCTCCGCCCATGGACACCCGCAACACCAGAGGCATCACAAGTGCGTTACTGGCCTTCCGGGGATGGGGGGGAGAGATAGGGGGAGGGGTTAGGGTATGGGCCTCCGGTATCCTCAATCACTCGGTGAAACACAGCCCTATTAATAATGTGGGTGGCGTGAGCACCGACTAAGGCGCTGCGCAAACGTGTTGCCCGTTGCTACTACTGGCCACTGGTAACCGTAGTTGCAGTGTCCGGTGGCGGCAACCGTAAACAGTCACCGGTTGCTACTAGTGGCCACTGGTAACCGTAGTTGCTGTGTCCGGTGGCGGCTACCGTAAACAGTCACCATTTGCTACTACTGGCCACTGGTAACCGTAGTTGCTGTGTCCGGTGGCGGCAACCGTAAACAGTCACCGGTTGCTACTACTGGCCACTGGTAATCGTAGTTGCTGTGTCCGGTGGCGGCAACCGTAAACAGTCACCGGTTGCTACTACTACTGATCACTGGTAACCGTAATTGCTGTGTGAGGTGGCGGCAACCGTAAACATTCACCGGTTGCTACTACTGGCCACTATTCGTCGCTTGTTTTCCGTCAGTCTCACGATGTTGTAAAGACATTTGTTAATGTTGCTTGTGTCTTCAACAGGATTCCAGTTACCGACACCGAACACATTAAGTGCAAGCAACTAAACACAAAAAATGTTTACGAATGCGCAGCGAGTAGATGATTTCATACTGGTTCTATAGAATGGTGTAGTATTGTTCTCCCGCGTGTGTGTCTGTTTACGGTTAAATCGATGCAAATTAAATTTGACATGGACATATTTTAATTTTTAAGGAAAGACATAGCCTGCTTTTTAACTGATATACACGCAGGCATAAGCTAGTTAATAAATATGTCACAATTGAAAATATTACTTTTATCATAACACTAGTTATTGCTCGCGGCTCCGCCTGCGTGTTGGTCGGTTATCGCGGTAAATAGTAGCCTATGTGTTATTTTGATGTATAAGCTATATGACTGTAAAGTTTCATCCAAATCCGTTCAGTAGTTTTTGCATGAAAGAGTAACAAACATCCATCCATACATGCTTACAAACTTTCGCGTTTATAATATTAGTAGGATTTGTCATGTCCAGACGCAGTTTCAAGTATAAATTTTTAATAATTTAAATACGAAGAGTATAAAATATACAAGCAAATTCAGTTTAAACAATTAATAGTTTCGCAAAAGGAACAAATGATTACAGGTAAGTTAAACGTCGTGTAACTAATAGTCTCTGGGAACGAATGAGAAGCGCCCTGTGCTGAAACCCGAGAAGGTGGCACAATCCATTTTCAACTAGATTTATCTTGCGTCGAGTCAATGCGTGCGCTGCAGAATATATTTAACGTTAAGTCTACGTATTTTTACATTTGTACGCCATGTTCCTCGTTAATTGTTGAATGTCGAAGCGGCTTGATGGCTATTTATTGCATTTCTAATCTCCTTTAAAAGTAGGTTCTTAATACGGTAGTATTTTTTCGTTATATCAGGACTCCGTCATTTATAAACCGATTTGGTAAATTATATATTTTTAACCGACTTCCAAAAGGAGGAGGTTCTCAATTTCATCGTTTTTTTTTTAATGTATGTACATCGATTACTCCGTCAATTGTAGACCGATTTTGAAAATTCTTTTTGTATTCGAAAGCGTATGCTCCCCATGTGGTCCCATGGCCACCATATCAGGATCTGATGATGGGATCCCAAGGAAATCGAAAGAAACCCTCAAATTTACGTGAGCGCCTGCAATTAAGTTAAGAGCAATTGTCTGCATGCCTTCATATTCTGTAGACATCATTTAATTTTAAATGAAATGATGATGAGAGACTTGAGAAAGACTAAAAAGTGAAAAATAAAAATAAAACTTCGTTTAAAAAATTCCGACTTCAAAAACTAAAAAGTATAAAATAACTTAATTTGTATGTGCTACCTATTCATAGGTTTGAAGTCGGTGCCAAGCCAAAATGTAATAGTAGGTACCGCACTCGCCGCGCGTGACCTTGAGCGGGATAGCTGCTCTTCGCGTTGAACAAAACAATCGAAGCGTCGGTGACGTCGAAATATAGCGAGTGTGGTACCTACTTTTGACTTGGCACTGACTTCAAACCTATGAATAGGTAGCACATACAAATTAAGCTATTTTATACTTTTTAGTTTTTGAAGTCGGTTTTTTTAAACAAAGTTTTTTTTTATACTAGCTGAATCCCGCGGTGTTACCCGCGGATATTGTCGTACCGCGGGAAACGCGGGGCGAAGCTAGTCAAAAACTGACGGCACGATTGGCCTAGTGGTTTAGGCGGTCGCCACGCCGCTTGCCATTTCGCAATGTTGTGGGTTCAAATCCTACACGGGACAACACTTTGTGTGATCCACAATTATTGTTCTGAGTTTGGGTGTTAATTGTGTCCGTTTCATGCATGTCTGTAAAGTTCCCCGCGACACAGGATGTTTATTCCTAATGCGGGAGATGTCTTTAAAAAAAAAAGTAGCCTAAGTTACTCCTGATATCATCAGCTACCGATCAAATCCCGTTCCAGAGATTAGCCGGAACAAACAGACAGACAGACCGACAGACAGACAAACAAAAATTAAAAAAAAAAAAAATTGGTATATGTACCGTTTATACATAAATGGCATTTAGTAAAAAGTGGTTATTAACCGACTACCAAAAAGGAGGAGGTTCTTTTAATATTACAAACAGACACTCCAATTTTATTTATTTGTATAGATTTGGAAGGATATACCTTTTTTATTCTGGTTATTGTAATTAAACATCATTCATGAAGGTATAAAGGATATGAAAAGATTGAAACATATATTTTACAATTCACCATAATGTAGGCATTTTGTAATCATTTTTTGAAGTCCTTTTACCAGACTACGCCGAAACTAGAAAAAAGGGTAACAGTTTGGCAGTCTATGTATGTATTCCACCGTAGCGCCTATACTACTGAACCGATGTTAATGAACTACGTTGGTAATAAAATCTCGATGTTTTTTCTTCTAAACCCATAAAAATATTCATAGCTTATGTGTTGGTATTTTATATTACATTCAATGTTTTTTATCTAAATAATAGTACTCTCTTGTAGCAAAGTGAATACTCAGCTATGTAGTTTTTGGCAGGCGCTATATAACTTTAAGAACACATATAAATATAAATATTTTCGGACATCTAACACACAAAGCCATCTAGTCTCAAGCTAAGCAGAGCTTGTGTTATGGGTACTAGACAACTGATATAAAAATGTACATATATACTTCTTTTTTTGTAAATACATACATATTATACATAGAAAACACCCAAACTCCGCAGAGCAATCACAGCACAGCAGTCGCATACGCTACCACTGCGCCACCGAGGCAGTCAACAAATATTGAAGAAGTGTAGTGCCAGTAGAAGCAAACACTTAACTCTTTAAATATTTATAACAAAAACCTGTGTAAAGATAATTAACTCGGACTCCATATTTGGTCCGCGGTAATACTAATTAGTACCTAGTTGGCAAAAAGAACATGAGCCACACCAGAGACAATTGGCAGTAACTTAACTGAGGACATTTGCATATGCACTTGAAATTCGTTCTTTTTATATTCTGTAAGTGCTTTGCAGCGGTATAATTTGTACTTTTTAATTAAGTTTTTGAAAATTTTATTTGGAAGTAAATATTGTTTCTTCTATTCCATTCTTAGAATTCTTTCTTCATTAAGAGGATTTTGAATCATCTTTTTTGTGTTTTATACAAAATTTCAACTTTTTACATGTATTATAAAGTAGAATTCACGGTGCCGTGGGAAACGAACATCCCTAAAGACCACGCTTTAAAAAGAAACAAGTACTTTGACTTAACCAACGAAATAACTAAAAATGGTTATGTCGTTGCGCTGTATGCCGTGGAAGTGGGTGCGAGGGGTATACCAGCTAAATCCCTCTATAACCTGCTTAAAGACCTTGGATTGCCAAGAGCTTCAGTAAGCTCTTTTCTTGAACGAATATCCAAAGCGGCATTGCTAGGCTCACTTCAAATATGGTTAGGTAGAGGGGGTAACGCGGCGGACAGTGGAGGTGAGCGTTGACGCGTCGCAAGGAGTGCTCCTTAAACCTAAACCTGGGTCGCAATTCCCAGGCACTGTCGAAGTCACATGTGTTGCCCCCATCTATCACGCGATGGACCCGGCACCCGCACGGTGAATCCATGGAACGCTAAGAAATAGGTCTTTAAACATTATGTGAATAGAAAAAAATATCGATTTCTTTTTTACTGTGCAGGGGGCAAACGAACAGATACGGACGAATAGGACTAACAGATGGCAAGTGATTACCGGCTGCTATAGACTCCTGCGGCTCAAGAGTCACAAGTGCGTTGCCACCCTTTCAGCCACTCCCCTTAGATCATGCAAAATAATGAGATTTATATTTCAAAAAATGTACATATAGGTTTCCTAAAACAATATCAAGAAAAAATCGAAACAGTGCACCAGGGTCTAAGGGAGAGGGACTCACCTCTACTGAGTTTGCCCGAGGCGCCATTAAGGTTTTTTTAGAAAAGGATTTAAGAAAAGAAATACAGAAAATTTTAAAGAAAACAAAGTATCGGTAATAAATAGTTTTTATTTATAAAATAATGTACCTACCTTTTTCCTTGTGGCAACTTTCGAACAAATACGATAACTATCGATAAGCGAATATGTTGCTAATGTAATGATGTCTTTGACATCCTCACACAATGACACATTTCACATCAAACACGCAGCTGTCTGGTCCCAAACGAGGCAAAGCCTGAATAATGGTAACCACACCAAACTGTTGATAAAAAATGCACTGATAGGTAAAAACGAATTAATAATTATATATTTCGGACATCTGACACATAACGTCATCAAGTCCCAAACTCAGTAGAACTTGTACCATGGATACTGGACAACTGATTTGAATACATTTAAACCTATTTTGTAAATACAAACACTGAAACTCTGAAACAAATATTTGAAGATCATACAAACATTTGGTCCGACCTGCGAACTGAATCCGAAATCCCATGTCCCGACTGCTGGACATGAGATTTCGATTTCTGGTCACACTACCGCTGTGAGCAAGGCCAGTCAATTACATATTTTCGTGCCAATTTTTTTTTATTTTTGAGTTCTAAACACAAATATGGCCTAGCTGCTTTAAAGTATTGTAACCATTTTGTTTACACATTATTATTTCGTCAATCGATTCAAAATCCATATGATTTACCGATAAAAAATGTAATAAAGTGTTCTTTATATCCAACGCTATTATCATTCGATCTCTATTTTTCCACAATCCAATAACTGGATGATAAATAGCTATCATTAGATACATATTCCCATGGTTGGCTCCCATTATGGTGTTATACACATTATGGCATATTATGGCTCATTACGCTGTCATGTGGACTGTTAGTGTTAGGTTTATGTGGGAAACACGCCCACGGTTGGACAAGAGGTACCTTATTTTCTAGGTTACATTTAATTTGATGACATCAGTGGTGTTTATGATTTATTCAGAAGACTTACTTGGCACAACAAGTTTTCGGTTCTCAGAAAGGTTTTATGGGTTAACTTGACAGTCCATAATAACGTGGTTTAGCCGAAGAATTTCTTATTCTCGTGAAATATGACTGCAGTTTCAGAGGCAAGACGATTTTTTATTGAATTATTGGCATTGATAAACGCTCAAGATCATGCTAACTATATTTGTTGCTCGCTACCTTAGTAGCATTATTTTATCTATTTTTACAGGCGCCATCTAGTCTTTCTAAGGAGAGGCCTATGTCCAGCAGTGGACTAATAAAGAGAGAGAGAGAACTTTAAAAAATGACGGAGGATGATGGAGGAGCTTCCATACCACTACAGTAGGTAGTAGAGCCACGCTGATTTCAGCACGAACGGGCCGCGGGGCGGTACTACCCTCTCACAGAAAATCAACGTAAAATGACAGCGTTCGTGCTGCCGTGTTTCGTTGGTGAGTGCGAGACCGGAGGCCCAAAAAGTCTAGTCAACAAGTTCCATACTTGTTGACTAGACTAAAAGATGCAGAAGCATCACTAGGTCGCCATGCTGTATTGTCTGCATTCGCAATGAGTATGGTGGCCACTACTCTTGGATTCTGCTAATGCTTTCCATTAGGCAGAGTAGAGTCATTTTGCCGGGCCAGAAATTAAAAAAAAAAAAAAAAACCGACTTCCAAAAACATCCAACGAAAACTCTCTGTCAAAAAACATTTAAAAGCGTAAAATAAACTGGTTCTTCATAAATTGCCTATACCTAATTCTTTATTCATTTAAATAGTAGTATTATAATGGGTGCTAGGTACCTAAAATCTGTTTGAAGTCGGTGCCAAGTGACTATCGCTTAGACTTTTGTAATTGTTCGTTTGTATTCTTTTTGGCTTAGCACCAACTTCAAACAGATTTTAGGTACCTAGCACCCATTATAATACTACTATTTAAATGAATAAAGAATTAGGTATAGGCAATTTATGAAGAACCAGTTTATTTTACGCTTTTAAGTGTTTTTTGACAGAGAGTTTTCGTTGGATGTTTTTGGAAGTCGGTTTTTTTTTTTATAAAAAGTTTTTATTTTACAGTTTTTAGTGTAAACAATCGTAGGTAAGTAGTAAGTTGAATTATTTCATCAAATTTCATCATCAAGAATACAAATTAAGGTACGTGTAATATTAAAATCATCCTCTAATCCCTAACTGTTGAAGAGTTTAATCTTCTATCATCAGCTCACCTAAATAGCTTGAAAGTATACGACTGAAGGTCTTTAGATACGTATGAAATTGAAAGAATTATTCTCCAACTCCTAACCGTTGAGGAGTTGTACCTTCCACCTTCCATCATCAGCTTACCTAAATAATTTGTAAGAATACGACTAAAGGTAACTTATATACATATGATATTTAAAGATTTATCCTCCAACTCCTAACCGTTAAGGAGTGGTACCTTACATCATCAGCTCATCATCATAAAATGATGACTACCAGACGCAAATACCGGTGTAACTTCAGAAAATATACGAAAAACATAGTATGTGCCTATAAAAAATGAGGGTTTCCCTCGATTTCCCTGGGATCCCATTATCAGATCCTGATATGCTGGCAATGGGACCACCACGGAAGCATACCCTGTCGAATACAAAAAAAAATTCAAAATCGGTCCACAACTGACGGAGTAATCAGGTAACATACATGAAAAAAAAAAATAAAAAAAAAAAAAATACATACAGTGGAACATAGAACCTCCTCCTTTTTGGAAGTCGGTTAATAAATGTAATTGATGGTTATTCTCTAATCACATTTTATAATCCATACTGTAAGATAATAGGGCATATGAGACAAGAAGTCTTCGTCCAACGGCGTGTTCCAGGTATAGATCTACAGAGGGCGCTGCGAACGGTTCGCGTAGGCGTGCACAGTCGCTGCACTTCAATAAAAATATTATTATGGTTTTGGCAATATAACTACTATCTATACACTACTTGATCCGAAGGTGGCTACCCGATCGGTCGGTAACATTGATTTAGTTGCACGTCCATATATACTGGAGCTGGGAGCGAATCATATTACGATCTAATTCGCACCTAACGCCATCTATCGAGACAGTTGAATATTTAAAAATTTGTTTAAGGGTTTTCTTTTCTAAGTATTTAGTTTCTATCTATGGAGACTTGTAAATGGCGTATTGTTGCTATTTTACAATCTATATTAACTTGCAATGTATGTATGTATGCTTGTATGTTCGCGTGGAATCTTACATCTCAATTTTGAAGCAGATATCTTCAACCGATTTTGCTGAAATTTTGCAAGCACATGTATACAGCGTGACAATACAATATTATAATGACATGGAGCTGATCTGTTGCTGGAGCTGGAAGGTGGCCATAGGAACTCTGTAAAGAAACGTCGCAACATTATCGAGTTTGGACTCATTTGATTCGTCTTGGGGCATTCCAGTAAAAGCTTGTTTTTAAAAAGCTTTGTAATTTAATTTATTGTAACCTATTTTAAGTGTATTGCTGTAAGTTTCCCTAAGATTATTAAATAAATTGGAAAGTAACTCTGTCTGTCTGTTATGCTTTCACGGTTAAACCGCTGCACCAATATCAATGAAATTTGTCATGGAGATACTTTGATTCTTGAGGAAGGACATAGGTTACTCTTTACCGCGTTAACTGACAAACACACAGGCGGAGCCACAGGCAAAATCTTGTATGTATAATCCTACTAATATTATAAACGCGAATGTTTGTAAGTATGGATGGATGAAACTTTACAATAATATAGCCTATACATCAGAATAACACATAGGCTACTTTTTAATGCGAAAAAAGGGTAATAAGGGGTTGAAAGGGGGGATGAAAGATTGTATAGAAGAGTGGCGGTTCACTCGCCACACGCCTGCGCATTACCTACGCCGGGCGTCTTGGCAACGACCAAACAAGGCTGTCACATTCATTAAACAGATTTCACTTTTTCAACGAAGACTTAAATTAATACCTACATAATGAATCTGTGTATGTTTATTATATTAGTAAAAATAAATAAGCCATATTACTAAACAGTCTTTCTAAACTTCAAAACTCTCTACAGAAGTATCGTCATTTTAAGCTAAAATCTTAAAATTTCTTTTCTAGGCTGCTGATTAGATATAAATAAAAATGTGATTTAAATTTTGTAAATTTTTTACCATCAAGGGGGTAAAATAGCAATGGGTGATAGTTTGTATGGAAATCTGCGAGTTTTGTGAAATGCTTCATAAGTTTGCGACAGGAGACAAAATATTAGAGCTATTCTGATGTAACATTTACTGAGTTATCACAATATGCCTAAGTGTGCTTACCCGAACGGATGCGGATATTGAATTTTGCCACTACAAATTCGTTATTATTCACTGCGATTCGATTTATTTACATGATTTTTGTTTATTCAATTATTGTTCTTCGTGAAAAAAAGCAGAAAAGGATCCGGGAGGAATTTAGGCACAAAAAAAAGCAAAAGGGATACTCCACAAGATCAAATAAATGCCTGTATGAAACATATGTATTATGGGTAAATGTTAAAAAGTTTTGTATTATTACAATTACGCGAGTACAACTTTACAATGATTTATGAGCAGTGTCAATATTCAAATGCTCTTCTAAAAATCAGAGAAGATTGTATGCCAACTAACATTAACGACATGATTACACTGAGACGTGAGTTCTGGTATATGATAGTACAGATGATCTAAAAATAATTCTGATCCGCCGACTAATGAGACAGTTATCAAATAAACGAACGGATCATGTCAGCCGTGGAGGAAGATGTTATCGAATACCTCTCAGGAAACAATGCAAGGGACACTGAACCAGTTATATCATAGCTTATGCATGGAGTTTCTCAACTCTTTAGAATTATCAGGAGCGCCTTCGCATAAGTTGAGTCTGAAAGTTAATGTTCCAGTCCTATTTATGAGAAAACTTGAGCGCCAAAGCTATGTTATGGTACACGGCTACAAAATACACATCTGGGTACAACATTATAAAAGCTACAATCATGATGCATGGAATGGCAAAAGGAGAAAATGTTTTAATTCACCGTATTCCAATAATTCAAATTTATTTGCAATTTCAATTTAAAAGAATGTAGTTTCCACTGAAATAAACATTTGCAATAACAATTATCAAAGCCCAAAGACAGACGCTTAAATTTGCAGTTCATTTAGAAAAAAACGTGTTTTTCCCATGGGCAGCATAATCACGTGTATCAAATCCGCTAAATCTGTATATTTTGGCATAAGATGGCATATCAAAAAACGTAGTTAATAAAATTGTAAAAATTGAGAATCTGCTCACCCTGAGGGAAAACTCAAGCAGAATCCAACAGTGGAGGCAACCATACTCGCTGCGAAAGCAGACAATGCAGAACCAAAGTTGTGCTGCAAAGTTGTTGAACCAAACCAAAGAACCCGTTTGGTTGAGAGCGTATTTCTAAGACTGAGGCGGTGACTTCCAAGGTCAGCACGTGTTGTTCTGTAGAGGAAGGGAGAAGGTGGGATCAGTTGGAAGAACTCTTCAGAACACTCTCCATGGTAAAGCGGTAGAGGACTGCCATAGAGGCGATATCTCTTCGCAACTGCAGAGGCCCAAGGGTATGGTGGTATCGGGACTGTTGATAATGCGGACCTCTCGCCGCTGCCACCGATCGAGAACATCAAGCAAATACTGTGTGGATCCATCACAAAGATGAGAACAGTAAGTACGAGCAAACCTGGGTATTATTAAGGAGATACAAATGCTCGGGCGCGAAGAACCGTCTCACCCTGTTCAGGCCGCCTTAGTGGTGCCCTCGATGTACTCCCGTGGCTTGAGGTCTAGGCAAATATCCATGCCCAGGACACCGAGCTTATCCCGTAGTGGCAGTTGAGTGCTCTGAAAAGCGGGGAGGGGAAGAAACGGATACTTTTTGGTAGAGAACGGGCACATCTGTGTTTTCTTAACGTTGAACTCGACCAGATTCTCATCTCATCTCATTCTCAGCCCATTGTGAAATGTGGTTCAAATCCCGGTCGAGCTCAACGACGAGCTCCTGTCGATTTTCATCAACGTCTACCAGCTTGGCTGCAGGGTATCCATAATATCGCCAATGCACTGTGTTATCGTCTGCATAGCAATGTATATTGCCAAGGGCTAAAATGTCATTGGCATGCAGAAGAAACATCTTGGGCAACAGGACTGAACCCTGAGGTACGCTAATTCAGCACGGTTTCCTGGAGAGAGGGGATGAAAGTCAAAATATGTACTTAGTTGTAATTCAATAACACATAGTCCGATTTCATTCATTCTTTTTTTGCTAGAAAGAAAATAAATAAAAGATAACATTAACAGTTTTTTTTTGTCCGCTACTGTACACTGCCTGTGGGAAGCTGGGACAGATATGTAAATATGGCGGTACGAAGTTCGCCGGGTCAGCTAGTATATTAATAAAATATTATGAAAGTGAAGAAGAATTATTTCTATAATCTAAACATCTTGGCCCTTAGGCGCATCCTGCACCTTCTATTCTATCTGATACATAACAATGCGCAATTTAGTTAGCGATCTAAAACACTGGTGCTCAACATTTTTAGTTATCGGGCCATATCCATCGAGTAAGATCTACTTGGCCTCGTGAACATTCTCACGAATGCTGTGCCAGTCATGCCTTGCGAATAAGTCAACTCGACCGGAGTGATATCACAGCCTTATGGAAAACCGGCGTCAAGTAAGTCCTACATTACTTTTCACCGAGTGAGGTTACCGGAGCCTTAACGGTTTTCTTACTCTAGCGGTCGAGACTCTTAAGACCTGTCCTTCTTGGTCCTCTTATTCCATAAATAAATATACCAGTTCATGTCTGCAGCTGTCATGTATTGAAATAGTCCATATTTTAATAGCCCGCCGTTTAAATTTCATCCAATTTATTTATTTTTTCTTTTTATTTCCAATACACATACATATACAGACACAGTGATGAGAACTGCCCCACGAAAACCTCGCAGGGTCTATCTGGGTAGCAATGAGTCGCTAGAAACTGTTTAATACGCAAATTAACTCATAATTCAACACATAATTTTATTTACCATTTTTTTTCTTTTTTTTAATGGAATAGTGGGCCAAAGAGCAGACGCAGCACCTGATGGTAAGCGATTTCCGCCGCCCATGGACACCCGCAACACTAGAGGCGTCACAAGGGCATTGACGGCCTTCGGGGGGTGGGAAGGGAGAGGTGGGGAGGGATTGGGATATGGACCTCCGGATTTTGGCAGAAAGTGTTTTCTTATTTTATTTTGGAAGGCATGTTGTTCGTTCTCTTCGTTCTTTTTAATTATTCTGTGTCTGAGTGTTACTTATCTATATATTTAGAAATATTTACGTGTTTATCGATTAAGTGATTATTGATTATTACGATTATTAGTGATTATTACGACGTCTCGTTACCATTGCACATACGTTGCTTAGTTCAGGATCAGATGACTATGTATGAGATGTGTGAGGTTATTAATTTTTGAAAAATAATTTTTAAACTAAAGAAATAATTAGTAGTAATTTAAAAAAAAAATACTTGGTAGAAGATGGTTCCGTTTTCTTTTACAGTCACGGGCATAGCCAGGTTTCAATTTTTAGTTCAAAGATAAGAAAAAAATGGCCAAGTGCGAGTCGGGCTCTCGCAACTAGAGTTCCGTACAAACTTTTAGTGAAGTCGGGACGAACTTAACTTTGCCGTCGGAAAACTGTAGTCATTATTAACTTTGAAATATTGAATACACCTGATTTATTTTAATAATTTTTTTAGAAACTAAAGCAGTAATGTAACTAAGTCTTAATTATGGCCTACACATACCTACCACAGATTGAGAAAGGCTGCCCTACACTAAACCGATGGTAGATAGATGGTCATGAGCGTACCGATCCGAATCTAGTGTTGGAAAATATTGAGCGCACTTGTAACTGATCGTCATCTGGATTTTGTTTAGTCTAAGGACTATTTTTCACGATAAATTCCTTTAGTTCCTCGTTTGTATTTGTTTTAAAAAGTTAATCATTGAAGAGTTATCTTGTGATTTTTTTCATGGTTATTTCACTATTTTTTAAAATTATTACTGCTTTTAGGAATCAAGGTCATTTATGTTAATAATGGTAAAGTCGTAGCAGAGGCATGTTTTACGCGCGCTGTGCGGCCTGAGTACGCAGCTCAACGATGGTTGAATAGGTCGATGGCTGATCCATGCGTCTTACTTTATTTTACACTAGCCGACCCACGCAACGTCGTTTGCGTCTCCTATCGCCCGTAGCGTGATAATTTTCCCCCGTTTTTGAAACATTTTTTATTGGTGCTCCGCTCCTACTTGTCTCAGCGTGATGATATTTAGCCTATAGCCTTCCTCGATAAATGGGCTATCTGACACTGAAAGAATTTTTTAAATCGAATCAGTAGTTCCTGAGATTAGCGCGTTCAAACAAACAAACAAACAAACTCTTCAGCTTTATATAACAGTATAGATTTTTTCAAATCGGATCAGTAGTTCCTGAGATTAGCGCGTTCGAACAAACAAACAAACAAACTCTTCAGCTTTATATAATAGTATAGATAAGTATATTTATTTATTCAGGATAACAACAGTCTTTTACAAAGTCAATTACTTTTATAATATTTACTAGGACATTTTATATTTGGACAATATTACATCTTTTTAAATTTGACTGTGAGTGACAGTGCTATTTGGACTTTATTGTCCATAAGTGGACCTCACAATATAAAAATCTAGCAGCTTTCAGTAAGAACGGCGCATAATTGGTTAGCTCATGGCTGTGCAGCAATGAATCCAAACCTTTTGTTTGTTTTATTTGTTCGACTTCGTTCTCATAAAAGTCTCTTAGTGAAAAAAAGACGTGTGGCACTCGGGGACTGCCGCGGTAAAGCTATTGCAAGCATTTTTTATCAACTTATGCAATTATAATTAATTTTATTTTGCCAGTTTCTCATTTAATATTATTCAAAAAGTATTTAAATAATAGAGGGAGTTAGTGTACCTCGTAGTTGCGAAACAGCTTTAACAGATGGCGCTGACCGGTTTTTATTTATGCTGTATTTTTTTCCTTTGAACAACAACTTACGGGGCGCACATGTGGTGAGTGTGGCATTATAAGATATGATAGACCTATACACCTATATAATTTTCTTTTTCTTATTCTTTTTTCTTTCAGTTCGTGCGTGACAGACAGATTCGTCGTTCGGAGCACCTCGTCTCGATACGTGCGAGCTTCAGGTGTCAGGTTTTTTTGTTACGTTACGGAATTTCTGCACAAAGGCCCCAAAGCCCGCGATAAAAGCTATGCAATAGCTTAAAAAATTATTGTAAACCGTATTATTATTTTTTGTATAGGAGCAACCATGGAGTTTCTTGCCAGATTCTTCTCCATGGGTAGGCTGCACTTGGAACTGGCGACTAGAATCACTCGATTTTTAAATATTAAATATTGACTATTCATAAGTGCCTCTAAAATAAGTGCCTATTTGAATAAAATCTTTTTGAGTTTGAATTTGAGTGATACGGCCTCCCAAAAAACCGGTGTTAAGCGGCGGCAATTCTTCATTTTAACGAGTGAATTAGATTACCAGAGTTGACATAGAAACTATAAATTCGTTGGCCTACAATTATTAAAATATAAATGCGTATTTATACAAAGTTAAAATTTATTCAAAAACCACTACACAATTAAAGTCGTAAAACGAATAAAATCCATTATCCCCATTGTGCAGCAATACTATAAAAACATCCCCAACAATGAAACACCCTGGAAATAAAATATGCAAAGCAGTCGTAGGGTTAATTATGACGTCATAGATCAACGCTCCACCGCGCACGATATTAAAAAGTCGTTAATATATCGGCAGGGTCTAAGCGACCTCGAATAGATAAAAACTCAATAAGTCAAACAAATGTGTTCTGTTGAGCCCCTTGAAGTATCATTCAAAGGCTTAAAGCGAAGGAAGTATTAGGTGTCACACGTAATAGTTATGATCGTAAGCGGGGAAAAAGGAGTGTTTCCATTGAGGCACGATATTGTTAAGCAATAGTCTTGATATTTTAATGCATACTAAAACAACTACAGTTTAAAAGCTTACATTATTTTTTTGCAGGTTTTTTCAAGTGATCAATACATTGCATGCCTAATGCATAGTAAGAAACACTGTGGCACGAATTTGCTAACAGTTGTTCTCCTCGTGTGCCAAATCTTGGTCTACTAGCAGATATATTTCAAGAAAAACTTAGGTATCTTTTTAAAAAAGGATTAATCTTTCACGCTAAATTTACAAAACCAGTTGTTGAAGATCCTTTACCTAATAAATATCATCATATTTATATTTATTTTTAAAAGCTAGTGCTTATTTAATACAAAACTAGTCAATTAACTTTTATATAAATCTGGTTGAATCTAAATATAAACAAGCAATAAAATGCAGGCTTTAAAATATCACTAAACGCGAAATGTGTTCTGTGACTAATAACATCATAAATGACGCAATTTGCAAAATAAGTCTAATTAAAAAAGTTGTAGACATTTTATTATAAACCGGTTTCTCTTTTACACAAGCTCTGCTTAGCTTGGGACTAGATGACGTTGTGTGTTAGATGTCGTCTTCTCGAACGACTTAAATATTAAGATATCAACTACTCTAGACAAGCTACACACAATCGTCCAAGCAGAATGTGTTGGCATAATCAAAGTTGCAGCCAGAGATGTGAGAGACTCAAAGATCAAAATTCTCTCTGACAGTGCATCCGTGCTTCAAACTCTGCAAAACAACAAGATGACCTCTGCCCTCATCAAGGAATGTCATGACAATATCTAGTCCATTACAACCACAAACAAAATTACCCTGCAATGGATAAAAGAGCATAGTAACTCAATGGGTAATGACGCTGCAGACGAATTGGCCAAAAGGGGATCAGAAACGACAGTTTGTGGACCGGAACCACTACTACCCTTGCCCCAAGGCCAAATAAAAACATGGCTGCGAGCCAATACTAAAGAAAAACACAAAACCGAATGGAAAAACAATGAAGGATGCAGGCAAATACAAAGTTTAGTTCCGGTAGCATCAAATAGACTAGCCCGCAACTTGATTAGACTGAAAAGGGACGATCTGAGGAAGGTCACAGGTATCCTGACGGGGCATTGTCCTCGAAACAAGCACCTATTCACTATAAGCGCAACAGACAGACCTCTGCAGGGGATGCATGGAGGCAGAAGAAACGCCGTAGCACGTTCTCACAGAATGTAGAAGTGTGGCAGATCAAAAAGGAAAGGCTGCTGAGCTTCTGAGATGATCTAGCGTGGATGGAGTAGGAAGATGACAAACCCACGTACAACGGTCCATTGGCCCAGTAAAACAAACAAACAAACGTTACCACTGCGCCACCGAGGCAGTCCAATCTTTCCTCATTTCCTGTTGACGGTTTGTAACATAATTTTACAATTATAATTTATTTATTTGAGTTAAATGGCTTCTAAATAGATGTCATTATAATAATGTGGCATATATTAATAATAATTTTAATTATTATTAATATATGCCACAATTTTAATTATTATTTTAATTATATAAAACAAGAATGCTTCGGCACAAATTAGACAACTCTGAAATTATGCCACAGTGTTAGAGAAAATTGGTGTTAAACAAAACAATTGATAGATTGATGCAAAAGTATAATAATAATATGTTGGGCTAAGTACAAAGTTCCAACCTTCAATATATTTAGAAAACATTTTATGTGTGTATAAAATTATACAGCCAAAATATTTTATTATATTTTAAATATGTAACTAAAGAAATGACTATTCATATCTCTTATTAAAAATCGTGTCATATGCATGAATGGAGACCGGCTAAAGTTAACAATGGCCCATACTAACGCACCAGGACCACACAGCTTCCCAGACTCCTTATAATTATATCTTACGTATTCAAATAGCACCCATTATGGGCGGACTGAACTTACGAGGCCATGTTCAGTGAGTTGTCGTTAACTACACTATAATAATATCGTTTAAAAGTGAAGATTGTCTTACCGTTGACAGAATGATGTTTCATAAACTTTCAACAGCTTAGAAAATAGAGTACTCTCTCTGTTGGATGTATTACTAATCCTTCTGAGACTTTCTTTTGAACGAGTTTGCTTTGTCATTGTTTATTTGTATTGATGTTTTCATCATCATCATCATATCAGCCGTAGGAAGTCCACTGCTGAACGTAGGCCTCCCCTATTGATTTCCATTTCGACCGGTCGGTAGCGGCCTGTATCCAACGAGTCCCTGTGATTCTTAACTAGGTCGTCCGTCCACCTTGCAGAGGCCTTCCTACGCACTTCACCCCTGTGCAAATTTTCAAGTTAATCAGACTCCTGAAAATGTGGATGTGGATGAAAATGAAGTTAAATAATTCCATCAAAGTGGAATAAATTTGATAAAGGAATTAAAAATGTATGATGAGGTTAAACTAAAAGTCTATATCACCGTTCTCTGCATTAGTACCTTTTTAGTATTCAAGAATAGTTATAACTACATATTTTATTGATATTTAATTTTAAATATTATATTATATTTACCATTTACTGAATATTTTAGTACCGAAGCAAAAGCACAGGCCTTAATGCGTAATAACATACCTTAATTATTATTTTAACAATCGACAAGTTTTATGGTCTGAACATATCTTTTCCATTACAATTATTGCATCAAAACAGTTTAAAGTTAAATATTGATTGCTTATTGAATTAAAGTCTTAAACAGGCCATAAAATGCGGCCATAATGAATTAAAACAGCGTTATGTTGAGCCGAGTTCGCGTAGGAGTTCATATAAAAATATTTGAGTCGTTGTTTAAGGATGGAAAGCCTATTTACAATGGACACTATACTTAAATCAAACTTAAATCTTGTAAAGGTGTACGTATTATTTGTTTTATTTAAACTAATACAATAACTCCTTCCTCTAAAGTCTTCATAAAAGCATTTTTCAATCAATTTTAATCTCACTATATCAGCAGCGTGAAGACTAATTTCTTATTCCTTGAAATATTATAAACTTTATTTTATACCTCAATATGAGCGCCCGGTAATTAAATTAATATGTAAATATTTTTTTATGTGATAAAAACTAACTTGAAGCTACTGACACGACTTAAAAGAATCATTAACTGCCTCGTCTGCTGCTGATCATGAGGTCTCTGGTTCGATTCCCGAGTCGGACTAAATGTTTGTATGATCTACAAATATTTGTTTCGGGGTTTGGGTGTTTTTTATGTATAACATGTATGTATTTACAAAAAAAAGTATTTATGTATTTGTATCAGTTGTCTAGTACCCATAACACAAGCTCTGCTTAGCTTGGGACTTGATGGTGTTGTATGTTAAATATCCGAAAAAAAAATTACTAAAGAAACCTAAAACAAACTGAGTATTCCTTTGACAAAGAACTACAAGAGTATTTATCATTTCATCCGTGTATTAAAACATCGAATCAAAAATCTTATCAATTCAATCAACATAAGTTAGAACCGTTGACCATTAGGATTTCTTGATCAACTCATCTAATACACAAAAGACCTCATTTCTTCCAAAAATAGCTGTACAATCAACAGTAAGTGTAACAATCCTTATTCCAGAGATAATTCTCAATTTTATTGTCACAAAACAGGATTATCTAACACCTTCTTACACTATTGACCTTTTTTTATGACGTACAAAATGTGTCCATTATAGATGTCGCTGTTCCTCTCATAAACATGTCATCGGCGCTATTGGGGTCTGTTAGACTCGGCGAGCAGTCGCGGGGTTGGGTCGAACTATTTATTTTGATTTATGATTAAACCTTTTGTAGTGTCCGTGCACAATATTTTTGATGTAGGTGGAAGGAATGATTTATTGTGACGTAATGAGATATAATATACGTCAAGTATTGTTTGAGCCAAATTTTAAAATACTCGTCTCCGGCCACGTTTGATTCGATTCCTGTATTTCTCTTCAAGGTATTTATAAACATTTTTTAAGAGAAGAATTTAAGTTTCCTCTTTATTTGCCTAAGTTTAGTGGGAAAATGCAAATGTACATTAAAATATTTATTTGGAAAAACAAATAGTTCTGCGCTTAACATCTTCAGATATATTAATGTGTTGTGTTTGTACAATCTATTCAATGTGGTATAAAAATAATACACTTTGTTGTTATGTGTAATGTATTTCAATTATGTACATTTAGACAGAATATTTTAAAATAGGCACCAGTTAGGTTTAGGACAGATGTGTTGTTTATCTCTAACTGTTTTTTTTTTGTATTTGGCCCGCCAAAATGACTCTACTCTTCCTGATGGAAAGCATAAGCAAAATCCAAGAGTGGTGGTCACCCTACTCATTGCGAATGCAGACAATGCAGCATGGCGACCCACACCATGGCGGCCTAGTGATGCTTCTGCATCTTTTAGTCTAGTGAACAAGTATGGAACTTGTTGACTAGACCATTTGGGCCTCCGGTCTCGCACTCACCAACGAAACACGACAGCACGAACGCTGTCATTTTACGTTGATTTTCTGTGCGAGGGTAGTACCGCCCCGGTCGAGCCGGCCCGACCGTGCTGAAATCAGCGTTGCTCTACTACCTTGCCTTATACCGTTTTTAAATAAATTATTTTTAGTCAATTTACTTCATAATATATAAAATCGACCCGTCTGTACTGTCCCTCCATCAACTCGCGCGCCGAATCTCGATTCAAAATTCTTCGCAGACCAAAGGGCTCGGTACTACACTATATAAAATTTTTCCGCTGCGGCCCACTCGTAATTGATTTTACACGCTCACCAGTTATTATATTATTCAAATAGGTGATAACTCATGATAAATGACGACAATAATCGTGTATAATGCAAGCAAGTCGCATTGAATAGTGTCTGAGACAAATATTTATGGGCATGGTCTATTTTCTCCATATTTACATTGCATTTCAGCTCAGACTGTGTAACATTTTAAACTTTATAGTTTGTTTGCAAAATATGTATCCGGTAAGGAGATAATGTATTGAAAATTATTTGAAGTAACTGGGTAAGTAGGATCAACGTCGAGCTGTTTGGAGATATCAATTAATTATGATTATTACACTGTAGTACTTCGTCTTAGTTTAACCACTAAATTCAGCTTATATTAGCCCTTTCAGACCTGAAGCTTATGTAATATCATTACCATTTACCACAACTCTAATGCAGATTACTTGCGACATATATCTTATTGCGATATTGTAATTTAATAGAAACTCCAGATATTTCCCATAACTCCAAAAGCGATTGTTTTCAAACATGCTACCCGTCCGATTGGGATTACGGTTGTCAACGCTGAACGGTAGTTTCGTCGGCCTTGCAAAAATTTGTCGTCTCTGGTTAGTTAAATCGCTTCAAGAGACTTGCTCTGTTAGGCAGTAAATACTAATTAGTATTAGTGTTTAGCGCACTTAGTCTGGTCTAGACATACTAGACTCTGGACTAGGCTTAAGTCAGGCTTAGAGATCAAAGATGACATGCCTGCAGTTTGCAGTTAACGGCTGGCAGTTTGCAATTGAACAAAGTGGGATCCTATTAAAATATGCGAAAATACAAACAATCCATGTTTGGCAATTTACGAAGCAGTTTTTTTTCAACTATTTTCAACGATAACAAATATCCTAACTTATTTTTAAATAGAAAAAGGATCTTTTCATAGTCAGATATAAATATTAAAGGAACAATCGTCAAGTAATAACACTGTACCTACCTACGCGTATCAAGTATTCATTAACCCTTCTATCTCTTTAATTGCGACAAAATAATATACTCCAAGTTATTTATTAGATAATGCTAAATGAAATAGACATTGAGCAGACAACTATTACATCAATAAAAATTTAGGCAAAATGAAGTTACAGTGAGTCGCAAATGTTCTAAAAAACTCAATTTTTTACTTTGCTTTACTGTGAGTAGTAGAGCCACGCTGATATCAGCACGTACGGGACAATTCGACCAAAGCGGTACTACCCTCTCACTGAAGACGAACCTAAAATGACAGCATTCGTGCGGGCGTGTTTCGTTGGTGAGTACAAGACCAGAGACTCTTGATGCAGGAGAACCTCAATGTGGGTCAGCATGCTGCATTGTTGCATTGTCTGCATTTGAAATAAGAATAGTGACCACCACTTTGGGATTCCTCTCATACTTTTCATCAGGCAAGTAAGAGTCACTTTGGCAGGCTCGTACGAAAAAAACTTGGTGAAGATACTGCATTGCTCTCAAATATGAATATATAATACATTTATCTTTAGACGTCTTAATATGTATAACATTTAATGTGGTTGGTTAGTGGATGCACTGATAAGCGCTAATGCTAAGCTGCTTGCATTAAAAGGGTGAAAGTTGTTGAATTATAATGATTTGATAAGTTTGTTTATATTATGTTCCAAAGTCTAAAAAGGAAAGAAGGAAACCCTATAGGAAAATCATATATATTTTTTTTATGAAAATAGGGGGGCAAACGAGCAGACGTATCGCCTGATGGTAAGCGATTATCGCCTCCCATGGACACCTGCAACACCAGAAGCGTCACAAGTGCGTTGCCTGCCTTTGGGGGTTGGGGGGGGGGGAGATAGGGTGAAGGGAGTGGGTGGGGGAGATAGGGGGAGGGGTAGGGTATGGGCCTCCGGTATCCTCACTCACTCGGTGAAACACAGCGCAAGCACTATTTCACACCGGTTTTCTGTGAGACCGTGGTATCACTCCGGTCGAGCCGGCCCATTCATGCCGAAGCGTGGCTCTCCCACAGCGATTTTAATATTCCATTAGTAAATAACCTTAAGAGTCTGAATTAGACTGACTTAAATATTTGTAGAGAATAATGACGCAAATATAAAAAACATCGTTAATTGTTAATTCTTTAACAATAAAAAAAAAAGATTTATTAGAAATCCGCAATTTAAATTTGTATTTGTTATATATGCGTGTGTGTAATATGTTTTTAAAATGAATCAATTAAGTTTACTATTTGGAAAAAGTTACAGAGAAAATTCTTTGAGCATCGGATCTCAGGATAGACGAACAATCTCCAAACAAGTTTGTACAAAAGCATCCCTGCACAGGTGAGACATTCTGCACAGGTATTATTGTTCCTTAGTATTATTAACAGTTCTTACGTAAAACATACACATTAGTAACACCCACTTAAAGATCAAAGGTATCATACAGTACCTTTACAAGTATAATTAAGTACCGATCACAACAGCTACAAGCTCAGAGGCTGATGAAGACAAATTGTGAAGCATATTACAAGCAGTTAGCGAGTCGCTGAGGAGCGCGAGAGTTGTTGCAATCGTGTATCATCGGCAATCTTCGGCACATCTACGATCGTAACTCGCATCTATTTGCTGCTAGTACTAATGACCATATTGAGAAATTATAGGTTTGTCTGCCGATGTAGCGATATAGTCCCTTTTTAGGTTTTTATTTAGCAATAAACATAGAAGTAATGTAAAAAGTAACATACCCAACGTAATGTGTAAATTCTTTTTATTAAGTAATCTAATCAACGAATAACTTCAAGAGAAACAAGTGATTATTTTTTTTTAAACTAACTTCTATTACTTGTTAATAAAAAAAATACTTTAAGCCGTTTCATTTGATACCCATATTGGGTGGGTTGTTCAGAAATATTTTGTTGGCATTTTATTACGGTGGCATTTTTGGATTAAAAATAATATCGATTATATATCATTGCATTGTCGTCAGAACTAAATGTATATTTCAAATTTCAGCTTAATTGGAAATCGGGAAGTGGATCAAATTTAACTTGCAAGTTTTGATTATAGACAAACATGGGGACAGGTGAAACTAAAAATAAAATCTTGTAAAACAGAAAACTATCAAAACATGACTTGAAAATCAATTTTCAAAATCGGTCCACAATTGACGGAGTAATCAGTGTACATACAAAAAAAAAAATACCGATGAAATTGAAAACCTCCTCCTTTTCACGTGAAATAATTTTGTTTTTTCTGTATGCACATGTTTTAGTTACAATTTAGATCTAAACTAGCTAAAAGATTTTGTTCCGTATTTATTGAGGTTAGGAGTAAAAATTCCTTGTTTTCGGCGGTAGTTGGTTTATCGTTGTCAGCGAGTTGAGATTTACGCCTGAAACTCGTGTCTCGGATTAAGGTTCTCAGCCGAGGTCTTCGCGTCTCTTGTAACATTTAAGTATTCGTGTCGTGATATTCGTGTGACCTATTCTCGCTCCCTGTTGCTGTGAGATTAAGTAAGAGGTCCACTTTACAAAGAATTACACTCGCATTCACCTACACTGTACAAATTCGTCGAGAGTCAAGAGTGCTGTTCTTGGTAAGTAACCCTAACAGGTTCATTTGTTTAATACTTTAAGAATCATAACGTGTTTTTGTGCAATCAAAAAATAAATAAATGAACGTTCACATAAACAAATGAAATATCCTAAATTAATTATTCTACCAATTGCCAAAGAAAGGTATGTAGAGATTTCTTTATCTAAACTTCTACACTATTATCTACATCTACACTATTATATAAAGAGGTAAAGTTTGTGCGTTTGTGAGTTTGTGACGTTGTAGGGGGTAATCTCTGGATCTACTGAACCGATTTAGAAAATTATTTTACCAATAGAAGGCTACGTTATTTGGGAGTGACATAGGCTATATAATAACCCGAAAAGTAGAAAGACTTTTTCGTGGTACCTGAATTTACAAAGTAAGTCGGAGAAAAAAATGTTTACCGCCCAATGAAGTGGGCACGGCTCAGCTACTTTGAAATAATGTTTTACCTTGATGAATTAAATTAATTTCCTTACTAACATAGTTTTCAACAAACATTTATACCTAATTACTCTTAAAACTCTTATGTTATTCTATATATTTACACATGTACACGTATGTTTTTAGGTACGTCCTAATATTAGGTCTTTACCTATGAAATTGCCTTTTATCAGTACTGGTAATTTCAAATAAAAAAAAGTTTGTAATGGCTCTGTATTCTAAATTCAAATTAATTTTGTTTTAAAACCATGACATTCTATTTACAAACTCAGTCTTTTGTTTTTTGATTAGCGTTGTATTTTTATTACATTTGAACATTTTTCGTCGTAATGGATACTTTAAAAATTCGTAAAATTATGGAATATGAGTTCCGTCATGGCACCAACGCGACACAAACGGCACGTAACATCAAAATCGTTTACGGAGAGAACTGTACAGACGAACGCACAACCCGTTATTGGTTTTCCCGGTTCCGTTCTGGAAATTTTGACTTGAAAAATGAAGCTCGTGGTCGTCCGGAGACTTTGGTTAACAATAATGAATTAAAGGCGATTGTGGAAGCTGACGAAACTCAATCTACAGCTGAGCTAGCAGCAGCTTTTAATGTAAGCATCAAAACAATATTGATCCATTTGCAACAAATTGGCAAGGTAAAAAAGCTTGATAGATGGGTGCCCCACGACCTTAACGATCGCCAGCGCAACGTACGCGTCGAGACCTGCCTTGCGCTGCTCAACAGGCAAAGAAATGAAGGATTTTTGAAACGAATTGTTACTTGCGACAAAAAATGGATTCTGTTCGACAATCGAAAGCACTCAGCAAGTTGGTTAGACCCTGGTTCAGCACCAAAGCAATGCCCTAAACGAAAAATGACCCCTAAAAAGGTCATGGTCACTGTTTGGTGGTCTAGTGCGAGTGTGATTCACCACAGCTTTTTACAAAACGGCATGAGCATTAATGCAGATGTGTACTGTGAAGAACTGGAGAGAATGATGGAGAAGCTTGCACATCTGCAACCAGCTTTGGTCAATCGGTCGTCCCCACTGCTCCTTCACGACAACGCGCGACCCCATACTGCGCAACATACAGTCTCCAAGCTGCAAGAGCTGGGGTTGGAAGCTCTCCCTCATCCGCCATACTCACCAGACCTTGCACCTACCGACTATTACTTTTTGCAAAATTTAGACAACTTTTTAGTGGGTAAAAAATTCAATTCCCGAGAGGCAGTACAAAATGCCTTTGAAGAGTTTATTGCCCCCCGTCCAGATGATTTTTACAAGAAGGGCATTAATAAACTGCCAATGCGTTGGCAAAGACGCGTCGATTGCATGGGTGATTACTTTGAATAACAGAAATAAAAAAGTTTGAAAAAATAATTACTTTCACTTATTGCATACAAAACGGGTATTTCATAGGTAAATACCTATTATAAAAATGCTTTCAACTGTTTCAGAATTATTTTAGTTTTCTTTTATAGTTTATATAAGAGTCTGTCGTATAACTATAAAATGCATATTATGTTACTGCTAACGATCCCTTTGATTCCTACGTTAATGCGATAATAACAGCCTTTTGTCGATGATTGATGTTAACAAAAGAGCGAACCACTACAGTTACAAAACAGACAACAATAATAGCTATATAATACCCGCAACTTAGTCCGAGTAAAGTTAGTGTTTTCAGTCAGTGCAATTAAAAAAAAATCGTCCGTTACTTTACCGTAAAAGAGGAAATACTATTTCAAAATAGATTTTTGCTCTGCCACAAGGTCGATTTATTAGTGTACGCCATAAGTGGCGGTACCCACTTACTTACTGCTTGTGAACCAGAAACCTGATTGTGCTAAATTTATCGTAAGATTTGTAAAACATTAGATTTCTGAATTTGATCTTTTTATTCTAAAAACATCTCACTAGGCCGCCATAGTGTGGGTCACCATGCTGCATTGTCGTTATTCGCATTTAGGATGGTGCCCAGCACTCTTGGATTCTGCTCATACTTTCCATCAGGCAGAGTAATTTTGGCAGCTAAAACATTTTAAAAAAGATTAAAAAAGATTTTGCATCCGAACTCCAATTTTCCCACGATAAGGCAAATACTCGTGCTCGCAGTAAATACAGACTAGTGAAAATCAATAAGAAAAAAATTATAGCGACCGTGTCTTGCAGGTTGAACAAAAGGACTGTCTCTCCATTTTTATTGTTTTACATAGTATTTGTTCGCATTGTTCCATTGAGTAACACTGCGCATGAATTATCCCATTGTAAGTTTGTGTACAATACTACAATAAACTAATAGATAATAAAGATTTAATACTACTTAAACAGATATTACTAGAAACATTCTTAGCTCTCCTTAATCTTATATTATAAATAACAAATTAATCTAACAATTTATCAGAGATAAATTGAGATTTAATCGCAGGTTTATTAGATTTGACTAGTTTGCTTGAAGTACTTAGTGTTCACTATTTCGTGTGTGTGTTGAATCTATATCTATACAAATATTATAAACGCGAAAGTTTGTAAGTATGGATGTGGATCCACGCAAAAACTACTGAACGGATTTGGATGAAACTTACAGTTATATAGCTTCTACATCAGAATAACACATAGGCTACTTTTTGCCGCGATAACTGACATATACGCGGCAAAAAGTTTACTAAATGCATCTGAAAGTATATATGGTAATTAAATCAAGAGAGCAACTTTTACTTTCGTTGTCTATCAGTCTGTCTGTTTGTCCCGGCTAATCTCTCGAGTGGTTGGACAGATTTTGATGGGACTTTCACTGACGGGTAACCAACGATATACGGAGTAACTTGGGTTACTTTTGTTTTGAGTATCTTCGCCCCGCAGCTTTACCATTTTAAAGTTTAAACTAACTTTACCGTGGGAGAGCCACGCTTCGGCATGAATGAGCCGGCTCGACCGGAGTGATACAACGGCCTCACAGAAAACGGGTGTGAAACAGTAATTGCGCTGTGTTTCACCGAGTGAGTGAGGATACCGGAGGCCCCCCATCCCCTTCCCTCGGCAACGTACGGCAACGTACTTGTCACGTCACTGGTGTTTTGGGTGTCCATGGGCGGCGGTAGTCGCTTACCATCAGGCGATACGTCTGCACGTTTGTCCCCCATTCTATGAAAAAAAAACTCGCAGTTGTTGTTGTATTGCCGAAAACTTGGTTAATATTTGCTTTCTTATTTTAAATTAGTTATACCCTGTTATCACTGACGAAAATTGTGTCATTGCCTGTTATATAACAAATGATTGTGTTCATCATAATCATCATCAGCCTATCACAGTCCACTGCTGGACATACGAGTATGTTTCTCCAATTTTATTCTTATCTTCACGTCATAATTAATAATTAGAAATTCTAATCCATCCGATATATTCTTAGTGGACACATGCCTATTGTAGCTGTGTCAATGTTAATGGTAATGAATTTTTAGAGTTTTATGGTTTTACAATATTATTAAAAAGCTCTATAGTTTCTTTGGAAAAAATGCTAATTAAAAATGTTAATTGAAAATGTTAATTTGTTAATTACCATAGTTTTTAATAGAAATACGAATTCCAGTTAATTTATTCTGATAATAGCCACAATAAAGTGTGAAATCTTGAAGAAATAAATTGGCTGGTGATAAACAGGCGACTATAAATTTAAAGTTTTATGTTAGCAATAGTATCTATGAAATTTAATTTAAAGTAGATCCACAACAAATATTTATTTATATTGAATCATTTTATCACATCTTTGAATACAATAAAGAAATTGTTCAATCTGGAAATGTAATCTCATTTCCCGATTGCGTACCAGTTAAGACTTTTATCACTGTGCCATTTGTGCAATGAATAATGTTTGATATGTTAGGTGGCAGAGGCGGTAAGAGTCACGACATCTTGTTTTTTTTTATGAAAAGGAAGCAAACGAGCAGACGTATCGCCTAATGGTAAGCGACTACCGCCGCCCATGGACACCCGCAACACCAGAGGCGTCACAGGTGCGTTGCCGGCCTTTTAAGAAGGAGTACGCTCTTTTCTTGAAGGTACGAAGGTCGTATTGGTCCGGGAATACCGCAGGCGACAGTTCATTTGGACTGCACGTTTGGCCTAGTGGTTTAACGGTCACCACGCCGTTTCTTACTTCGCCAAGTGTCGTGGGTTCAAATCCCACGTAGGACAACACTTTGTGTGATCCACAAATTGTTGTTCTGAGTCTGGGTGTTCTTTGTGTGCGTTTCATGTATGTTTGTAAAGTCCCCCGCGACACAGGATTTATTCCTAGTGCGGGAGTTGTCAAAAAGAAAAACAAAATAACATTCCACAGTTGTTTATTGGTAGTATGTCATACATAAGTGACGTGTGGAACGCGTTATAGCCCTGGACTACATTATGAGCGGAGCGATTAGGGAAGCCAGAAGTATTTCAATGTAATATTGTTAGAATTATTTCTAGTGTTAACCTTTAGGAGAACCTAGTGCTTACTGTAGTTTTTTTTTTCAGGAAAAGAGACATCATAATATTATTAAAAGTTTTATATCAAGTACCTTAAAATAATGACACAATGATATTAAACTGATCATTTAAAAACGCTACTTGTGCAAAGAACTATAAAATAATCACAGATTTTAACAAAATAAAAAAAACGACTTCAATCTGGACCAAATTTAAATTGAACCACACGGGAAGCACCAGTTTTCAAATTAAAAAAGAATCATTAAAATCGGTTCAACCAGTCGAAAGTTATGAGGTAACAAAAAAAAACATCGAATTGAGAACCTCCTCCTTTTTTTGAAGTCGGTTAAAAAGAATAGGCATTTGACCCCATTAACATTTCTTTGTGTTCTCTGCCCCCAGTAAGGTAGTGGGCTCATTAATCTTCAATCAGTAATTCCTCTAAGACCGCAAGAGTCGCTTACCCCACTATTCATTACCAATAAGGTTTGGAAATACACACATCAAAAGTGTCTAGGGATCAAGCATTTTTATGCGGATTTCTTGAGATTGAGATGTGGCTTTGGCCCTGGCCTGCTCAGTCGCCAGACTTGAACCCGATTGAGCATGCATGGGATATGCTACAGAGAAGAGCTCTGCCGAATATGGAGGGTATCCAGTCGCAAGAAGACCTTTTTTTGTTGTTGCAACGAACATGGGCGGCCATTCCACAGCGTGATTTGGATGAACTCATTTTGAGTATGCCAAACCGATGTTCTTGTGTTAGTGTTCGCGGTAGAAACACGGATTATTAATTGTTTAAGTTACCTAATAAAATTTTAAAGAAAACTGTTATTTCAGTCTTTTTTTCGAACTTTAATGTTAGTGGTTCAAATGTCAAAAATCCTTTTATTAGGAAAATGGCAAATTTCTTTATTAATGCAAAGGTGACTTGGTTTATCGTTACTGTGACAAACGAAAACACTTTATTTGATGAATCCTTAAAGAAAATTTTAATTAATATCAATCAGGAGAAAAGTTATTGCAAAAATATATGTTGATCCCTAGACACATATGTTGATCCCTAGACACTTTTGATGTGTGTATGTATAGTAGAGCCACGCTGATTTCAGCACGAACGGGCCGGCTCGACCGGGGCGATACTACCCTCGCACCGAAAATCTACGTAAAATGACAGCGTTTGTGCTGTCGTGTTTCGTTGGTGAGTGCGAGACCGGAGGCCCAATTAGTCTAGTCAACAAGTTCCATACTTGTTGACTAAACTAAAAGATGCACAAGCATCACTAGGCCTCCATAGTGTGGGTCGCCATACTGCATTGTTGTATTCGCAATGAGTATGGTGGCCACCACTCCTGGATTCTGCTTATGCTTTACATCAGGCAGAGTAGAGTCATTTTGGCAGGCCAAACATAAAAAAAAAAAAAAATGTGTGTATCTGACACGTATGTCTCTATTCAAGACTTTTATAATCGAAATTTGTAGTTATTTGGCAGATAAAATTTACATTAGCCTATCAGGGACTTTATCCGAAATTGGTGAAACGGGCCCTTAATCAAATCAAAATCATTTATTTATCTAAGACACCAAGTGACACTCATGAAAGTCAAATTGAAGCTATAGTTAAAAATCATAGATCGACACAAACAGACGCCACAGCATGTGCTGTATTGTCGAGGTAAATTAGGCAAAAACACCAAAAATCTACTGCCTGCCTGTGTCGATCCATAACTTCCAGTTTCCAAAATGCGTAGAGCTCATGAGAAGAATACGCTAAGAAACTCATGGCTACTCTTTTTCAAAATTATTAATTATTAATCACACAAGAACAGCTGAGTAGATCTTTTTTTCCTTTTATTTATGAGTCTGCTAAAGTTAATGTGGGAGAGCCACGCTTCGGCATGCATGGGCCGGCTCGACCGGAGTGATACCACGGCCTCACAGAAAACCGGTGTGAAACAGCGCTTCCGCTGTGTTTTACTGAGTGAGTGAGGATACCGGAGGCCCATACCCCAACTCCTCCCCCCATCCCTCTTTCCATCCCCCTAAGGCCGGCAACGAACTTGTGACGCCTTTGGCGTTGCGGGTGTCCATGGGCGGCGGTAATCGCTTACCATCAGACGATACGTCTGCTCGTATGCCTCCTATTCCATGAATAAAAAAGCGACACTCTGCCTGATGGAAAGCGTGAGCTGAATAAAAGAGTAGTGGCAACCATACTCATTGTGAATGCAGATAATGTAGAATGATGACCGCACTATGCCGGCCTATTGAGATTCTTCTGCATCATTGGAGGAAATATAGCACAGAGATACTATATAATAGTACGTTAGCTGACTTCGTCACAGAAAGTTCAAATTCATTGACAAAACGAAATAAAAGCAGGAAAACTCACAATCAAAAGCGAGTATCATATAAAAAAAACACTACTTCTTGGATATCAAGGTACTCGCCCCGTTAGTCATAAAAACTACCAGTTTTTTATAACAAAAAGTGTTCACCTTTTATCGCAGGAATTAGCCATGTTGTCGCGTCGAAAGCTATAAATACGTCACCAGCCATATCTAAGCCAATAAAACGTCTGACGGATCGCTACCGGCGTCGCCGGCCGCAGTCCAAACAGATTGGTGACACTACGAACAAATCTTTTTAGGGTTGTGCGACATTTTAATTGCTTTAATTAAATTAATAATTATTATTTACCTTTGAAAGTGTTATTTACGTTTAAAGTTTCATTTTCTATCTGCTTCTAAGTATTGAAATTTCGGATTATGTTTATGTATAAAAATAAATGATTAGTTTTGTTGTAAACCAGTATTTGGAACTTTCCAATCGAGGGCTGTGATTTTCAAATTGGCTCATTAATATTAATCGCAACCGTGAACATTAAATTAATTTTATATATTTATTTTAATTTGATAACCTAAAAACGATTTAGCGTCTTAACTCTATTCGGGCGCCTTAGCTTTATTAAGAGGTAATGAGTGTAGTCTGATATAGAGTTCTATCTTCTCAAGCTGAAGCTACAGTTACTTACTGCTCCATACTACTTACTAGTTTTTCTCGAGTACATGAAGCTGGAAGCTCTTGTATATATTATATACCGAAAAACACTACAGAAATTTTACCAATAGAAATAATAAAAGTACTTCTGATTCAACATTTAATAGCCCAATATTAAACGCTTATGTTCAATATTGGGCTCTCCTTATAAAATGAATTTAACAAATAGAAATAACTAATTGACCAAGTAGGTACTGTAAGTAGGTATGTGACTAATCCCGCCCACACGCCCACCACTGTAACTCCTGTACATCAGGATCAACAGCGGTGACCCACGAACACACCGAGTTTTGACACTCGGGAAGTCCCAGGATAAATTAACAACGAAATTAATTAGAAGAAAACTGGAATAGTTGGAAATATAATAAGTCCAGTAAGTATGTATCATGATATCAAGACCGCTATATTTAAAACCCTAGCAATTTGAATAACGATTCGTTACCAATGTTATGATATTACCTATATTATTAATTTGTCCGGAATTCATTAATGGGCAATAAACCGAACAAACAGCTCACCATAACTAGTAGCAACATTAAAATTGCTAAACGTTCCTCCAATGTAAATATAGTTATAAAAATATAATGATCAATATAAGACTACTCCAATGTAAATATTGATTTATGTTTGTTTGTTAAGAAGTTATGTAATATCACTATTATGTGGATCTCTAAAGGCTTCTTCTTTCATTTTGTTAACTATTACAATATGGAGAAAAGGTTCTTCTGCCCATATTGCGTATCATATTTAAAGCATGTTTTACGCATGCATGAATTCGTAGGTAAGGGCGTCGAAGAACCAATAGTAAC
Source organism: Diaphora mendica (assembly GCA_949125395.1). Lineage (NCBI taxonomy): Eukaryota > Metazoa > Arthropoda > Insecta > Lepidoptera > Erebidae > Diaphora > Diaphora mendica. The sequence continues at coordinate 17,611,021 of OX421334.1, forward strand.
TTTTACACACCAATTAGCTTTCTGGGAAATAGATTTGATGGAGAAATAGCAATACAGGATACAGTGTAGGTACTTACAGACAATTTTAAACACTCTTCTGAAAATTGCTAGAACTGTATGGATGCGGAATCTTAACGCTTAACATCATCACAAACTGTTTGCATATGAGATGCATATTTAATGAATAAAGTCCAATGATTTTACTAGTTAAATCGTTTTCAATTTAATCACATTTTGTATTTGATTAGACAGGTAGAACTTTTATTTATTCCTATGGCAATAAATATCACTCTTTGACATATTAATGAGTCGTGTCTGTTTAGTTAATTAAAGTATCTATTTTATATTGCAATCTCTTATAAACGTAGGCTGTAAATTGATATAAGTAAATAATGATTTATTTCTCAGAAGATAAATTAAAATAAAATTTTAATTTATATAGCTACTGATTGTTAGGAGTCTCTAGTGACTTTGACATTTCTGTGACATTTGTACATTATGTACAAGAGATGGTGGAAATGGGAAATAAAATTATAATATTGTAGGCTGGAGGCCGACCTGAATCTAGTTAGGGAAAAGGTTCGGAAAATGATGATAGTTACCTAACTTATTTATCAGGGCAGTTATTTTGGCGAATACGACAACTTTTATTCTAATAGAACGTTCTTTGCACGATGATTAAGTATTATTTGGCCTTTTGTATTTCATATTCTTCAAAAAAAAATATGAATGAAGTCTCTCGGGCACTTCGCCTAGCGAAGAATCCTCTTTATAAATATCAGAAATGTAATGTCTGTTTGTCTACAATCTGTGTATTAACTCCATGTTTTTATTTATCGTGAGATCTAAAGCTTAAGATTAATAAAACAGCAGTGATGTAGTTTTCATAAAAATAAATGTCTTTTTAATTCTTATAATTATTGTCAAGAAATAAATATAGGTCACTATATGTGGCACCTTAAAAATACACGAGTACAGCGTGCGCGCACAGCCCTGTGACGCGCGGTGACGTCACAAAGGGTCTAAGGTATTTGTCACTTGGGGACTTTTGTTCGTCCCATTGTTTTGTCAGCTATTCGTTAACGAATTAATTGGAGCGAAGTTTTTAGATCACCGGTAATCGATATGGCCGGTGTTTAGTGTGAAACTGATTATTATTTATTTTTAAATGTTCCATTCTCTTTGATATGAAGAGTTTTTATATGTACGGAACAAAGGCATGTGAAAGTCGACTTAGCATTTTTTTGTATACGGAATCGGGAGTTGACACATTGAGTATATTTTAAGGAGCCTGCCGATAACACTATATGAATAATCCAGTTTCACGAATCTGTTGTTAGGAAGCCCGTCTTAGACTACTGCTACAGCTACTGCCTTAGAAAATTTGTATGCAATGTATTGAGTATACGCCGTGGGAGAGCCACGCTTCGGCATGAATGGGCCGGCTCGACCGGACTGATACCACGGTCTTACAGAAAACCAGTGTGAAACAGCGCTTGCGCTATGTTTCACCGAGTGAGTGAGGATGTCCATGGGCGGCGGTAATCGCTTACCAACAGGCGATACGTCTGCTTGTTTGCCAACTATTTCATTAAATGCTATGAAATATATTTAGCTTTAATTCCGCGAGACAAATATCCAGGTCTGAAAGCAGGGCACAAATCCCACCGTCATGCATATGTACACATACAAAACAAGTGAGAAATAATTAGCATGCCATGCAACCAAACCTATACTCGACACGTGTTTCGCCCCTCCACGGGGCATCCTCAGGAGATGTTGACTCGTCGAGCGTTTGAGCTCGAATGCGCGCTAGCTCACCGCTGTCGGCCCCTTATATACCGTTTCGATGACGCTATAATCACGATCGATACAATGTCACAACGACATCTGTGCCGAACTACCCGCAATCATACTTAGAAGTGGTGATGGAATTAAGTTTGTTTGGTCATTCAACAGTGTATTTGCATTATTATTGTTATATTTTGATATTTCTAACTGTTCCAACACACTCATCCGGAAACCCTTATCGCAAACATGCAGAATGTTATAGGTATTGTTGCCGCTCAAGGAGTGGCCGGTGTCGATTAAATGTTTTGCGAAATGTGATTTATCTGGATGGCCATTCCTGTGAGCGGCAACATGTTCCCTGTACCTAATTTCGAAACTACGGCCTGTCTGACCCACATAGACCCCGGTGCAATCATTGCATACTAATTTGTAAACTCCGGATTTTTTTGAATTCTCTAATTTATCTTTACCGTTACATAGTTTACGCAAGTTATGATCCGATCGAAAAGCTACGTAAACATTGTGTTTTCTTAGAATATTCGCGATTCTATCTGAAATTGGGCCTATGTAAGTGAGACTCCCGACATTCTTGTTAATTCTTTCGGGGGTACATGCATAAAGTGCTGAGCGAGCCCGGTCATTCTGCTTTTTCTTAATTATATTATCAATAACTTGTTTGGTGTAACCGTTTGAAGTCGCGATTTGATACAATATTTTGAGTTCTTTTGCGTAATTATCCGTGGACAGTGGGAGTGACATTAAACGGTGGACATAGCTGCGGAAGGCTGCTAGTTTATGCTGTAGTGGGTGACAGGATGAAGCGGGAATCGTTGTGTCAGTGTGTGTGGGCTTTCGATAAATTTGGAAATCGAGTTTGTTATTGACTCTTGTGATTGTTAGATCCAAAAAATTAAGGGACTGATTTGATTCTAATTCTAATTTGAATTTAATTTTGGGGTGGTGAGTGTTGAGCCTATTTACGAAAATATCCAATTGACGATTAGTACCTGTCCAACAGATAATTACGTCATCCACATATCTATAATAAAACAGAATGTTGGGCTCGCCCACCACATATTTACATTCGAAGTAGTCCATAAATATTTCCGCCATTAATGGACTTAAAGGTGATCCCATTGCTAGACCCTCTTTTTGGCGGTAGTATTCGTTATTGAATCGAAAGTAATTTTGTTCCATGCAAATACGTGTGAGGTTAAGTAGGTCATTTATTTCTCCTGGATGTAAACGTTGCCTCTCCAAAAGGTTAAGTTAAGTGGTTAAGTTATGGAATCAGGCGTTACTTTGCGAAAATCCATGACATTAAATGCTATGAAATATATTTAGCTTTAATTCCGCGAGACAAATATTTCATAAAAAAAAAAAATAATTAGCTGAGTGAACTCACAGACAGAGGTTTTATTTAAGGTTTATTGAATAATTTAATTGTGCGTAATGTATATTTGTATTAAACAATATATAAAAAATTATGTACCTATACTATCGTATAAGTTGAGAACCTGTAATGATTGATGGTGTATATTTTGGTAATAAATAACTATACATGTTGTACCTAATGTAATAGTATTTATTTTACCTAATCTTCCATATTAAAAATAATTTATCAAACTTACTTATTGCTATGCAACTTGTGCTGCAACGCAGGCAGTTGATGATAATTAAAGTGTTAAATTTAATATTTTTTGCTTATTAAAGGGGACTTTATTAAAACTTAAATGTTGATGGAAGACTCTGTGTAAGAGATCTTTGATCAAGTAACAATCGCAAGTACCTATAAATATGGTGATGGCTTTGGTTTAAATCTATAAATTACACTTTTTCGTCTTTTTTTTGTTTTTTTTTTTATAATCATTTATATTCTTAATTATCTGTAACATTATGATGCGTTCATCTTTGTCAAGTATCCTTAAATACATTGTTATAATTATGTGTATTTTATGTCCTTTAAGCTTTCGCTTTACTAAATAATCTAAATACATATAGGTCTCCAACAGCCACGTAGCTTGTAACTAAAGTATTGTCTGTATATTTCAACATTTAACCAAGATGTATGGGCAGCCCTTACATCAGTCATCAATTTAAAACACGTCTCCCAGTAGGTTAACAGTAGCACTGTAATAGAGAATTGTAACAGCTAATAAAATAATTCATTGCCCTTTTAAAGACACATTACTTGGTATGTTGTAGTCAAAACAATGAGTTGATTTCTTGGTGAGAAGCCTAATGAAGACACAGTAATAACTATTTTCTCAACCTTTATTATCATAATCTTTTAAATTCTATATATTAATTACGCTCTTGACCCGTCCCTTTCTTGCACGAGTAGGGTTTTAAATATTTTTAACCCCCGACGCAAAAAGAGGGGTGTTATAAGTTTGACGTGTCTGTCTGTCTGTCTGTCTGTCTGTGGCACCGTAGCGAAGTGATAGATGAAGCATGATGGAGTAGATGAAGCGATTTCAATTTAGTTTTTTTGTATGAAAAGTGAGTTACGTGCGAGTGTTCTTAGACATGTTTCATGAAAATCGGTTGAGTCGTTTAAAAGTTATGGGGGTGAAAGTGGGGAATAATAACCGAATGTCAACAAAAATATCATCGAGTGGGGTCTCAAATGAAAGCGCATAACGTGTTTTTTACTTTTTAAAGGGAACTCAGGTTATTATGTCGGGGTTTTTTTTAATTTTGAGAATTTATCAATTATAGTAGATGGTTTCTGAAGTTATGTCAATATTGCAATATCAATATTGATTCACGACGAATGAATCATCTTGATAACTGTTGACGGACGACGACAATTTTCATGAGTGTTGCATCACGTCGTCCACGAAAATGTGCTATTGAATGTAACAAAAAAACGATTATTCAACTTGGGATTCCCGCGCTATGTATCGTAGAAAGACATAGCTACTATCATTAATTAACTCTCCCACATTTCCCTATCGTTGCTATGTAGATGTGTTTCAGATATTTCATCAAAATACCAAAGTATGTTTTTATCCTTAACGGATATAAGCCTATATTGGTAGTCGAGCAGTCATGTTTGTGCTCCTTAGCAGATATCAACGTCAGCTTCGATCGGCGTTGTCGAGAAAGTTACACGTTTTATTATCTGTAGCTGATAGTTTGGGCCTAGCTACTAGTTATGTGATCATTGTGACAAGACATTACAACGATTGCGAATAAGCCACTTACTTTGTACATAGTCACGAGCCGATACTTGATTGGTACTCAACCACTATCTAATAGCTATTTGTTTTATTGATATTGGACAGATTTAATTTTTTAGCACATATTAGTTACAAAATGTAATGTGTGATCGACGTAGGTTTAAGCAACCAACCCGTAAATATGATCACCGTCATCGCATATATTAATAATCAACACATTAAGAAACTCAAGTTAGACATCATGCTTCTGAGATTAATGCAGAAAGCAGTTTACATAGTCCGTTTTCTAAGGAGGTTCTCATGTTTTCGTAGAGGGTTCTACTATTTTAGGATATACGGCGCCGGAGGTCGCAGAAGGATCTCCGTCCTCCATAAGCATAATAAAAAAGGTAGTAGAGCCACGCTGATTTCAGCACGAACGGGCCGGCTCGACCGGGGCGGTACTACCCTCGCACAGAAAATCAACGTCAAATGACAGCCGCAGTGCTGTCGTGTTTCGTTGGTGAGTGCGAGACCGGAGGCCCAATTAGTCTAGTCAACAAGTTCCATACTTGTTCTTCTTCGTCTGGCCTTTTCCCGTTTCTACTCGGGGTCGGCTCTCCTTATCCTTCTTCTCCAGAGACATCTGTTCTGGGTCGTCACGGGGTCCACTCTCTCTTCTCCGAGGTCTTTGCTGATGGTCGACATCCATGTAGCTCGGGGTCTGCCACGGCCTCTTGGTCCCGACTCCAGTTGCAGCACTTTCTTGGTCATGTGTTCGTCAGGTCGACGCATGACGTGACCGTACCACCTCAAGCGCGTCTCTTTGAGCTTCTCCGGTATTGGTCTTACTTTAAAGCTGCCTCTGATATATACATTCGGCACTTTGTCTAGAAGGGTGACGCCTGCGGACCATCTGAGCATTCGCATTTCGTTGACGTGCACCTTGTTTACCTGCGCTTTTGTGATTGGCCAACACTCTGCGCCATAGGTCATTGCTGGCCGTACTGCAGTTTTATAGACCTTGCCTTTGGTTTTTATTGGCATTTGTGAATCGCAGAGTACACCCGTAAGTTCTCTCCACCTCTGCCAGCCCGTGTTGGTTCGCTGCGTGATGTCAGCGTCAATGTTGCCATCGCTAGAGAGTACACTGCCGAGGTATTTGAAGTGGTCGACGGTCTTTAGAGTGGTGGTTTGAAGTGTGATGGTATGGCTGACGTCGCTGTTTGAGAAGTTGCAGTGCATGTGTTCTGTCTTTTCTCTGTTTATCCTCAAGCCAGCGGTCTCCAAAGCCAATCTCCACTTTTCCAAAATTGCTTCCAAAGCCATGGGGTCTTCATCGATCAAGACTATGTCGTCTGCGTAAAGGATATCCCAGGGTACAGGACGTTGTATGTTGGCTGTCAGATAGTTCATCACTATGTTAAACAGTAATGGACTGAGTGCCGATCCCTGATGCACTCCTACCCGTACCCGAAACTCCTGACTCAATCCCGCAGGGCATCGCACTCGGGTTGTCGCTCCAGCGTACATGTCTTTGACGAGTTCTATGTAACACTCGGGAATATTCTGGGAGCGCAATGCTTGCCAAATCAGTGGTCTCGGGACCCGGTCGAATGCCTTTTCGAGGTCGATGAACACCATATGAAGATCGCTCTTTCTGGTTCTGTATGTCTCCATCAAGATCCTGATCGTATGTATTGCATCGGTGGTAGACTTCCCGGGCACGAATCCGCATTGGTTTTCTGTGATGGTGGTCAGTCTCCGTACTCTTTCGTTGAGTACTCTCTCCCATATTTTAAATGTGTGCGAGATAAGCTTGACTGCCCGATAGTTACTGCATTGCCTGATGTCTCCCTTGTTTTTGAAAAATGGCACCAGGTAGCTCTTTCTCCATGCGTCAGGGATGCCCTCTGAATGGATTTTATTAAATATGGCGCGTAGAAAATGTGCGCCTACATTTCCAAGAGATTTCCACAGTTCGGCAGGGATGTCATCTGGTCCTGTGGCCTTGTTGTTGGCCATCTTACTTACGGATGTTTTTACCTCCATAGACGTTATCTCCTCCCAGGGGCCTTCAGTTGGTGATAATTCCGGCATGTGCTCGTAGGGATACGTTTCGTTCGATAGCTGTGAGTAGTATTCATGCCATCTCTTTTTTATGTCCTCGTTTGAAGTGAGAAGATTGCCTTGAAGATCTTTGATGTATTTGGTCACTGATGTGTCTTGTGTGTCGCGGTGCCTTTGTTTAGCAATCTTAAAAAGTTCTTTGTCATTTGTGCAGTTGTTCAGTTTGGCGTATAGGTCTTCTCTATTGGAAGCCCTAGCACATGCCACTGCCCGCTTTGCTTCTTTTTTTGCACACCAGTAAGCTTGTTTTTCTTCATCACTGCCAGTCTGTTGCCAGATCTTAAAACAGGTTTTCTTCAATTGTAGTTTTTCCTGTACCTCCGGTTTCCAGAAAGATGGGTCTTTGTCTTCTCTCGCTACGCCGTTGGACACACCAAAGCGTGTTGAGGCCCTTTCGATGCAGAACTTGTGGAACTCGTTCCAGATGTCATTGACGTTTTTGTCCATGTCAGCATTTCCAATGTATTTTTCCAAATCTTCGCAAAGGGCTTTCCCTTCTGCTTGACTTAGTTTATACCATCGGATTTTTGGGACTTTCTCTATTTTAGACTTTGTTGAGTGTCGTAATAAAAAGTCTGCCACAAGTAGTCGATGCTGAGTAGTTAGAGGCTCTCCAGGTATCACTTTGCAATCTCGACAAGTCCCTAACAGGCGTCTATCGGCCAGGATAAAATCCACCTGGGTTTGATGTCCCCCACTCTTGTACGTTATTAAGTGTTCTTGCGGTTTGGAAAAGAAGGTGTTAATTATCGCCATGTTAAATGTTACTGCAAGATCGAGAACATCCTCACCATCCTCATTTTTTAGTCCAAAACCTCGGTTGCCATGTATTGCATTATGGTAGGTTGATGTTTGCCCTACGTGTCCGTTTAGGTCAGCGCCGATGTACTTTCGTTCGCTATCTGGGATGGACTGCAGAAGGTCATGAAGATCGTCCCAGAATACCCTCTTTACAGCTTTTGGCAATCCGCTTTGGGGGGCATAGGCCGAAATAACGTTCATGCAGGTCTGATCGTCAAGGGCAAATTTGATGGCTATGATTCTGTCGCTAATTCTCTTAACCTCAACTATACGGCTTTGAAAGTTTTTATCAACTGCGATTCCGACGCCGCTTTGGGTGGTATTTGTGCCATGGTATATAAACTTGTAGTCGTTTCCAATCTTCCGCGACTTGGACCCCTTCCATTTCGTCTCCTGTACACAACATATACTAACACGCCTTCTAAGTAAAGCTTCGCTCAGTTCTGCGCTGCGTCCCGTCATGGAACCAACGTTCCAACTAGCCAGTCGGATTTTTGGAACGCGTGCACCAGTGACTGATCCGTCGCCTCGGGGGTACGCCCTAGCATTTTTTGCATTCGATCGCATCTTTACCCGTCCGTCGCTTACAGGGGACGCCCTAGCCCTTATCGTGTCTCTCTGTTTGGTGCCTTTCATGGATAAGGAGTAAAAATGTTGGCTGTGTGGTTTTACGGCCGGTTGCCACCTGACGCCAAGGCTGTAACCTGCTACGAGGCTTGAGAGCCGTCGTTGACCTCTGAAAGGTTCATCCGCCGCCATCCCTACTGAGTACTCCAGCCCAAGCACCCAGCACGCGTTCAGCCTAGACTCCGAGTATGTCGAAGAAGTCTGACCGTGGGGTTTGTTGTCGGAGTATCCTTCTCCGGCCTTGTGGTCCGCGGGAGGTATTTTATTTCCCTCCTACTCTATGAGAGTTTTACCTCTCATTGAGCGCTCCCCTATCCGCCACCTGGGGACGCGGTCTCTAGGGATTGAGGCTACCCCGTTCCATACTTGTTGACTAGACTAAAAGATGCAGCAGCATCACTAGGCCGCCATGGTGTGGGTCGCCATGCTGCATTGTCTGCATTCGCAGTGAGCATGGTGACCACCACTCTTGGATTCTGCTTATGCTTTCCATCAGGCAGAGTAGAGTCATTTTGGCGGGCCAAACATTAAAAAAAAAAAAAAAAAAAAAACAAAAAAAAAAAATAAGCACAAGCCTGGGGGTGTCAGGTGAGACCATTTGACACCCTAGCGGAAGCAGACCTGGGCGGCGGTGCGAGCGCTGCTAAGTGAGCTTTTTTCTGAGCAGGAAAGGAACATCGGGATTCCTTCACAGAAGGGGGCCATCTACAAACCGTAGGTGGCCCGAGGTACGTTGGGGTTTCAAGGATTTCCTAGGGTACCCGAGACGGCGTACGGTTTTCAGCCGATTCGAGTCCGACATAGCCACCAGCCATTTCCGCACAAAAAATGGCAAACAATACTTCTCAATTCGTTAATGTTATAGAAACATTTAACAGCTAGCTGACATATCCACACCATTTGAAAGAAGTGGGGGAGGCTGTAACGGAAATCGTATAAAATACTATCAACGTAGGTGGAAGTGAAAGTGTTCATCAAGTAATGGCAGTACCAATGATTACCTTTGAGCATTGCTGGGTATTTTGAGAATGTAATTCATAATAAAAAAATAAAAAAAACTACTAGTATTATATACCTAAAAGTGTGGTTCTCGGTTAGCTGTTACCACTTCACGCTTAAACCGCTCAACTAGTTTAAATATATAAATTATATATTAAATTTGCATTGAGTCGCCAGAAAGGACATAGGATAGTTTGCATCTCAGTGGCCTAGATATCGTCCTTTCAGGGAGTGGAAAGAGGGTTGGAACTTTGTTTCCAGTATCAATAACCGCTCAACCGATTTTCATGTTATTTGGCACGAAGATACTTTGATTCTTGAGGAAGTAATTAGGATATTTTTTATTCAGTAATAAATCAAACTTGGAGTTCTGCTTTAAAAAGTATCTGCCTTGAAACTATTTCCAACTCATTATTTCTAAATGCATAACAAAATAAACCAGAACACACCCATCCGTAGATGTTGGAGCAATTTTTATAATAATGAGACTTAATTGACATGGGTATATAAACAAAATGGCGCTTACACTAGCGCGCCCCGCGGCGTCGCTCATTACTAGGCTATTACTGTGTCATTGAGTGTGTCCGTCCGTTCGCACGCAACATTAAATTATACCATAATGAAAATAATGAATTGTATTTGGAACTCGTAGAGATGTTTCTTGCTATTTTAAATAGCGTTTTAGTTATAAATGCTCTTCTTGGAAATTTATGGTTTGTCCAAATGTAAAGGAGAGCGTTATCATATATAGAACAATTGTTAAAGTAATAGTTGTTGAAATGATTGCAAAGAATTTTGTCAGTTTTTGGACGTATATTTTTTATATCAGTTTATATGAAATGTTTGTAAAATGAGATTGTAAGAGTTGTAAGTTCAAACATCGCAAGGTTTTATCAGAAACTAGGCAGTGTAAGGCAAAAGAAGTGTTCAAGTGTTCTTTATCGCTATAGAAGTGTAGTAAAACCATGTATCATTGTATCTGTTTGGGTCTAATTATGTAAAAACTATTTTCCTGTTTATCTTACTTGAATATCATGCTGTGTGATTACGGAAGGGTACCAATCAGTACGGAACCTGTATTTATGCTAAAAAATAATGCCTTGTTTGTTACCTGTTGTAATTGCCTTAATAAATAAATAAATAAATAAAGAAAATCATGACTGCCGGATTGTTGATATACATATCTATACTTACTGTTCAATCCTTTCGCCAATGTAGCGTTCACCATGTGAAGTTTGTAATGCTTGTAGGGCCCATTTGTACAGGCATACAATCGCTAAGCTAGTTCACTGGCGAAAGTATTCAACCTCAGGGCGCTTCACTCTGTTCTTATTCTAAGCTAATGTAATATCAAGCACTTACTGGAGATGTGTGAATTCCTTGATATCGGCGTTCTGAGGGGCCTCTCTGTGGTAGCTCTCTCTGCGTCGTCACACATTCATCACTCCTAGGTGGCTGTACAGGTTCCCAAGTATTCTAATTATAATACACCCGGTTTAACTGTCGCGGATCGCGCCTAATTGACGCGACTACTAATCTCGCGTGTCCAAACCAGACCAACCATAACGGTAAACAACGAAAACACCGAGTCTGTATGGACAATCAGCAAAATTTCTATTAACGGCACTCAACAACCACCCTGGTTGACCGTCACACAAAGCCTCTCCTCAGTTCTATATTTTAACTTCAAACGTCAAACAAAAAAAAAACATGACAATCAAAATGTTGCCATTATAATGACGTTCGATTTCTAACACTTACTAATATATAAAGCTGAAGAGCTTGTTTGTTTGTTTGCTTGAACGCGCTAATCTCAGGAACTACTGGTCCGATTTGGAAAATTCTTTCAGTGTTAGATGGCCCATTTATCGAGGCTATATAGTGAACTATATATAATATAATTACGCTAAGACCAACAGGAGCGGAGAACCAATGAAGAATGTTACAAAATCGGGGTTTTCTTTTTCCTTTGAAGAGCTTCCACTGCGTGCTCTGCGTAAACGATTAAAGTATTGCATAAATCATGTATGTCAAAACTGGTCCCCTTCAAAAGTTCTAAAATAAGTCCGCTTAGATAATATCTTTTAAGGTTGGCTCAGTATAACCGTTTTTTATGCTCACCAAATTTGTTTACGCAGACGAGGTTAAGGGGGTCTAAGCTAGTAAAAAATATTACCATTGATTAAATGATCGTGTCCATCGCCTAATTATTTTGGAAATCAAACCCATTTTTAGCTTAGCAATCAGGATCACTAACCACTTACACCGCCACCTACAACAGTGGCATGGATCATACGTAAATAAAAAAATAACCTAATAGCAAAATTTGTATTTCATAACTAATTTGTATTTGGGATGGTTCGAGTTACAGATCCTCGTGAAATTTTAAACACAGTCCTTAAAATATAGCTAGGTGGTTATGAAACTCATGAAGTAACTTTGAATGAGTGATTTTATTAACCGACTTCCAAAAGGACGAGGTTCTCAATTTCATCGGTTTTTTTATGTACGTACCTTGATTACTCCGTCAATTGTGGTCCGATTTTGAAAATTATTTTTGTAATCGAAAGGGTGGCCATGTGGTCCCATGGCCACCATATCAGGATCTGATGATGGAATCCCAAGGAAATCGAAGGAAATCCTCAAAGCGCCTGCAATGAAGTTAGAGCAATTGTCTGCATGCCTTCATATTCTGTAGACATCATTTAATTTCATAATATATAAGGGGTCGTAACGATATTGTAAGTTTACCTCGAATCACTTGAATTATATATTAGTAACCTTAGAGAACAGTCCTTTTGAGATTTTATTGTAAAAAAAAATACCTGAAGTTCTTTCGATTCTATACAGTATGTATATTACCTTTAGTCGTATTCTTTTCAGTTATTTACGTGAAATGATGATGAGAGACTTGAGAAAGACTAAAAAGCGAAAAATAAAAAAAACTTCGTTTAAAAAAACCGACTTTAAAAACTAAAAAGTATAAAATAACTGAATTTGTATGTGCTACCTATTCATAGGTTTGAAGTCGGTGCCAAGCCAAAATGTAATAGAAGGTACCGCACTCGCCGCGCGTGACTTTGAGCGGGATAGCTGCTCTACGCGTAGAACAAAACAACCGAAGCGTCGGTGACGTCGTTGACGTTCGTCTCGAAATATAGCGAGTGTGGTACCTACTATTACATTTGGCTTGGTACCGACTTCAAACCTATGAATAGGTAGCACATACAAATTAAGTTATTTTATACTTTTTAGTTTTTGAAGTCGGTTTTTTTTAAAGGAAGTTTTTTTTTACTAGTGGTTGCTCGCGGCTCCGCCCGCTTATATGTCGGTTATCGCGGCAAATAGTAGCCTATGTGTTATTCTGATGTATAAGCTATGTTTTTGCGTGAAAGAGTAACAAACATCCATCCATCCATCCATACTTACAAACTTTCGCGTTTATAATATTAGTATAGATCACACATATTTTTATTCTTTATGTGCCAGTTTCATCGCAAAAAAATTACAGCTTAAATGTACCTCGTAATTCTGAAATGACACTAGTAACAACTGCCACAGAAATCAAGCTAGTCCCTCATCTAAAAGCGTTTTTAATACGCTTTTATTAGCTTGAGCTGTATGTGTGTAACGGATTTTTTTAACTTCATTTTCACCTACTCCTAGGAGTCTGATTAACTTGAAAATTTGCACAGGGGTCAAGGGCCGATGACAATACAATAATTTGAAAAAAAAAAACAAAAAAATATATGTAAAAAGCGTGGGCTGCTTTCTAAAAATATTTCAATAATGTCGCCCCACGCTTTTCACATTAAAATTATTTTTTACTTTTTAGTTCAATTGCTATTAAAACGTGTTTTTTTAGTTTCATTAAACTTTAATTTATTATCTACTTTTTAGTTTGGTATATTTATAAAAGCATGTTTGTTTAGTTTTTTGTAACTATTTTTTTACGCTAGCGGAGCTATGAGCAAAGATAATTCGATACACCTAATTTCCGTGTTCTTATTGACCTTCTAAAGTGCCTGTTATGTGATAACCCGGCTAAAGTTTCACGTAACGGTGCGAAACTGACCCCCGCATTCCGAGCCTCCCGTGACCGTTTGCAATTAAATTAACTAATGAATTATTTATTTAATCGAACCTCGCAAAGGTCATTACCTCCACTTATAGGCAAACCACTTATAAACCTATGGATACTGTATCTTCTCTTAACTATATAAGATTAACTAAATTTACATTTATAAAGTCTTAACCTTACATAGGACGCGGTAAATAAACTGTATACATGTCTAGTAGTAACAATACACGTGTTGTAGAAATTTCAAGCTATAGCAATGAAATTTAGCGGTTCGGACGTCTAAACCAGAGATCGTGAATTCGGGTCTGTGTATAGTTTATGTGTAACATCGCCAGAAGTAGTCTGGTTACCATGGTATTGGTTCTATCAAGACAACGTCTATTTAGAATAAATGAGTATTTATTAACAGCTTTTTTTAGTTAATAAACCTTCACAATTGACACTCAATAATGATGTACTCCTACTCCTAGGCGATTCCGACCACGGGCGGTCAGTCTCAACAGAGACCGTCCAATTACGCATGGTGTTCCAATGCATGAGTGTGCGCGCAAATACAAGTGCACTCTCTGTTTCCTCGCTCCCACACGGCTACCCGACACGACAGGGGAGAGACCAGGCGCAGGACCGGCGGCTTTACTTGCTCCCTGAAGAACGGGTGTTAAGACCTCAACTTTCAAACAGACCAGAGGGTCTGTAATTAAACACATTTTTTAGGGTTCCGTGCCAAAGGCAAAAAACGGAACCCTTATAGATTCGCCATGTCTGTCTGTCTGTCTGTCCGTCCGTATGTCACAGCCACTTTTTCCGAAAGTATAAGACCTATAATGTTGAAACTTGGTAAGTAGATGTATTCTGTGAACCGCATTAAGATTTTCACACAAAAATTGAAAAAAAAACAATAAATTTTGGAGGTCCCCATACATAGAACTGAAACTCAAAAAAATTTTTTTCATCAAACCCATACGTGTCTATCACCTATGGATAGGTCTTTAAAAGTGATATTAAGGTTTCTAATACCATTTTTTTCTAAACTGAATAGTTTGCGCGAGATACACTTCCAAAGTGGTAAAATGTGTGTCCCCCCACCCTGTAACTTCTAAACTAAGAGAATGATAAATCTAAAAAAATATATATGATGTACATTACCATGCAAACTTCCAACAAAAATTGGTTTGAACGAAATCTAGTAAGTAGTTTTTTTTTAATACGTCTTAAATGGTAAACTGCAATTTACCTTTTATTTAATCGACACAAATATAAAAATAAAATAAAAATTATATTATGTTACTTGCTGTTGCGGAACCCTTCATGGGCGAGTCCGACTCGCACTTGGCCGCTTTTTTTTTCACTTCTTTAGTCAAACCTAGGAATCTTCAAGTAGATGATTCTGCATCATTGGGCCTAATAAGTCAATTCAAACTTCTACTTGCGAAAATATAATATATTATAATGTACTTTTGTTTTCATATCTTAACTATCAAACAATAACTCACTCGGTGTACACATGTCGAGGTGCATCGGCTCCTATCTGTCATTATTTGTCACAGCTTTGTTACCAGCAAACGTGATACGGACAGTAGCTGAAACGATAGGGTTGGCAAAATACCTTGGCACTTGTAATATAATATTTACATTTTGTAAAGTCATGTGGTAAGGTTTTAATGTATAACATAGGATACTTTATTGAGAACACAGATGTGTAAAATTGTATACCTTCCTCATTCGTATATCGCCACAATTAAATTGCTTCAATTTTAATTGAAGAACAATAGAAATAACGAACAATAGAAATTTACAATATTGAAAACAAATATAACTAAATTAAATTAAATTTTTTTTTTTTTTAAAAAGCGGCCAAGTGCGAGTCGGACTCGCCCATGAAGGGTTCCGCAGCAGCAAGTAACATTATTTTTTTTTTGTATTTGTGTTGACTAAAAGAAAGGTAAATTGCAGTTTACGATTTATGACGTATTAAAAAAAACTACCTACTAGATTTCGTTCAAATCAATTTTCGGTGGAAGTTTGCATGGTAATGTACATCATATATTTTTTTTAGATTTATCATGCTCTTATTTTAGAAGTTACAAGGACACACACACACATTTTACCACTTTGGAACTGTCTCTCGCGCAAACTATTCAGTTTAAAAAAAAATGATATTAGAAACCTCAATATCATTTTCGAAAACCTATCCATAGTTGTCATGAGTTTCAGTTCTAAGTATGGGGGGGACCCCCAAAATTTATTGTTTTTTTTTTTTTTTGTGAAAATCTTAAAGCGGTTCACAGAATACATCTACTTACCAAGTTTCAACAGTATAGTTCTTAAAGTTTCGGAATAAAGTGGCTGTGACATACGGACGAACAGACAGACAGACAGACAGACATGACGAATCTATAAGGGTTCCGTTTTTTGCCTTTGGCATGGAACCCTAACAAGCTTTTACTGGAATGTCTCGTGACGAATCAAACGAGTTCAAACTCGATGATGTTGCAGTTTATGCTTCTTTACAGAGTTCCTATGGCGACCTTTCAGCTCCATCATCAGATTAGCTCCATGTCATTATAATATTGTATTGACACGCTGTATAAATATTGATTTGCAAGCTCGCAAAATTTCAACAAAATCGGTTGAAGATATCTGCTTCAAATTTGAGTTTCAAGATTCCACCCGAACATACAAGCATACATACCTACATTGCAAGTTAATAAATAGCTTGTAAAAAAAGACTTAGCTTCAGCCTATCAAACACAGATGTAGATGTTATGGCTTTGTATTTGTGTTTTTTGACTTCTATTATTAGTTTATTATTAAGGAAATGTTGCAGTTGTGATCAAAGGTATGCAAATAATCTTTATTTCTCTGTGCTTTACTCACAGGGAGGTTTACAATATTTTTTATATTACAATTATTATTTTATTCTCTTCATCAATAGCCTTTAACAGTCCACTGCTGGACATAAGCCTCTCCTTGAAAAGGTTTTTTTTATGTCTTATTTTCCCAAAAAGAAAATTTAAAGATGTTTATTTAAATTAAATAGACAGTTTCAAGAGTGCAGTTGGAAACCAAATGTCTAGAAATCAGAGTACTATAAGCAAAATATATTGCTTAAGAGTGTATCAATCATATCTTATTCTACCTGGGACCACTTCAATATACTTAATAGAGTAAATCAAATCTTTCCGATACACAAATCCTCATATGCTTCAATAAAATCGCAAATTACTCAATATATATATCGAAGAAAAACTATACGGAAACCGAAAACTTCATGTCATCAAAAAGCCTATTATAACTACATAATTTCATAGATTTACACACATAAACATTTCACACACACTAACACACAGTCACACGTGCACACAAACAAACACACCAATTAATGTACTCGTAATCTAGTATTGAAATTTTAATAACAATTTGCAATTTTATATGTATACCTGCCTTTTCTTAATTTTATGGAACACAGCAACAGATTGTTCTTAATACAGACTATATAAGTAGCCTACTAGAACATCTGTGACCATTATGTAAAGGTTATGTTTTTACGAAATAAATTATTATCGTTATTTATTATTCTATTAGGTGAGAGTGCCAACCCTAACTGGGACTTTATAGGATTGGGCCAGACTAAGCAGGACGCAGAGCTATGTTCGTGTTTAGTTACCTTGTATATTGTTTCACGTACGTTTAGGTACCGTCAACGTGTTAAGTGGGTGATGAGAAAAATATTTAAAATCTCTTATTTTTTATGTCTGATACGAGATTTCCTTGATGATGAAATGATTAATGAAATTCATAATTTATATTTATTAATTATTTGCACTAAAATAAACTTTATTTGAATAAAACCTTGGTCCTTGAAAAGCAGATCAAAAGTTAGTTCAATTCACGAGAGGTTTAATAGTGCTGGCACGTCAGTTGAACTTCTAAAACGTTATTAAAAAAATACTTTCAAATTCTATACAAATAAATAAAATTGCAGTGTCCGTTTGTAAAATAAAAATAACCGCTATTTACAGAATGTATGTGTGTGTATACAGGGTACATATACCAAAACAACATTTTTTACAATTTTTGTCTGTCTGTCTGTTTGCTCTGGCTAATCTCCGGAACGGCTGGGCCGATTTTGACGGAACTTTCACTGATAGGTAGCTGATGATATAAGGAGTAACTTAAGCTACTTTATTAGACTAGCTTCAACCCGCGGCGTTACCAGTGGTACTACATAACCGCGGGTAACACCGAGGGGTTCAGCTAGTTGGAACATAAATGACACATAAATGTATTCAATAGGTTTTACATAACTCGGATTTGCTTGACATTTTGACTAGATTACTCTCATGTCATGGTCACAGGCTGATTGACTTTAAAATATGATGAATGTTAATATCATCATCAGCCTATTGCAGTCTACTGCTAGACATACTTGCACGCCGCTCTGATCGATTTTAAGATAATTATATTTTTATGTATCTTAAAGAAATGACTAGTTTTGATGTCTAGATCCTATACTGCATAACCTTCTAAAGAAAGATCTATGTCCAGCAGTTGACTGTTACAGGTTGATATTAATGATGAAGATGACCGCATTAATATAAAAAAATCATTCGGTAGTATCCTGAAATACAAACTTTTTTAAGTAATTATAAAATTAATCAAATTATTTAATTTTCATGCTGACCGTACTCAGATATTCGGGAAAGCTGCGGTCTGCGGCTGAAACAGATCCACCTCTAACGGTGCAGGCCTGGAGGCTGTTGTACCGGGGGGGGAGAGGCTGCCCTCACTATTAGATATGAATACATTTATAAGCCTTTAGCGGTAACTACATGAGAGCCACTAACAAATCTACTGTTTCGTTTCATTTACACTAAGTTATGATAATACAATATTGCGTATTTACGTAATATTTTCCAGTAATCGAGATATCCTGTTTAATAGATATCCTAATGTTATTGATAAACTTTAAATGTATAAAGTTTGTCAGTGTGCATGTGTATCAAATAAAAATGAGAAAAATATTAATTTTGTAGTATAGTTAAAATTAAGTATGCAACTTTAATGTAAAGAAGTGGTTGTGACTATTAATAACACCTATACTCTTTGCGCTGTAGCATGGTGCGGCATTTGTTTGTAGACTAGAACATTCTGGTTGGTTTAATTTAATTTACTAGTTATTAACGATTTAATATATTGCGAATGTGGTACAGCTGAAATACTAAGTCATAATTTGTAAATCGCGACAACTTTCAAGAGTGAAACGAAATGTTACTGAAAATGCCACGCACCATGCTACAGCGCAAAGAGTATAAATGATTTTTTTATTTCATGAATCATCAAAAACCGTTACCGTGGGAGAGCCACGCTTCGGCATGAATGGGCCGGCTCGACCGGAGTGATACCACGGCCTCACAGAAAACCGGTGTGAAATAGTTCTTGCGCTGTGTTTCATCGTGTGAGTGAGGATAACGGAGGTCCATACTCAACCCAAACTCCTCCCTCAATCCCCACCCCCCATCCCCCCAAAGGCTGGCAACGCACTTGTGACATCTCTGGTGTTGCAGGTGTCAATGGGCGGCGGTATTCGCTTACAATCAGGCGATACGTCTGCTCGTTTGCCCGCCTATTACATTAATAAAAAAACATATAGCAGTCCACCGCTGGATATAGGACACTACTTAGAACGGAGGTCTTGACCTACTGAATCACCCTGGTCAAACAGGTTGGTATATTACATCGGTGATAACTTTATACTGGAATACATAAATTTTCATTAACAGAAAATATGATTCCTTTAAGAAAACTCTAAAAATGTAAAAAAATACTGTATAAAGGTTTTATAACAATTTCTAAAATCTGTTTAAATATTACCTGCTGATGTGTAAGAGCCCTTAGTAAAATGGCGACCTATTAATTAGCTGTAGGTAGTCATTAGACTTTACTTGGAGCCATCGATACCAGGTCGATTTAGGATCAGCGATCGATTAAATGGCTTTAGATGTTTAACTAGCTTTCATTTGCATTTTACTTTCCGTAATTACTGGCCTGATTTGAGGCTTCAATATAGCTTATATAGCACCTTTTATGTGAAATATAATCATCAGGGAAGATCATCGTTTAGCATTGAAGGTTGATTTTATAATCTACATACTAAAATTCAATATAAATAGGTTTATTTTCAATGAGTTGAGGTTCGTCAGATCAACATGAATTTTTATGCAAGAGTCATATGCCAACTATCATCACGAAAACAACATCCCCAGGGAGCGAAATAATAATATCAAGCCAACCAACGATTCTGTCAAATTAAATTAATTATAGATATTCAAAAATTAATATATTTTATACAAAAATATAATTGAAATATGTTAAAGAACCGAGGTCATCGTTAATTGTATAGGGGCATACATAATTATTTCTTATTTCTCTCAATTAGTTGTACCGGTTATTTTTCGGTTAGGTTATCTATTGATTTTCTACTTATGTAAAAAAGCTTTTGATATATTTATTGAATATATTAACTAGGTAAGGTCTACAGTAGAGTGTATACCATGAAGAATAACAAAAACCAATAGTCTTTTTGAGACTCTTAGGAAAGAAAATTGATTAGTTTCTCCGCTTATCACACTCTAATAATATAATTAGTGTTCAAATGTTATCGCCAATAATCACAAATTTTAACAAAAAAATGCTACTTCAATCTGGATCAAATTAAAATGAGACCACACGGGAAGCACCAGCTTTCAAATAAAAAAATAATCATCAAAATCAGTTCACCCAGTTGAAAGTTATGAGGTAACAAACCTAAACAAAATACAGTCAAATTGATAACCACCTCCTTTTTTGAAGTCGGTTAATATAATCGTCGAAATCGACGGCGAAAAAAAATCGAATAAAAGTTACAGTATGCTTTAAAGTTATATAGGTTATCTACCTTTTTCTATTAGTATAAACTTGAAATAATCCATACTTATATTATAAATGCGAAAGTAACTCTGTCTGTCTGTCCTACTTTCACGGCCAAACCGCTGCACCGATTTCAATGAAATTTGGTACGGAGATACTTTGATTCTTGAGGAAGGACATAAGCTAATCTTTGCTGCGATAACCGACAAACACGCAGGCAGACCCGCGCGCAAAAGCTAGTATTCTCATAGTCTGACATTTAAAAACTTAGTACTGGTAGAAACGCTGGCCTACTTCAAGTTAATAAAAAGTTTAATTCAAGTTTGACGCCCCAACATTATATCACTTTATGGCGGTTATAATTGTTTTTAACGTTAGATATTAAATGAAATTATAAACATTGCTAAATGTCATCGCATATAAATGGCATTGATTGGGCACAAAGTTCTAATATCATGTTACTTATTACCTGTCTGACAAAAAACTTTCATAAAAAAAAATCAACTTCCAAAAAAACATCCAACGAAAACTCCCTTCCAAAAACACTAAAAAGCGTAAAATAACCTGGCTCTTCATAAATTGCTATGTGCCAATTTTTGTCTATACCTAATTCTTTATTCATTTAATTAGTAGTATTTTAATGTGTACTAGGTACCTAGAATCTGTTTGAAGTCGGTGCCAAGCGACTAACGCTTAGATCTTTTTTTATGAGACAGTCTCGTAGGTAAGTAGTAAAATGAATTATTTCATAAAACTTCTGCTGATGCAAATAACTTTAGTGGTTTAAAAAGACGTATTAAATGTCAACTCCTATTTCACCCCTTAGGCCGCGTTTTCGAACTCAGCGGGAGCGGAGCGGGGCCGCTAACCCGTTCTCGAAACCAGCGGGCTCCTAGCGGGCGCTAGAGCGGTTTAGTGATGTGTTATAAGAAACAATACCTCGTAAAATTAACTTGATACGGATGACAGATTTCACAAAAAAAATGATTAGTGATTTTAAATAATTAGTGAAAACGAGTAATGTTTGATAATATTTTATATAATCATAATATCTACATATGTAATAGCGTCATAAATTAGTATATTAAATTTATTTTTCTAAAATCGTACAACCCAAGCCTGATAACCTTAAAAAAATCTTGATTACTCGTTATTGTAAACACAATAATTTACATTGACAAGTTAGAGGGGTATTAGGTTACTATACTCGATCATTATAGAAAATAACAGGGGGTACAATGAAAAAAAAATAACATCAAAAAAGCGAACAAATTAACAAGTTATAAAGATGAATAAAATGTTTTAATAACAACAAATAAATAAAATATAAAATATTAATAATTAAATGAACTTGCAAAAATCACAACATTGACAAAATTAAAATCATTAATCACGGGTGATTGCTATTTTATTACATCCCTTTATGACACCGCTACATTCGTGCCTTAGACAAAGTATTACGTAGACTTGACATATGCGTACACCCGTAAGGAATAGAAACCAAGTACATCATATATTAACGTTGCCAGGTGAAAGCCCATTCTCCCTTATTAATGTTCCAAACGTTCAACAAACCTGGTTACAATTTCGTCGGTTAATTACAAAATTGTGTCAAGTCTATGTAATACTTTGTCTAAGATTGATGCGCCCGCTCGTATGCCGCTCGTCACACGCTCGTCGCTCGCTCGTCAAATAAAAATATAAATATTTTCGGACATCTAACACACAACGCCATCTAGTCCCAAGCTAAGCAGAGCTTGTGTTATGGGTACTAGATAACTAATATAAATACATAAATACTTTTTTTTTGTAAATACATACATATTATACATAGAATTTAAATATATATTTTGTAATATTTGCGTTCCTATCAAAATAAAATCAAAAACAAACAAAAACAACCATTCGAACAATATTGCAAGTAATAAAGATGGATAAAATGTTTATTTAATTAACTATTAAAATTGTTATTTTAATAAGTAAATAAATTTGGAAAAATCACAAACTTGACAAAATTAAAAATTAATAATCACAGGTGATTGCTATTTTAATTCATCCCTAGCTGACACCGCGACACTGGTGCGCACCGCCATAGAGATATTATAGATAGAGCAGAGGAGCCGTGCGAGTCATAATATATGTTCGATGAATGGAAAGTCGTCTGAACGTTACTTCGAATACTTTTTACCGATAAGCTCTTCTTCTACTGAACGATTTATTGAATATTTTTGAATCGAATTAATGCTTTTCCGAATAAGTTTAAAATGAAAACAAAGTATAAAGAAAACATGTGTGGTGTATTATTTCATACATAATCGAGGAAGTCTAATAACTTTGAGATATCATACGTTCCTTCCGTACTTTAAAATTTATTTTATTATTCGAGGTTATCATAATAACAAGCAGTGCTTTACTGCGCATGCGTCAGTAGAGAAAGACAGATGGGGTACCGCGATCTTCTCTCTCTTTCTAATCGTCGGACGTTTCCGCTTACCGGCAGTCATATGTCTTCCCTACTCTATCTATAATACCTCTATACGCACCGCTCGTCCGCCGCTCGTCACCCGCTCGTCGCCCGCTCCCGCTCCGCTGCCGCTCCGCTGTGTTCAAAAACACTCCCTTATAAATCCATACATTTGAACGTGCCGCTGCCGCTCCGCTCCCGCTCCGCTCCCGCGCCCATTGACTTGAATCATTCTCTTATTTTAGAAGTTACAGGGGGGGGGGACACATTTTACCACATTGGAAGTGTCTCTCGCGCAAACTATTCAGTTTAGAAAAATATAATATTAGAAACCTCAATATCATTTTCGAAGACCTATCCATAGGTGGTATGGGTGTGATAAAAAAAAATGAGTTTCAGTTCTAAGTATGGGGATCCCCAAAATTTATTGTTTTTTTTTGTGTGAAAATGTTAATGCTAATATATTATAATATTATATAATATAGTATTATTCTACTTACCAAGTTTCAACAGTATAAGTCTTATAGTTACGGAGAAAAGTGGCTGTGACATACGGGGTTTCCAAGGTAATAGAGCCACGCTGACTTCAGCACGAACGGGCCGGCTCGACCGGGGCGGTAATACCCTCACACGGAACACTAACCTAAAATTACAACATTCGTGCTATTGTGTTTCCTTGGTGAGTGCGAGACTCACCAACCTTTTCAGAAGTATAATAATATAATAATAATAATAAAACTTTATTTCTCTCACAGGAAGGTACAAATTGGTTACATGAGATCTAGGTACAAACTACAGTTTCCAAAAAAATCCCTAGTGAGAGCTGGAGTCCATACTAGGCTCGAAGCCTATTTAGTATTACAGATCTCCAGGCCCACCCTACGGCCTAAATATATATATATATATTAATATGATCGCAACATTTATGTGTATGTTTTATTATTTATCATGTGATCAACATTCGATTCAGTGTATAAGCGATGCGACATCCCTAATCAAAGCATATAATGCACACAACACATTTAACATTTTGATTAAACCACACATAATCAAAGTTACCACTTAGATGTAATCAACTTGAAACATCATCAGTACAAAAGACATCAACGCGCTCGATTAAAAATACACAAAAGGAAATATAAGAGTACAAACGACTGACGAAAGCAAAATCACTAACTTAAAAATAGCTTATTTTGTAAGATATTGGATTTGGTATAAACATATTATTAGTAGACAAATCACCGTATTGTGATTCACGTTTCGGCGAACAAAATTAACTGCGATTGTAACCATGTAATCTTAATTCGAACAAGCAATAAAGTGGGCTAAATTTTATATGTTTTTATTGTAAAAACCGCTAGGAATTTGTGCGAGTTGAGTTAGATCACCATTAGAAGGAATTCCGGATCGTTAACAAATTCTAGACGCGGCTAACGAAGCAAAAAATATATAACTGACAAGCCCGCACACTGACAACAAACCTCCTACAGATGTATCGCTATATCGCTATGTAATATTTAAACTTTAATATATAAAGCTGAAGAGTTTGTTTGTTTAATTTTTTTGCGATAATTTCAGTAACTACTGGACCGATTTGAAAAAATATTTCAGTGTTAGATAGCCCATTTATCGAAAAAGGCTATAGGCTATATATCATCACATTAAGACCAATGGGAGTGGAGCACCAATGAATAATGTTTCAAAAACGGGAGAAAATTATCACGCTACGGGCAATAGGAGACGCAAACCAACTGCCTCGTTGGTCTCGCGGTTGGCGTGTGCGACTGCTGATCATGAGGTCTCGGGTTCGATTCCTGGGTCGGACCAAATGTTTGTATGATCTACAAATATTTGTTTCGGAGTTTGGGTGTTTTCTATGTATAATATGTATGTATTTACAAAAAAAAAAGTATATATGTATTTCTATCAGTTGTCTAGTACCCATAACACACGCTCTGCTTAGCTTGGGACTTGATGGCGTTGTGTGTTAGATGTCCGAAATATTTATATTAAAAAAAAAAAAAATGAGGTTGCGTGGGTCAGCTAGTAATCTATCTATATATATAAAAGAGTAAGGTGACTGACTGACTTACCCAGAGATCAACGCACAGCCCAAACCGCTGAAGCTAGAATCCTGAAATTTTGCATGTAGGTTCTTTATATAACGTAAGTGAGCACTAAGAAAGGCATTTTTGAAATTCCACCTCTAAGGGGGTAAATCAAGGGGTATTATGTAATCCGGTCCTACTAATTCCTACTAATATTTTGTTTAAGTTTGTGAAGGTATGTGGATTAATAAACGGAACTTACTCTTAAAACTAATAAACGGATTTTTGGTAAACACTAGCCGAGTACAGTGGTGTTACCTGCGGTTTTTATTTAACCGACTTCAAAAAAGGAGGAGGGTCTCAATTTGACCATAATATGTTTTTTTTAATTCTTTTTTATGTGTGTTCGCGGATTACTTCGTCGTTTATGAACCTATTTTGATGATTCTTTTTTAATGGAAAGGAGATATCCCAACGGTGGTACCATGATAAGAACACTAAGATTTTAAATAATAATGAATATTTCGGACATCTTACACACAATGCCCATCTAGTCCCAATCTAAGCAGAGCTTGTGTTATGGGTACTAGACAACTGATACAAATACATATATACTTTTTTTTTTTTCTAAATACATACATATTATACATAGAAAACACCCAAACTCCGAAAGAAATATTTGTATATTAGTATTTGTTAGTATTTGTATATTAGTATATTTCCAAGGGAAATCAAGTCGAACCTTGCAGTCGGTTTTTGTTTTGTTAAAATTTTACTAGTGTTCCTTTACCACCGCGAGTAACACCGCGAGGCAAAGCTAGTCAAAAAAAAGTAGCCTAAGTTACTCTTAATACATAATCTATCTGCCAGTGAAGTCCCGTGAAAATCAGTTTAGCCGTTCTAGAGATTAGCCGGAACAAACAGACAGACAGACACAAAATGTAAAAAAAATGGTATATGTACCGCGTATACACATATTATATGCATTTAGTTAAATGCGGTTATTTTAATATTACAAACAGACACACCAATTTTATTTACTTGTATAGATATAGATTTTCATGGTCATTTAACTCATACATATTTTCTTACCAATACAAGTAAAATTTTAACAAAAACCGACTTCAAGTTTCGACTCGATTTCTCTTGGATGCCATCATCAGATCTTAACGTCCTTATCATGGTACCACCGTTGGGACATCTCCTTTCCATTAAAAAAAGAATAATCAAAATCGGATCATAAACGACGAAGTTATTCGCGAACACAAATAAAACAAATAAAAAATATATACGGTCGAATTGAGAACCTCCTCCTTTTTTTAAGTTAGTAAAAAGTGATTTTTAAGATACATCCCACTACATTTAATATAACAGTAAGATTACGTTGAGTAATGAGAAACAAATGTTGAATGTTCATCAATTAGTTGTAACAATGTTTTGTTTCCTCGTTTTGTGTTTTACGATCGCTACAATCGTGTTTGTGTAAATATTTTTATTTGTTTGTGAGCAACATTCATCAGCGGTGTTTGTGCTTCGTTTTATAGGCTTTAGAAGGTGAGAATCATTAACATGTATAACTGGTCTATGTATATATTGACTGCCTCGTTGGTCTCGCGGTTGGCGTGTGCGACTGCTGATCATCAGGTCTCGGGTTCGATTCCTGGGTCGGACCAAATGTTTGTATGATCTGCAAATATTTGTTTCGGAGTTTGGGTGTTTTCTATGTATAATATGTATGTATTTACAAAAAAAAAAAATGTATTTGTATCAGTTTTCTAGTACCCATAACACAAGCTCTGCTTAGCTTGGGACTAGATGGCGTTGTGTGTTAGATGTCCGAAATATTATTTATTATCTATATATATAAAAGCGAAATACCACTCACTTATTAATCACGAAATCTCAGAAACTATAACACCTACAAACTTGAAATTTATCAGGTAAGTTTCTTATAGAGTGTAGACATCCGCTAAGAACGGATTTTACGAAACTCCACCCCTAAGGGGGTAAAACGGGGGTTGGAAGTTTGTATGAAAGTCCTATGTTTTTGAAGTAAGAGACTTGAAATTTAAAATGTATGCTCTATAGATGGTGTGGAGGTGTTCTAATAATGTATCTTTAGATATCAATCGCCTTTTGGGGTTAAAACGGGGGATGGTAGTTTAGACGCATTTGAGCGCAAACGAGGTTGCGTAGGTCAGCTAGTTATCTTATATACTTGGCTTGTGTAGGTCTGGTGGCAGTTCTTCCGCGTAAAAAATAAAAGTTCAACAATATCTAAGCTAACTTATAGCGAAGCCTAACTTAATTTGGGAAAGAAGGCTCGTAGTAAAAAAATACTTAACAGCTTACTTATTATAATATAATTGAAAATTTAATTTTAAGACCAAATAGAACATTTACATATGTGAGAATTTACAACTTCCATGTCAACAGTTAGAATCTCTGATCACTAGACAAACACTTCATTGGGCTATTATTCTAGAAATTAAAAACAATATAGTCTTTCGTTTCTCATTTCTTAAACATTTCACACGATAAAGGGTTCTGATCACAAATTATACCTACTTATAAATAAAACTATTGGTAAACATCATAAATATATGAAATTAGTATAGAGTTTAATGAATATTTAAATCTCTGTGAGTAGTTAATTATTACTTTTGTGGTTTTATTAACCACCTTTCAAAAAGAGAAGGTTTTCAATTATGGAGATGTTTTTTGATAATTTTTTTTTAAATTCTTTGTTCGATTTAAAAGATTCTTCTTAAAGTAACTGTTCTTTTAATTTTACACTAAACTTCTAAAGAATAAGTACATATAAAAGGAGAAAAACTTTATTACAATTTATCAATGATTAAATCGATAACATAATGTAGGTACCTACTGTTATTAGTAGGAGTAGTAATTACGTAACGTAGGTATTCTTATCGTCTCCTGTTAAATTATTCGTTTCGCCTTTTAATTTATACCTAAGCTCAGGTATTCCGTTATCAAAGCTGAATTGAGGCTACATTCAAATGAACTTTCAGTGTTTATTTAATAAATGAAAGATCTCTGTACAATTAACGAGGAAGTTCAGAGAAGTTCTATTTCCAGGCAAGCCGCATAGCGATGGTAGCTAAACGTATGTCACAGAACAGGAACAAAATAGTTCATTTTGTAAATGTCCAGACATCGATTCATAAGTAATGAAATGAACTTGATTTATGATGAATACTGATTGATCATCTACCACTGCGAGCGTTGGAATTGTCATTAAATTATACATTTTAGAAGTTAAACCGGTTCAAATTGCCGATCTTCTTTGTAAATGAATCTGATTTAAAATAACAAATTTTTGTATTTATTAAGCGCTACTGCACTTTCAATCATATCGTGGCAACATTTTGCAAGCCCGTGGTCTGGGACACAGAATCAGAGATGGGATATCTTTCATTTATTTCATTTTTTTAAATTTCATTTGTTCATGGATTAATAGTATTCTTGTAAGATGTTTACAATTACTTTACTCGAACCCACAAACAAAGATTAGATTTAAAATGAAGATGTAAAATTTTGATTTTTTGTATAAATTTACGATGAAAATAGCTCTGTATATTTTAAATTATTAATATAACGTTGCTATAAAGAAATATAACTAAGACTTCTAGAGTTATTTGAGCTATTTGATAAAGAGAAGATGTACTGAGCATCAAACTAGGCGACTAGAATCACTCGATTTTTAAATATCAAATATTGACTATTCATAAATGCCTGTAAAATAAGTGCCTATTTGAATAAAATCTTATTGAGTTTGCGTCAAACTGTCTAAAATACCAATATACCAATCGATTTCTTACTAATCTGGAAAGGATAAATTTATACAGTTACGTGCAATATCTATTTTTCTATTTATGTTTAATATTCCCATAGTATAGAGTTTAAAACAGATTTATAGTAACTGAAAATTTTGAATATTACTAATCTATGAAAGTGTGAATAATATTTTATATTGTAATTGTAATTACAATGAAATTGAGAACCTCCCCTTTTGGAAGTCGGTTAAAAATAAGAATACTTGTATCTCTATAAAGAGAGCTCTCTAACAAACACTTTATTGTCATTTAATATTAAAATTTAAGTAAACAAAATCTTGCAATTAAACATTATTTGCTAACTATCATGATATTTTGATCAATTATTTTATTTCACAATATGACTGCAACATACACATGAATATTGATGCATTGGTGCGACAGCAAAATCAATCTATTCGCGTTCCGCTCAGACATATATAATTACACTCTATTTTTAGAGACAGCGCGGAGCCTTCGTTAAAATATCTCGCATTTAATAACCTCTTTTTTGTATCCTATAAAAACTGTTTTCATTCAACTTAAAAGCAACTATAACCTCCTTGATTGTAACCTATACTTAGGTCAGTCTTGCTTCAAATTTAATATGAATAACTTATTTAAATAACTTTACTAACTTAACTAACTTTTGTCAACCTATTTGACTGCCTCGTGGGCCTAGTGTTTAGCGTAAGCTACTGCAGATCAAGAGGTCTTGGGTTCGATTCCCAGGGCGGACTGCTGTTGGGTTTTTCTTACAAGAAATTCTTAAGAGCAGCCCGGAGTATAGAAGATGGCGGTGTTCCCCGCCTTATTCCCGCTTAACCACACCACATAGCCCTGGCTCCCATCTAGTTCCCAAGGACCTAGAGATCCGAAGGGATTTTCCAGCCCGTCTACAAAAAAGACATAAGCACTAATCGTAGCGTCGCTGAGAAAAAAGGTTCTGAAACACAAAATATTTCCTGTTGAGAAACGAAATCTTAAAATAGGCTATTTTTAATCTATTCAGTTTTTATTACAAATTAAACAACTACTAGCCTCTTAAATTGTATTACTATAAATATTTATTTTCATGCACAGATAAGATTAATGATTCTTAATAGACGAAATGTTTGCTATTAATGCAGAAACATATTAAAGTCAAAGTCAAAAAGATTTTATTCAAATAGGCACCTATTTTACAGGCACTTATGAATGGTCAATATTTAAAAATCAACTGATTTTAGTGGCCAGTTTCAAGTGCAGCCTACCCTTTATGGAGAACTATATGGCAAGAAACTCCATTGTTGCTCCTTTTTAAAAAAAACATAGACGCATTGCATGAGACATAGAAACGAACGCATTATTTTTTACTTCATTGAAATTCCTATGATGTCATTACGAAATCTGCCCGTTATGTAATAGGAAAAACCTTTGTATATGAAAGATAGTGAAGTCTAAATTTTATCCATATTGATAAATATATTAATTGGTCTGTGCACGCTTCTAAACCTCCAAAGAAAGCGCTTCAAAGATGGATTTCATGTATTTTACACGACAGTATTATTTCTCATTACTTATTATTGTAACCACAATGTCTAGAAGCGAAGCATAGCACAGGACAACTGGTAACTATAAAAATTAGTTCAGCCTGGTTCATTTGACTAAAATGCCTTCTGAAGTTTTAATTTCAATATCTAAATTTTTATTAAAGACTTTTGTGCCGAGTATTTTATCACAGTTGAGAATATTTTTTTAAACAGCCAGTGCCAGGTAGCTTAGAAGCAAATAGAAGTATGATCAACACGTCACCTGAAGGTTTCCGGTGTATGCAGGCGAAATGCCGGTCCATTTAGATCTGTTGGTCAGTGGATGCTGCGGCCCCGGTGTGAGCGGTCGCGTTGCTTGTAGTGCTGTACCAAGTATTTCGCGAGTGATGTGCTCTGTGAAACGCGTTACGAGTAAAGTTTTGATAATAAATATTTCTTATGTAGTATTGACTTGATTGAGAAATGTGTGTGAGTTTGTTGGTGTATCGATGTTAATTTTTCGGTAAGTTTTTATTAAATTTTAGTATATTTTAGCGGGTTGTAAAAAAAACTTTTCATGGTATTCTTTTTCTATATTTTAAAATTTATTTTGACGTGGTTATTTAAAGTATTTATGTTTTATTGTTTGTTTGCCTTTTTACTATTTCAATTATGTTTTAAATTATATTTTATTATTTGTTTATTAAGTTGTCGAATACTTTATTTTTTTAATAAACAACGTTATTTTTTTAACTTATGCCATCGTAAACTTTTTACACGACCATAGTGGTCGTGTAAAAAGTTTATTTTACAAAAATTTTTAATCGACATTAAAATTTAAATAGGTAGTTTCTTATAAAAGTGGCAAAAAAGAATTGCCAAATATTTACGAAAGATATTTAGTAAGATTGATTAAAGAATGCCGTGAATCTTTGCGAAGCTGCAAATATTATATATAATTACAAAGCATAGATCTAATGATCTGAATACACAGTGACCAAGTCATTTGAGACTAATTTGGTACCTTAACCATTTAACATTACTGCCAATAAATTTGCAATATCGCAATCCACTGCTGGACGTAGGCTTCTCCATTACGCGCCACTTGGTTCGATCTTCGGCTTCTCGCATCCAGCTCCTGCCAGCCGTCTTGCGCAGATCATCACTCCACCTGGCCTGTGGACGTCCTACACTACGTTTGCCGTCAATTTACAATATAAACAAAATGAATTATACAACAATAAGTTTCTCTATCTATTTACTAAGTTAATTTGTAACTTATTTCTGAAAGATTTTTATACATTTCATCTTTCATCACTTTTACAGTTAAAAAATAAGAATCTTCATCAAAAAGTGGCCAAGCGATTCTAAATATTTGTGTTCGAGCTAGGTATTACAGTTCAGGTGCAATTTTGTAATTAAATCTAAAAATATTACGAACTTTAATATCAATCACTTAATAATTATCACTATAACAAGAATATATGAAAATATATTAATATAAATAACCTACATTTATAAAGCTTTATCTTTTATCCGTTTATGTTCGGAATATTTTCTTCGATTTGAGCGACAGCTTGATTGTGTAAAACTGATATTCATAAATAACGATTAAATGACTGCACGGTGGGCCTAGTAGTTTAAACGATTACTACGCCGCTCTCTGCTGCGCCAAGTGGTATGGGTTCAAATCCCACACGTGACAGCGCTTTGTGTGATCCCACAAGGGACACCCTGACTCAGACTTTTTAGAGTGAATAAATATCGAAAAACCTTTTGTCTCTGTGCATAACGTATTTATTACACATCTTGCACTTTTAGTGCATCGGTGGACTTAACGCCTAAAATATTCCCTAGTCTAAGTCAACCTAAAGTATATAGTAATATATATATCATCACTAATACCTTTTAATAGCCCACTACTGGGCATAGGCAAACATTTTTCCCCAATGAAGTTTTTGGTCTGCTACCTATACCACGCTTGCCAGACGGTTAGTATAGGTTTTGAGTTATCCGTTTCTTCTTTTTTAACCGACTTCCAAAAAGGGAGGAGGTTCTATGTTCCACTGTATGTTTTTTTTTATTCATTTCTGTTATTCAGCACAGTTTACTCATTTAGTCGGTTGTTCCGACTCTTGGGTTGTCACCCTGTATTTTTAACCCCCGACCAAAAAGAGAGGTATTATAAGTTTCACGTGTCTGTCTGTCTGTCTGTCTGTCTATGGCACCGTAGCTCCCGAACGGATGAAGCGATTTCAATTTAGTTTTTTTCGTATGAAAGGTGAGTTACGTGCGAGTGTTAGACATTGGACATGTTTCGTGAAAATCGGTTGAGCTGTTTAAAAGTTATGGGGGTGAAAGTGGGGAAGAGTAACCGAATGTCTGCAAAATATCATCGAGTGGGGTCTCAAATGAAAGCGCATAACGTGTTTCTTACTTTTTAAAGGGAACTCAGGTTATTATGTCGAGAGTTTTTTTAATTTTGAGAATTTATAGTTATTCTTCATATTTCTGAATTTAGTAACATACACCTGTAACAAAAATCTATTCTTACCGTGGAACGTGTGTGCACATGTGTAGAAGTACGGTTTTAAAAATTTAACGGATATGTAACTTTTTATACTATGACTCACCAACAGTTACAAAAACATTCAATTGAAACCTAACTGTGTACTTTCTCTGTGTGTATTATAGAACTGTATTTACTCATATTTGTTTAGGTTTAACAATACATTCTTATCATATATCAAGATAGTTACTGTTAACTGCCTCGGTGGCGTAGTGATAGCATAAGCGACTGCTGTGCTTGAGGTCTCGGGTTCGATTTCCGGGTCAGGCCAAATATTTGAAAAAATCTTTCAGTGTTGGATAGTACATTTATCGAGGAAGGCTGTACGCTATATATCATCACGTTTAGACCAATAGTAGCGGAGCACCAATGAAGAATGTTACAAAAACGGGGGAAAATTTTTACGCTACGGGCAATAGGAGACGTCAACGATGTTGCGTGGGTCAGCTAGTTTAAATATAAAACTTTATCACTGTGGGCTACTCTGCTTGTTTCCACAAGACTTGAGTTCATAACCTGAACTGCTTTTAAACGTGATGAGCGCTAAAAGACCTAGTACATAGTATAACTATTAATTTTCTACAATTGAGCTAAAAAATGACACGTGGAAAAATATAAGTAATTTTAAAAACTTGCTGCTCAGTAAAATAAGTTACATGGAAATGTTATTAAAGAAAGCTATTTCTATAAATATAACTTTATTATTATGACATGACAAGAAATGTAGCTATATGCTCTATTATCCATGTAAAGCCAAAAAACATATCAAAAGTAATCAAATTTTTTACCCACATACGTTACATGCGTAGTGCCATCAACTGAGCATAAATGTTTCTAAACAAACACGCTTATATATAGCTTGATGTATACATAGATAACACTCAGACTCCGAACAAGTGCAATTGCACATCACACAGGATTTTTTCTGAGTTGGAATGAAACCTGCC
Organism: Diaphora mendica; assembly: GCA_949125395.1. NCBI lineage: Eukaryota > Metazoa > Arthropoda > Insecta > Lepidoptera > Erebidae > Diaphora > Diaphora mendica. Next base: position 17,644,898 of record OX421334.1, read on the forward strand.
ACCTCTGACTTAGCAACCGATATCGCTACTACTAGCCCAATAGTCCCGTCAAGACCTTACCTGATCACGCACTTGTTTGATCACTAACTTGTAAAGGAAAATGAAATATATATGTGTAACAAGTTATAACATGCTCAGAAGTGAAGTAGACATATATATAGAGCAATTACTAATTGTTTAATGAAGATATTAAAGTATATTATTATTCATTGCATTACATACAATGATAAGAAAATGGCAAACACAAGTAAGAACTCTAAGTGAAATACTTACGCTGTTATCGCTCTTGGGATCTTTGAAATACAGAATCCTTTAGTTCCATTTTAAAAGACATTTATTAGACGGGAGGAAGAAATAAGGATTTATCTGAAGTTTAATTGCAAAGCCAAGAGCATGTGCCTACGTGCTGTTTGGGATTCCGTAGTTATATTTTATTATAATCTTTCTACCTTTTTTCCCCCGATCAATTTAGAGTCGGTACAATGAATTTCATTTCTAAAATCCTTGATTAAAGGATCGATCTTTAACGCGCTCTTTCATTTCATTGTATTTTTTTTTAGGCGTTTCTAATGAATGAATGTTTTTTATAATAATATTACTCTTACAGTGATATTTTTCCGTATCTAAAGACATTTCTGGTTGCTTGTTAAAATCTACTTAATTTAATCATTTCTTTGAACTACAGGTTAGCCGGAAGCCCATCTACTATAGTGTATTATACTATACTATATACTATAGTGCTAGAAAAGTGTAATTAAGGTCTTTTGTGTATACCTTATGTGTTTCTAATACATGGTGGCAAGTAATCAAATGTTTGTGTTGGGAACTTGTAACGGTATTTAAGCATATGTATACGGAAAGAATACGTACTTGTTGGAGTTGTAAATGACGTGTATACGACTCTGACCCGCCAGAGACCGCCAGTCTTGTAGTGAACTTATATGTATATCGATTAAGTCTGGTAGCCGTAATTTTATGTGCCACATTTTCTTAATAATCTTTATGGGCAACACCTATATAAATATATACATATTACCTTAGACTGACGTATAAAATAGCTCAAATATTTCAACCAATAACCGGCGACTGCTGAACCAAGGTCTCCTCCAAGGAGCGCCAACTATCCCGATCTTGGGCAATCCGCAGTACCAACATGTGAGTGATAAATAGGCGTCTACTTATCCATTCAGAAATATAGGCACTCTATACATATCTTCTTTACATGGTATAAAATGAAATTATTGCCGCTGTCTGTTCACTTTGATCTTAAACTACAAGACGGATTTCAATGCAGTTTTTAGTAATAGATAGAATGGTTCAAGAATAAGGTTTATATGTATAACTTGCTGTGCTCCCAGGTGTTACCCGCGGTTGTTGTTGTTCCTTTAGAACCGCGGGAAGCAGCTATCTACGTATAAAATTACTTGCCCTCACTAACTTGTTCACCACCGCAGAGTCTAAAACACTGTTTATTTTGTAAGCACCTACTAATTAAGATTTTTTGAAAAATGACTAAATGGATCTGTATGAAATTTGACACAGAGATATAAATCATCTTCGATAAAATAGATTATGTTGAATATGTAGTATCAAGCTGCAGACACTCGTGTATTTTACAAGCATTTTATTAACTTGCAATGTATGCTTGTATGTTCGGGTGGAATCTTGCAACTCAATTTTGAAGCAGATATCTTCAACCGATTTTCTTGAAATTTTGCACTACAGTAAAAGCTTGTTTTTAAATAGCTTTTTAATTTAATTTATTTTCAATTATCTTTTGGTACAGCATTGTCTTTATTAGCTAACCTAATACGCAGCTCAGCTGCGGTTATTAGTAGATGTCAGACACCTAACTCTCACGGTTGACCAGTTCTTATTGGCCAAAATTAGTACCATTTAAGTCGTTTAGATTTAAGGTGTACTTTTATATCGATTAACAATTTGGTACCAACCAACTTAGTATTAGAAGCTCGTAAGGAATGTTATTAACTGGCACAGATTTCTTACAGTATTACCCAATAGATATTTTAACGAGTCTCATTACAAGAGAGTTGTAGCTAAAGCAATAATTAAATTGGGTAAAATATTATTAAGTATTGGGTAAATATTCACAACTGAATTAACCACGATAAAAGTGTTATAATGGTTTTAATTCTCTGTATATACCTAAATCGATCTAACTTACGTTATAAGAAACTACATTATTTTACAAGATTTTTATTAGGGTTCCGTGCCAAAGGCAAAAAACGGAACCCTTATAGATTCGTCATGTCTGTCTGTCTGTCTGTCTGTCCGTCCGTCCGTCTGTCTGTCTGTCTGTCCGTCCGTATGTCACAGCCACTTTATTCCGAAACTATAAGAACTATACTGTTGAAACTTGGTAAGTAGATGTATTCTATGAACCGCATTAAGATTTTAACACAATAAAACAATAAATGTTGGGGGTCCCCATACTTAGATATGAACTCAAAAAAAAAATTTTCATCAAACCCATACTTGTGGGGTATCTATGGATAGGTCTTAAAAAATGATATTGAGGTTTCTAACATCATTTTTTTCTAAACTGAATAGTTTTGCGCGAGAGACACTTCCAAAGTGGTAAAATGTGTGTCCCCCCCCCCCCTGTAACTTCTGAAATAAGAGAATGATTAATCTAAAAAAAATATATGATGTACATTACCATACAAACTTCCACCGACAATTGGTTTGAACGAGATCTAGTAAGTATTTTTTTTTAATACGTCATAAATGGTAAACCGCAAAAACAACTACACGATCTTTTATATTATGTTAGTTGCTGCTTCGGAACCCTTCATGGGCGAGTCCGACTCGCACTTGGCCGCTTTTTAACTTGCAATGTATGTATGTTTGTATGTTCGGGTGGAATCTTGCAACTCAATTTTGAAGCAGATATCTTCAACCGATTTTGCTGAAATTTTGCAAGCATATGTATACAGCGTGACAATACAATATTATAATGATATATAGCTGATCTGATGCTGGAGCTGGAAGGTGACCATAGGAACTCTGTAAAGAAACGTGGCTACATCATCGAGTTTGGACTCGTTTGATTCGTCCCGAGGCATTCCAGTAAAAGCTTGTTTTTAAACGGACTTCAAAAAAAGGAGGAGGTTCTCAATTCAACTGTATTTTTTTTTTATGTTTGTTACCTCATTACTTTCGACTGGGTGAACCGATTTTGATGATTCTTTTTTTATTTGAAAGCTGGTGCTTCCCATGTCGTCCCATTTCAATTTGGTCCAGTTCTGACATGTCATTCATGAGAAAAGCATATAAGTCTTCAATTTGCATTAAGTATGTGCACGACAAATTAACGCATAACTCAATATTCCTGTATGGTCCCATTTAAATTTGGTCCAGATTGAAGTCGGTTTTATTTGTAAAAATTTGTGAATATTAATAAGCTTTTTAATTTAATTTATTCTATTCTAATATGTTTATGTTCTATACAGTAGGTTATAACCCTTTTTAAGGAGAGGCTGATATCCAGTGGTAGAATAAAGGTTGTTGATTATGTGTATAACTTATATTTTATGAGTATGCCCCTGCCAAAATGACTGTAACTGTTGTTTTTTATTGTTTTATAATTCCAAATGTCAAGAAAATACTTAACATACAACAAATGTGAGAAGTAAAACATGTAAGATTCAAATGTTAATAGATGTATATCTCGCGTGGCTCGAATTTCCCTCGATATCCAATGAAAATATATATTCTCTAATTTTATATAAATTAACTTCTCAATCTTCGATCATCTAATAATCAAATTCACACGTAGCACGGTCGTGTCTCTAGCCGTCAACGCGGACGATAAAAGCCCTCTAATTAATTAACTTGCCAGTTTAGCCTCATTAATGAAGTTTTCATAAAATTTTAAAAGTTTATTAGCAACGCTGTGGAATGCAGTCCACAAACATAAAACGCGCCGCTTTTTTATAGTAAAACGTAATATCAGCTGTTTCCTATTTTATAGGCTTTTGAACTACTTACATATTAAATTAAAATATATTAGAAATTAATTGTATATATAAGGCAATGATACAGAAGCATCACTAGGCCGCCATTGTGTGGGTCACCATGCTGCATTGTTGCATTTTCTGCATTCGCAATGACCATGGTGACCACCACTCTTGGATTCTGTTTATGCTTTCCATCAGGCAGAGTAGTCATTTTAGCAGGGCCATACATAAAAAAAGCGGCCAAGTGCGAGTCGGACTCGCCCATGAAGGGTTCCGCAGCAGCAAGTAACATTTTTTTTATATTTGTTTTGATTAAATGAAAGGTAAATTGCAGTTTACGATTTATGACGTATTAAAAAAAAACTACTTACTAGATTTCGTTCAAACCAATTTTAGGTGGAAGTTTGCATGGTAATGTACATCATATATTTTTTTTAGATTTATCATGCTCTTATTACCCGACTACGGCAAAGCCAAAGGAGGATTATGGTTTTGACAGGCTATGTATGTATGTTCATTTGTTCCCTCATAGCTCCTCAACTACTTATTAGAACTGGACAAATGAGGTATCGTTAGAAGCGTCTTGATCGTCTGCTGATTATAGGTTATATGACGTGTCGCTGAATCTAATTTGGCGCCCTCTAGCCGACATAAAGTAATGAATTAAAAAAATAATTTGAGATAAATATGCCGTGTTTGATATCATTGGAAAGGGCGTTACTTGTACATTTCAAATATATATATTATATATGAATAATGGCACCAAAACATTTTAAATAAAAAAAAGTAACATCTAAAACCCTAAAAAAATAAAAAACGACGCTAAAAAGTATAAAACAAGTTTCAAAAGCCGTAGTCACACGTTACATAGAAACGCTCCATAACACCTTAAGAACGTGTGACTACGGCTTTTGAAACTTGTTTTATACTTTTTAGCGTCGTTTTTTATCGTAGTTGGGTTTTAGATTTTTCTTTTTTTTTATTTTAAAAGTTACAGCCCCCCCCCCCCCCTGTAACTTTTACACACATTTTACCACTTTGGAAGTGTCTCTCGCGCAATCTATTCAGTTTAGAAAAAAATGATATTAGAAACCTCAAAACCATTTTTGAAGACCTATCCATAGATGGGTTTGATGAAAAAAAATTTTTGAGGTAAAGTTCTATGTATTTGTTTAAAAATCCCCCAAAATTTATTGTTTTTTTCTTATTTTTGTGTGAAAATCTTAATGCGGTTCACATAATACATCTACTTACCAAGTTTCAACATTATAGGTCTTATAGTTTCGGAAAAAACTGGCTGTGACATACGGACGGACAGACGGACAGACAGACAGACAGACAGACATGACGAATCTATAAGGGTTCCGTCTTTTGCCTTTGGCACGGAACCGTAAAAAGTGTTTATTCTGAGACAAGATATATAAATGTACACTAATTGGTTGTGGTAATTGGATCATCCTCCCATCTTGGGGAGTTTTCATTTTTTTTTTAAAAAGACAACTCCCTCATTAGGAATAAACATCCTGTGTCGCGGGGGACTTCACAGACATACATGAAACGGACACAGTTAGATTCAGAAACGACTTTTTCATGCAGTATACACTATCATTTCATCATCGATTACGTAATTGTTCTAGAAAGGTTTATATTTATAATAAAACATAGGTTAGGTAATAACTTTTAATTGAGATAGAAAACAAAATATTGCAAGTCTCAGAAGACAAATTACATAGCTTACGAATTCTATTACTCGAATTCTATTACGAATTCATCTAGATGGTTGGTAGTCCGAAACTGTGCGCTTCCCAAGAAACTTTCTGCCTCGCACAACAAAACTGTGGAATGAACGGTCGCCTGCGGTATTCCCGGACCCATATGACCTTCAAACCTTTAAGAAAAAAGCGTACTCCTTCTTAAAAGGCCAGCAACGCACTTGTGACGCCTCTGGTGTTGCGGGTGTCCATGGGCGGCGGTAATCGCTTACCATCAGGCGATACGTCTGCTCGTTTGCCCCCCTATTCATAAAAAAAAATCTAAATCTTAGTAACATATAAGAATGCATATATTCATGCTTACAACTATATGAAATGGTGGCGGATTGCTAATATTTACTAAAAAAAAGTAAGTTTAATACAATCTGAAGTAAGTGCAGATAAAGATGGCTATTTATATATCAAAGAATATTACCTTTCTCTGGTATTTATTCTTAAAAAATAAATTGTTGAAATAACAAGTTGGGAAACAAAAGCACAGGCCCAGTTTAAATATTTACTATCGAGCTGCGACCCGCTTTGAATAATCTCGATGCAGTATCAAACAGTCGTGACCGGCCAACATCCATATCTACATCTGTCCTGCCCTGGTATGAACCTGGGACATCGAGCTATCTTGTGTAACCCTTGTTGGATTAACAATGAATATATGCTATAAATCAATAATTATTTAGCATTTAAATAGGGTTGTGTACAAATTAATAGATATGAGAAGATATCATCTACACATCAACAATCTTTAACAGTCCACCTTAGAATGGAGGTTTTGTCCAGAGGGTTGGTAAAGGCTTGATTCAAGTTGTCCTTCTTCCTGCTGTGAGGTAACACAGAGTAGTGGTATGCTTTGTTTACGACACGTGGGATGAATATTATTTAATACTATATAAATAATATAATAATTGGAATAAATGGTATTCTTAATATGTCTCCACACGGAGAAGTAGGTCGACAGATCACTTTTATATGTATACCATTATTACAATAGTAGTACCACACATACAATACGAACACAGATATAACGAGGACAGATACATATAATAACCAAAGGGCGCTCTTATAGTTGCAATCTCTTCAAGACAAGTTCAAGAGAAATATTTATATATTTCTCTTGAACTTGAAATTTCAAATCTATTTTTACAAAGTTGTGTGGAAGATCATCTTACAAACACTAGATTTTATTTTCAGAGTAGGAAAAAAAGAGCCACGCTTCGGCATGAATGGGCTGACTCGACCGGAGTGATACCACGGCCTTACAGAAAACCGGTGTGAAACAGCGCTTGCGCTGTGTTTCACCGAGTGAGTCATTTTCCACTGCGCTAATTTTGTAGGTTTAAATCCTACATGGCACAATAATAAATACACAGTCGGAGTATACACATATGTATAACTAAAAAACGTGATAAGAGAAAAGTAAAAGTAAAAACGCTCACAAGTTCTTTGTATAACGGTGATAATTAGCGGATATTTTAATACATTTATAATTATATTCACATATTTAATGTAGTTGACCCGCGCAACTAAGCCTGATTCTCTCAATAGAAATATTTTATCCTTGTTTTTGCAAGATATATACAGTTCTTCCACGGCTCGGTTTCTACTTATTCCAGTGTGATATTTTATAGCTCAATGGACGGGCTATCTAATCTTATTTTTTTTAGAATAGCTCATTCAACGAAAAAAACAGACAAACCCTTCAGACAGCCTTTTATAGTTCACTGATGGTTCATTCCTTGGAAAAGAAGTTTTAGCGTACTATACCACGCAGGGCAGACGGGTTGCTATAGAGTTCATTTCAAGTTTTTCCTCTCTTTGAAATGCTGCTGTCGTGCGTAGTTTCCTCCCTTAGTCGGCTCTTATAACACCCATGGGATAAATAGAAGTGGCAACACACGGTCAATTTATAATATTAATGTAGATGATAGTGTGTAAGAAATTCACAGTAAGTTATACCGTCTAGCTGCCATCATCTCATAAATATGAATGCGAAGTAGACACTAACTGGTCGGTTCGCGCGCCCCCGTGCGTTAACCACAGCTTATCACTTATACTCTTAATGGTAGCTGTTTTAATTTGTCTATGCATATTAAATATATCTCGGATGGCGCTTCAGCGTTCAAAGTAACTGTATCTAACTATATTTGTAATAAAATCCACATAAAAATGCTTTTAAAATTATTAAAATATGTAATGTGGAAACACCTTCAACAAGATTAGATAGGATTAAAATGTTAATAGAGTTTGTTGACAAATAAAACATACTAAAGACGGTGAAGAGACAAACAAGTAGATGTTAGAACCTGGCAGCAAATGACTACCGTCGCCTGTAAAAGTAGCCATACAAAACCGAACCGGTATCCTAACTGGGCATTGTCCCTTAAACAAGCACCTATTCACTATAGGCGCAACAGACAGCCCTCTGTGCAGGGGATGCATGGAGGCAGAAGAAATGCCACAGCACGTTCTCACAGAATGTAGAAGTGTGGCAGATCGACGGGCAGACATCCTCCAATCAACATCACTCTCGGAAACATGTAGTGACCTGAAAAGGCTGCGGAGCTTCTGGGATGATCTAGGATGGTTGGAATAAGAACATGACAAACCCACGTACAACGGCCCAATCAAGAAGCTAAGTGCGGCAATAGCCCGATAAAAGAAAACAAACAAACGAAAAAAGGTTGCTATACCTGTATAGAACCTTGTATATATCTATACTAATATATAAAGCTGAAGAGTTTGTTTGTTTGTTTGAACGCGCTAATCGCAGGAATCGCTGGTCCAATTTGAAAAATTATTTCAGTGTTGGATAGTACATTTATTGAGGAAGGCTATAGGCTATACATCATCACGCTAAGACCAATAGGAGCAGAGCACCAATGAAGAATGTTATAAAAACGAGAGAATTTTTTTACGCTACGGGCAATACGAGTAGGAGAAGTAAACGACGTTGCGTGGGTCAGCTAGTATATAAATATACAAGGTTCAATAGACCTGATAGTTTGACCTGCACAGATAAAACAGTCAGGTAAGCTTGAGCTAAGTAGAGGAAATACACGTACCAGTAAACCTGTACAAACCCGTACAGCGCTACCACCGCGCATTTTGTGTCCTACACACTCAAACTGCAACTAAGGCATACCACACGCTCCGGGTCACCTGTAAAAATTAACTCTACAGGCAAACCTGTCAGGTACACCTACCGTGTATGGCTACCTTAACTAAATGTCTTTGTGTCCCCCAAAACTACAAACACTGGTTTTCTGAGAGACCGTGATATCATTCCGGTCAATTCAATATTCTCAGCTAATTGAGACAGAAGAATTAGCACTCTTTAAAAAGAAGATAATAACATGAAAAAGTTTAAAAACTAGAACTTGACTACGTAACAACTGTTGATAAAATGTATATAGCCTATGTAATTTATACTCTCGATTGTCAGTACTTGATTTTTTTTTTTTTTTTTTTTGTATGTTTGGCACGCCAAAATGACTCTACTCTGCCTGATGGAAAGCATAAGCAGAATCCACGAGTGGTGGCCACCATACTCATTGCGAATGCAACAATGCAGCATGGTGACCCACACTATGGCGGCCTAGTGATGCTTGTGCATCTTTTAGTCTAGTCAACAAGTATGGAACTTGTTGACCAGACTAATTGGGCCTCCGGTCTCGCACTCACCAACGAAACACGACAGCACGAATGCTGTCATTTTACGTTGATTTTCTGTGCGAGGGTAGTACCGCCCCGGTCGAGCCGGCCCGTTCGTGCTGAAATCAGCGTGGCTCTACTACCTGGAGGATGGAACTTGTTGTAATACATTCTAGAATCAAAGTCACTTGTACTTATTCCACTACTTTAATTAAGCTTACACCTGACCGGCCTAACCTTTAATAATGCCATAAGACGAATCCGGTCAGGTGTAAACTTAATTAAACTAATGGAATACGTACAAGTGAGTTTGATTCTAGAATCTATTCTATGAGTATAGCTTACGTCACCCGGGTTACTATAAATTTACTGACACCTTCTTATTCATTAAAATCAGTTCAGTAGTTTAGGCGCTAAGGTGGAACATACTAACATATATACATAGGCTGCCAAACTATTACCCTACCTTTTGACTTCACCATAGGAAGATAATAAAAAGGAAAATTGAGTAACAGAATACAAAAGCTACCCGAATAGATTATAATTTACCGACCTACTTTATAAAATATGAATATAATGAAATACAATGAAATAGATGCGTAGGTAACATACACAATATTATTAAACACAGTTCAAGTCGAGTGCACAAAAAGGTCACCGCAACAGAAAAAACATAACTCGATATAGTTGTTTATTCTTCCTTGTATCACGAATACCGTTACAACAACAGTCTACTCAAAAGTATAAAAAACAGGATAACCCGTTAAGCCTTTTAATCTTATTGTTTTTAATTTTTCCTTTCAATCTCGTGGTGATAATATTTAATTGGTATGTTAATATCGTCCGGTCCTGTCCGTGCTCGGGCGCGTTCGACAACTCGCTGACATCTAATGTACATACTAACACTGGTAATTAATAATGTCGAACTTTTCAAAACATGCTCTAAGATAACTATGAGGGTGTCTCGTTGACAAAGTGCTGGTTGTTACCTGGTGAAGTTTTTCGTGTTAAATCATTTGGATGATTAAATTAAAACAATTTGAGGACCTAAATCAATTATAGATTTAGAAAATTTTTAATTGTTCTAAGATTCTTTGAGTTGCTGGTGTCTCTCCTGTGGGTGATGGTAACCACTTATCATAGGATGACACGTAACAGACGTGTCGTGACGTTTGCCTAGTAAATCATGAAACAAATAAATTATGTTACCATTTATTTTATGTTCAATAAGTTATGCGTTAGGTACCATTCTATTTACTTGTTGAAATTAATTTCTAAATGCCTAACTAATTTCCTAAAGGTTACATTATATATTTTAATGCAACAATTATGCAGAATTTGACTGTGATCAAGATATTTGGGTTGAATGATAACAAACAAACATACAATAACTTTCAAACATTTTTTTTTGTATTGTCAGTCAAACTAAACCTATATATAAGCCATTTCGTAGTGTATACTGTATAGTGTGAACTGAATTCTTAGTTTTTATTAAATCAGTGCTGACAAGTGTTACCTACGGGTTTAAAAAAAAAAAATTGTAAATTCGCGCGAATCGTGCACGGATTTGGACGAACTCTGTCTTGTATGACGAGTTTTTAAAAGTGTAAGTTAGCATACAATGGTGATTATAGATTTGAGTAAAAACCAATTACAATACACTCGAGAATTCATACCAATATTATAAATTCGTAAGTATCTCTGTATGCCTGTCTTTTTTGCTTTCATGGCTAAACCGCAGAAACTTTGGATCTTGAGGAACTACATAGGATGAGGGATTACTCTCGATCAGTAACATATTATACATTTAATATCACCACAAGGAATTCTGTTACGAGTAGCAAATTAATGTGAGAACCACACATTGGCAGTGTGCGGTATAACGGCCTGTTTGGTTAGAATACTTGTTGCGTCGGCGCCTGCGCAGCTCCGTCGCCCAGGTCAATGCTGGAGTCACTGAATCGATTAAATCGATACAATTTACACTATTCCAGCTTTATGTATTCTACGGCAACATTGAGGATGTGTTGAAGGAATAACATGACCAAGCAAGTCTGAGGAGCGATTGTAAATAATAGTTTAGAATATGTTGCTTGTTATAATGAAAGTTTAGACAGCGTTCATAAGTTAACAAGCGATGTAATGTGTCCATGTATTTAGCCAGGTAGTTTATAATAAGGTTTCCAATCGGAAGGAAGTAAGCTAACCTAAATATTCAACTATGTTCTTTAATAATTACATAACGAGAAAGCGTGGCTTTTTCACATAAATAGGTCTTAAGTACCATGTTTTACTTATTTATTTTGACCATACTTATTGGTGCAGTTTATTTTGCGCCAGTATCTGATTACAACCTATCTGGCTCTATCTGACACGAATGTCGCTTTGAGATATAATAATAACGTGTAATAGTTATACAGTAATCTTTTTAGGTAGTCTTTGCCTAAAAATATCGCTGTAAACGATAAGACTTTTGAAATGGTACTCGTTTAAATGAATTTTGTTTAAAGTATAGCATTGCATAGATCTTAGTAAAAAAGTGTATGTACTCACAAAAAAAGATATTCTATTAGCGTTGTAAATGCTCTGCAAGCAGATTATTTCTTCGAGAAGAATGTTTATGATCTTCAACAACATAATTTTCAATTTACAGCCCCTTAACATAGGTGATCATGGTATATAATGCATTCTTTTGTAATTACTGGCTCAAGATGTGTAATACCTTTACCGTGGGAGAGCCACGCTTCGGCATGAATGGGCTGGCTCGACCGGAGTGATACCACGGCCTCACAGAAAACCGGTGTGAAATAATGTTTTTTTTTTTTATGGTATAGGTGGCAAACGACACCCGCAACAACAGAGGCGTCACAAGTGCGTTGCCGACCATTGGGGGATGGGGAAAGGGATGTGGAGAGGGATTGGGGTATGGGCCTCCGGTATCCTCACTCACTCGGTGAAACACAGCGCAAGCGCTATTTCACACCGGTTTTCTGTGAGGCCGTGGTATCACTCCGTTCGAGCCGGCCCATTCATGCCGAAGCGTGGCTCTCCCACGATTCCGCTGTGTTTCACCAAGTGAGTGAGGATACCGGAGGCCCATAACCCAACCCCTTCCCCTATCTCCCCCCCCCATCCCCCAAAGGCCGACAACGCACTTGTGACGCCTCTGGTGTTGCAGGTGTCCATGGGCGGCGGTAATCGCTTACCATCAGGCGACACGTCTGCTCGTTTGCACACTTCCCTTCTAAAGAGAGGCTTAGACCTAGCAGTGGACTGGTAAAGACTGATTATTATGATGATGTATAAAAACACACTACAAAATCAAGTCCAGAAACTCTTGCTCTATTTGTCTGATACCGAAGACTGATGCACTTATTGTGTAACCATAAATTCTCAAAATTAAAAAAAAACCCGACATAATAACCTGAGTTCACTTTAAAAAGTAAAAAACATGTATGTGCTTTCATTTGAGACCCCAATCGATGATATTTTTGCAGACATTCGGTTACTCTTCCCCACTTTCACCCCCATAACTTTTAAACGACTCAACCGATTTCCATGAAACATGTCTAAGAACACTCGCACGTAACTCACCTTTCATACGAAAAAAACTAAATTGAAATCGATCCATAGCCTAGCTTTCGCATCCATATCCACTCTCATGAGCATTAGTTACTTACATGTTTATTTTATTCTTTAGTACATTATTTTCCAAATTATTTATTATTATTAGCATCACTAGCCCGCCATGGTGTGGGTCACCATGCTGCATTGTCTGCATTCGCAATGAGTATGGTGGCCACCACTCTTGGATTTTGCTTATGATTTCCTGATGGAGGCCAGTGTAGAGTCATTTTGGCAGGGTCAAACAAAAAAAAATCAAATAAGTTATATCATCACTCGTCCTGATCATGCCCACCCTATGTATGGCTGCTACATAAGTGAGAAGGAAATAACAGGAACAATTACTATAAAATATTGATAGCAACTTCAAATTCCACAAACACAAAAGCATCCTACTCTCTATACCTTATTCAGGTAATAATACGGGTCAGGGAGAATACATTCAGTCGTCATCGCGGTACTAAACTAGGTTTGTACAAAGTGCCCGATAATCGTTATCGCCTACATAAACTTATACGCATCTAATCGCAACTGATTACCGAACGTATTTTGTTGCTTCGTCCTTAAATAGAGTGGGATTACGTTGGATTACCAGATTTATGTGAACATTAAAGATTAAAACAGAATTACATCTAGTAGTGTGGGTCAGGTCGTACAAATATGGCGAGAGGTTTATCTGTGGTGTATATTCTTCAGTGGCTACTCGGGTGACGTATACCTACCACTTGTGGAATGCTATTCGCAATATACTGTTAATCATTTAATGGTTTTATTTACTAGTAACTTCAACTGTAATATACTTTGTAACTGGTTTTATCTGCCTAACGTAAATGAATCTAGACGCATACCTATACTACAAAATTGAAATTTAAAATTGAGAACTTTCCCATAGAATTTTGTAAAAGATTTTATTTATTTTAAACTATCTGCATTTGCACCCACTGTAAAATAAATAAACATAAGTACAGAAATATTTCATTACATAGACACAAGTAAAACTTATAAAACCTCTTTTTTCGCTTATTAATCTATATATATAAAAGAGTAAGGTGACTGACTGACTGACATACCCAGAGATCAACGCACAGCCCAAACCGCTGAAGATAGAATCCTGAAATTTTGCATGTAGGTTCTTTATATAACGTAAGTGAGCACTAAGAAAGGAATTTTCGAAATTCCGCCCCTAAGGGGGTAAATCAGGGGATGAAAATCTGCGTGAGCGAAGCCGCGTGTAAAAGCTAGTTTTTTATAAACGTTTTTGTAAACTTGAAGAAGCACGCAGCAACGGAACGAAGAGACGAACATGTGTCCCCGCCCTTTTCGAACAATATCTATCTTGTTTATTCTTTATGACTTTTACTGTTACTGACTCTTTCGCGTTATTATTTTCCTTTCAGCTCATCTACTTCTTTAGTTCTGTCTGAAATCTATATATATATAAGCGAAATACCACTCACTTATTAATCACGAAATCTCAGAAACTGTAACACCCACAAACTTGAAATTTAGCAGGTAGGTTCCTTATGGGGTGTAAATATCCGCTAAGAACGGATTTAACGAAACCCCACCCCTAAGGGGGTAAAACGGGGGTTGGACGTTTGTATGAAAGTCCTATGTTTTTGAAGTAAGAGACTTGACATTTAAAATGTACCCACCAAAAACATTTTCATGTAAAATGTTGCCAAGACGACTGCATATGGCGTACCTTGTGAAAAAAAAATCATATCTCATGTAGAGCCAAGGTTACGAATCTACACGCTCTAACTCTGCCAACCCTAACTTCATAAACTCTACATCTCAGTAAAAATTCATAGTTAGTTTATAGATTTAGATTTATATATTTTAGAATTATAAATAGTGTATTAGTAAATTGTACAGTCTAGTATTTAATATTTAAATTGATACTTGTTTAAGCTAAGGCCTTATGGGACTGGCATACCTTATTAGGGTAAAAGTCCCTTAAAAATACTCCCCACCAATTTTCAGCCAAATCGATTCAGCCGTTCTTCAGTTATAAATAGTGTAACTAACACGACTTTCTTAAATAAATAGATATGAACATAATTGCATAAAGTTATTTTAAGAAGAAGAACAATTGGTTCTCGTTCTCAGAAGCAAATAATTAATCATGTACATAAAACATAGATAACCCACTGCGCCACAGTGGCGCTAAAGCAACTCTCGAGTCCAGACAAATCTGCATGTCACGACTCCTTACCTTCACAGTAATGGGCCATATACTTACGTTTCATATATGATTAAAAACTCGTTTATGGATTCACGTAAGCACTTGCGAACTATCATTACATTATTGGTAGATTAAATTCGAGAATATATTTAAATAGAGCCTGGGTATCATAGTTCATAAAGGTCCATAGTGAATTTCTTATACCAAGACTAGGTTATTTTTATCCAGTGAAAAAAACTATCTTTTTCTGCGTAAATGGTGCTTCCCATAATTTGTGTGCACTCGGCGATGGTTATGATACTATTTGTTATAAATAATGTTATTTTTAATGCTGAATAATAACTATATTCTCTGAATAAAAAGTAAGAATTACATTTTACAAATTATAATTTTTTCTAACAAAATCAAAAAGGTATTTGATGGATGTTTTTGTGTGTTTGGTACACGATATCTACGCCATTGGTGGATCATGAACCTCATCAGTATATCGCAGTCTGCTAAACATAGGTTCTCCAGTTCCACGTCACTTGGTTTCATCCTTGTCTTGGCTTGGTGAAACAATTTCATTTATTTTTCATTTTCATGTAATACTAATTGTTAGAAATTTAACGTCATAGTAATGGCAACATTTTTGATTGTCATTTTTCTTTTTTGACGTTTGAGGTTAAAACAGTACTATTGAGACGCTTATTGTAACCGGTCGACGATTGTCGTTTTAGGAACCGTTTTAATTGTAATTTAGCTAATTGTCAATTCAACCCGGTCCCTTTAGTGGTTTACCGTTATGATTGGTCTGATTTGGACTCGCGAGTTTTTGTAGTCACGTCATAGGCGCGATCCGTGATAGCTGAATCGGGTGTCTTGTAATTACGAGATTTCGGGAGCCCGCAAGCATTTAGGAATACCTTGGAGGTGTACAGCACTTTGGAGCATGTATGTGTGAACGTATCAAGACAAGCCGCAGTGGGGTACCCCATCAACGGCCGACAAGATCAAGGACATCATGCATCTCTAGTAAGTGCTTGATTACATTAGTTAGAATAAGAACACGGTGAAACGCCGTCGTTCATTGCTCTTGCCAATGAACTAGTTTTAGCGATTGTATGCTTATAACATGGGCCTATAGGTATTTCAAACGTCATAAGGTGATCGCTGCATTGGCTAGAGGAATGAACACTAATACTATTGCACCTGAAGATCTGATCTTCAGATCAGATCTTTTAATAAGAGTGACAATGAGTTTCTTTGCTAGTATTGTTCTCATAAGGCTCTACGCATTTTGGAAACTGGAAGTTATGGATCGACACAGGCAGGCCCACTGCCTGTTAGTTTCGTTTCGGTGTTTCCAGTTTAGTTTCGTTTCGGTGTTTTTACCTAATTCACCTTGACAATACAGTACATTTGTAGCGTCTGTTTGTATCGATCTATGATTTTTAACTGGTTTCAATTTAACGTTCATAAATAATAATAAATAATAATAATAATACATATTTTTGGACATCTAACACACAAAGCCATCTCTAGTCCCAAGCTAAGCAGAGCTTGTGTTATGGGTACTAGACAACTGATACAAATACATATATACTTTTTTTGTAAATACATACATATTATACTATACATAGAAAACACCCAAACTCCGAATCAAATATTTGTAGACCATACAAACATTAGGTCCGACTCGGGAATCGAACCCGAAACCTCATGATCAGCAGTCGCACACGCTAACCGTGAGACCAACGAGGCAGTAAATGTCACATAAACGAATATAGTGTTTTAATTGAATAAATGATTTTAAATTTGAATTTACTTGTTGCAACTGAAATTATCAGATCCCAAACACAGGGAGTGTGTCGTGTCCCCCTGAATCCCTGGGATACAAAGGTTGGAAACGCACTTGTGACTTCTTTCCTTACCATGAAGTGTTCCTTCTGCTCATTTGCTCGTACACCTTAAAAATACGTCAAATTTACAAGCCATTTTTTGCTGGTTGTTACACTGAATCGAGATGTGTGCAATCTCCTTTATTTTACCGTAAACCGGATCGTTAAAGAAAATAAAGTTTCGAATCGATTTGATCCAAAGCCTATAAAAACTGGTATAAATAAGTGATGGCTCTTTGATGAGATCGTGCCGGATAGCAGATTTAATCTGAAATGCCATTCGCGGTCTTCAGCACAACCACAAAGAAAACTCCGATGATCTAATTTGCGTCAATTTCGTACTTTTATAGTACCTAATCGAAATGTTTAGAAGATTATATACAGTTGAGTATAATCTCAGTTTAATAGTCTAAGAAAGCAGTAATAGTATAAGCAATATGTAACTTATAGGGTGAGAAATTGCTAAGATTGTCTATAATTTCAAATGTAATATGGGTAACTTGCATATATAAGCTTGTGTTAGTTTCACTCATATTACACATTATTACTTTTTACAAAGGTGCACTAGTTATAATAAGCAATTTTTGAATTCTTAGGATACAAAGAATACGTGTATGTATATATTTGTTTTTTAACCGACTTCAAAAAAGGAGGAGGTTATCAATTCAACTGTATTTTTTATGTTTGTTACCTCATAACTTTTTACTGGTTGAACCGATTTTAATGATTCTTTTTTATTTGAAAGTACTTCCCGTGTGGTTCCATTTCAATTTTGTCCAGTTCTAGAAGTCGTTTTTTTTCTTTTTGTTGAAATTTGTGATTATTCATTATATGAAATAATTCTTGCAAATATGATAGATTAAATTGTGTCTGCAATCTTCTATAGGAGTAGGCAGGTATCTGTATATTGAATTACAAATCAATTAAGATATGCATTAATGAACAATACTATAAAATCTAAGCCATGTAGAGCAAGGAAATAAAAATATACGAGTTTAGCGCCCACTGACACCACAGTATAAAAAATTAAGTTAAATTCCCCTAATGAACCAAGAAACATTGCAATAACGCCAGCGGACGTGCTGCGCACACGCAACGAGATGGAGCAATGAAATATCATAGATACGTACGTAGATGGTATAAATAAAATATAATGAGGCAATTTTTCGACGAACGCAGGTCGGACGTGCTGTAACGTGCACAGAGTAACCAACTAACTATATTAAAAAAATATCAAATCAATATTTTTTGGTAGTGTATGAGGCTCAGTCAAGTAAAACAGTTAGTAGTTAAGAAGTCGTATAAGTTTCAAGGAGAACCAGGGGAAGCTTTCTTCTTCTCCATTTAAATTGTGCAACCTATATGTAAAATATATATGTAACCTAAATATGAACTAAACTGGAGATAAACTATGATTCAATATATCAGTGAACTATATATACTGAAATCGACCCTTGGTAAATAGCACTATGTACCTAATTTTTCTCATTGATTTTTAAATCAATTGCCAATATCACTATTCAAACATTTTAATAGTATATACATACAACTTTAATCTAAATAGTAATATAGACGTAACACTCTATGGGCGGTCTTATCGTTCAATGCGATATTTACTAGACAAGCTTAGATTGGGTTTAATGACTACTTCAGTAGTAGTTCTCGATGTACATGTAGGTACATATAAACAAGTAGAAGAAGTAAAATTAAAACCTATGCTATGTAGACTTAAAACTTTTTTATTATTTAAATAAATGTGAAAAGGTTTTCATAAATATGAAAATAATAATCACCCATCAATTATAGAACCTAGCAACGTTGCTTAACCGTTACGGACCCCAAATATATCTCATACAATACTTAGACTTTGATGGCTTCATCTGTGAAAGGAAATACGTAATTTATTGCAAAGATAATTGATTTAGAATTAATTAAACATTAGGTCACTTCCGATATAATCGGCTGTTGAACAAAATGGCCGACCACCCGTCGTTCCGTGACCCGCGTGGGCATACGACATGTTCATTAAATATTACTAAAAAAATAATTTTAACTAACTATTCTATCGAACATTGGTGCTAAATCATGTAGTTAAAATCTTTTTACTTTAAATATGTGGTTTTAACTTATTTTATTAAATGCTATGAAATATATTTAGCTTTAATTCCGCGAGACAAATATCCAGGTCTGAAAGCAGGGCACAAATCCCACCGTCATGCATACCCACATGCACATATGAGTATCATGCATATGCACACATACAAAACAAGTGAGTAATAATTAGCATGCCATGCAACCAAACCTATACTCGACACGTGTTTCGCCCCTCCACGGGGCATCCTCAGGAGATGTTGACTCGTCGAGCGTTTGAGCTCGAATGAGCAAGCCGCACCGCTGTCGGCCCTTTATATACCGTTTCGATGACGCTATAATAACGGTCGATATAATGTCATAAAGACATCTGTGCCGAACTACCTGCAATCATACTTAGAAGTGGTGATGGAATTAAGTTTGTTTGGTCATTCAACAGTGTATATGCATTATTATATCTATGCTGTGCTATTATTCATAGCATTTAATGTCATGGATTTCCGCAAAGTAACGCCTGATTCCATAACTTATCTTATTTTATTAATTTTATTTTTATTTTTTGCTCAACAGGTATAGTTACAGACAACAGATCATGCCTCACACAATAATAAGTAGCAACATACAATTTCTAATCAGAAGTCCAATTAAAACTATACACATCATTCCCAATCGCAGTAATAAAGCTTCATCTAGGTGTTAACAAATATAAACAAAAAAAAAGAGAACAAAAATTCAAAAGGATAATAAGTAGCTACTGTACCGAGATATAGTACCTGGACGAATTAGTTATATCTACAATGTGTTATTATAATTTTACATTAATAGGTGTATAAATTTCAATTTTATACAAAACTAGCAACTTACCCGTCTTCGCACGGTCTCTTTACGGAAAATATAATATAGTCTATGTTACCCCGAGAAGATTTGCTGATTAATTTTTTCCGACGTCTTCGACAAATATCGTTATATTTTAGTCAATATATTCAAAAAAATTACAAAATATATACAAAAACCTTCCTCAAGAATCACTCTAACTATTGGTAGAAACCGCATCAAAATCCATGCAATAGCTTTTGAGTTTATCGCGAACAGACAGACAAAGAGACGCGGTGGAGGACTTTGTTTAATGATATGTAATGAAGCTCTTAAATACATTTATACTATCATTAAAATCATTATGCGGAAAGAAATATAGAAAGCCGAAGATTATATTATACTAAGAAATTGTAAATCCTAGATATAAGATATAAATGTAGTGTTGATGACCTTTTTCTTTGATGATGATCTTTTTAACACCAACATAGAATATCAAAAGCTTTTAACAGTCTACTGCTGGACATAGGCTTCTCTGAAGAAATGAGGTGTCAGCCTACTATACCACGCTGCTCAGACGGGTTGATAAAGAGTTGGTTTCAAGTTTTTCTTCTCTTTACAGTGGTTTTGTCATGCATAGTTTGTACCCTTAGTTGTCTTACTACGTTCTTAATCCATCACCACACCGACAAGAAGGGAGACGGGAGAGGTTACACGCTTAATCCTCTAAGTCTCTCTTAGTGAAAAGATCTTTTTAGTCGGAATCAACAGTCAATAGTTTTATTCATCTGTTGTATATCATACTAGCTTTTACACGCGGTTTCGCTCACACAGACTTTCACCCCCTGATTTACCCCCTTAGGGGTGGAATTTAAAAAATTCCTTTCTTAGTGCTCACTTACGTTATATAAAGAACCTACATGCAAAATTTCAGGATTCTAGCTTCAGCGGTTTGGGCTGTGCGTTGATCTCTGGGTATGTCAGTCAGTCAGTCTGTCAGTCAGTCACCTTACTCTTTTAAATATATATTGATTAGCTCAAACTGATAAAGCTCTAAGTTGCAACGTGTGTTTGAAATGTTTTACTCAGCACTCACTGAAAACATATAGCACCGTCCACAAAACAAGTGCAGGAATAAAACTCCAAAGCCTTTCAATAAATTAAAAAAAAAAGAAATTCAATTGAGTTACAAAGACAAAATAATTCTAAAATATGTTACCTATTTAATCGACTGACGAAGAGAAAGGTAATAATTCTGAACTATGTTCTCTATTTACATAAAGATAATTTTCCTCGGATAAATTTCAACCATGTATCAAGTCGTACTATCATAATTGAGTCACATAAAACGACGATGTGTCAGCTTTACATGCAGCTGTGAAACTCATATCAGTCAACAGTAATTGTCACCGGTGATCGCGTAGCTCTCTGTAACACTGGACCACGTCAGTAATGGGTTCGGATGTAGGGCCCAGCCTTTCTATAAACATTCCATGTATTCATGTTCTCTTATATTCTAGTTTAATTTGCCGCAGATACATCTGTATTTATAGTCACTGCTCTGCGCTTATAATATTCTTTAAAAGCACTTTAATCAATAAAAGAGGAATCATTCAAATCCGACGCTCAATTTAAGACACTAGCACGTTTAAACAGACAAACATAACAGCTTTGAACTTTATTATATGGCTAGTTGCACCCTGACATGCTTTGCTGTGGCACATTATGGATGTGTTGATTAGGAATGATCTTTAAAGCGGATTATATACTCAAAGTTTGAACTCAATCGGCCCTGAACTATTGGGTCTTTGAATCATACATTGACCAACTCAATTTTTTATTAAAATACTCATAGAATATAGTAATTGCCATAATATAACCAGAATCCTTTAAGCTGATGATCTTTCTAGCTAGGCTATGTTGTTTAGTGGAGACTATAAAAAGGGGATACATCCATACATTACGTTAGAAATTGAGGCCGGGAAGAAGGTCAACTAAATGTAAATATATAACAATAACATAATCGATCAGCTTAAACGTATTTATGCCACCTTAAACTGAATTTCAACATGAATTATAGTAACAAAAAGTTTTTTTTTTAATAATATCCAGTTAACCCTGAATCTCTAAGATGCTACACTACTCTGTGGGTGCGCGGGAGTCTGTCTCATCTAATTGGCAGTAAAACGCGCCAATTCTGCCGCAGTAATGGCCTCCAAATAAGTATTGTGCACCGTAACCGACCATTTCATTAGATTTTATACATTTTCATTAGTTTTACGACTGTTGTAAATGGTTGATTGGTTTTTAATTAGGCTTCCTCTGCATACGTGTACACCCACGTGTTCATAAATCCTTAAAGTATGTATTTTTATCAGTGTGTTTGTAAGTGAGACTATGATTCCATACGTGTTTGTGATACACGTAATTATGCATTCTTTTACAACAGTTATTTTGTTTGTGTAGCTATTTACAACTCAACATGAATAAATAATATTTAAATATAAATGTATAGTAAATCCTTTTTCATATACTTCCCAACTAAATAAATAGTAAGGGAATTCTAAAAAAAATGAACAAAATTCAATGGATTTACCATATTTAACTACGCTAAAGCCAAACGCTGCTTATTTTTATGTTTTCTTGAATTTAAACACTATGCCTAATATTTTCTAGGAATAATATTATTTTACTTTAAAAATATTTAATGTAATCAATCTGCCACAGACTTCCGTTAGAATACTCAAACTTCCGAACAAAAGTCAGATACAATTAAAAGTTTCAGTTATGTGACAAAGAATGTATTAGAAATTTTCGTTTCGTTCTGTTGCCTTCTCATCTTGACATCTTTTCCATTAATATTTAACTGTTAATTTACCCATCTAATTCCTAAAATTCTCCAATTACGTCATTAGAACTGCTCACTATGACGTAAGTGGTGAAAACACGTAAACGATAGTCAGCAAAAGGCTGTTGAATGTACCTCTTATTACTCCTCCGGTGATCCATTGTCTATACAATGTGCTAGGCGTGAGTGTATATACAAACAATTTATTTACAACCATTCAACCATTCGGAGCTATCTAGTCGTATCATCGCACTCTTTAAAAACTTTATGAAACAAGAATTTCAGGAACACATTTATGGAAAAATATATTCAAAAAACCTAAAGATGTTGCATTCGGAAAAACCTTCACAAATCTATTAATATCATTTATTAGTCTTTTAATAATTAACAAGACGCAATTATGTATTAATTGTTTATTTTAAGCCACAATTCTAACAAACATCTTTAATTTCTCCTCAAAATGTGTTCCCACTATGTTTTATCATCGGAATTATCAATCTCCCTACATCGGAAACCGTAAACAATCTACCTACATTATTCTCGTAATGTGCAATCTTACATAAGTACCTGGATATTTAATTATGCGTGTGTTTGTTTCCAAACGTCCAATAATACGCGGTTATTAAAAAAGCGTAGGTATTGGCCGCGCCCTCGCCGCATTTAGTACAACTTGTAAAAACTTAAATGATTGATATTGACTCATAACTCGTGGTGTCGTTCGCCCACTTCTGCTTCATAAATGTACAAAACTGTGACAGTTATGGTACACTTAATTAATTAATATTTAATATACGACGTATTACACAAACGAGTGGATTATTTTTCGATATATTAGCCAAGAAGGACAGATGTTTAGTTATTAAGTAATATTTTACATTATAATGTTAATATTATAAAATATCGACAAAATTAAATGAGGTGGTAATGTAATTAAATATAATTTACGTGAATATTATAAACAATCGTTTTTTCATTTTATGTTTAAAGCTATGTTATATCTATACATGAAGAATACTAGTTCTCATTAAACGCAATAGCTTACCATTCACCACCTCTGTGGTTCGTTTCGGTATTACTTCCTAGAGTGAGTGTTAGGAAATGCTGATGCCTTCCAGCCGTAAAGTACGACCTATCGAAAACTATCTGTAAAAGCTTTAAATTCAAATTAAAAATCATTTGTCAAGTAATGTAATTGTTATATTTTTATTGAGTTTGATGTGCAATATTGCTCTATATCCTATTCATATGAAAATTAATAGTACATGTCCAAATAAATTATGTAAAAACCAGTTGTTGCCCGCGGCTCCGCCCGCGTGTATGTCAGTTATCGCGGCAAAAAGTAGCCTATGTGTTATTCGGATGTATAAGCTATATTACTGTAAAGTTTCATCCAAATCCGTTCAGTAGTTTTTGCGTGAAGAGTAACAAACATTAATCCATCCATACTTACAAAATTTCGCGTTTATAATATTAGTAGGATAAGACTTGAGTAAGCCAGTAAATTGCAACTCGCTCACTCAAATATGTACTTTTTTTAAGTTTTGTTACTTTTGACTACCCGTTAGTT
The DNA here is from genome assembly GCA_949125395.1 of Diaphora mendica. Lineage (NCBI taxonomy): Eukaryota > Metazoa > Arthropoda > Insecta > Lepidoptera > Erebidae > Diaphora > Diaphora mendica. Next base: position 17,669,306 of record OX421334.1, read on the forward strand.
GTTACGATTAATGCATTAACCCTATGTTATAACCTAAACCTTTTATAGCCGAACAAACTAATTCTTATACGATATTGAATTTAATTGAGTAAATGTTTTTTTTTTTTTTTTTTTTTATATGTATGGCCCGCCAAAATGACTCTACTCTGCCTGATGGAAAGCATAAGCAGAATCCAAGAGTGGTGGTCACCATACTCACTGCGAATGCAGACAATGCAGTATGGCGACCCACACCATGGCGGCCTAGTGATGCTGCTGCATCTTTTAGTCTAGTCAACAAGTATGGAACTTGTTGACTAGACTATTAGAAATGTTGTTTAGATACTACTCGTATGTAATATTGTATAGTATTTACTCGACTAACTATTAGTTATTACATAAATAGTACTCAACTCCAGTGTTGTTGAATATTGGATATTCACTATTTAAAATCATAAATATTGTAATCATCGAAGATTAAAAAGTGTCCGCGCACGAAGTTGCTTCACGGATAGATGATAGAGAGAGTGACACCCGTAACCTCAGATGGGCCATCCGCTGGATTGGAACTTTAATGCCAACTCCATCAAACAACTATAAATCATATTACCTTATTCACAAAACATGAAATGCAATAAAGCTAGGAATGGATAAACGATGTTTTGGCAATGAGACCAGATAAGCCGCGTTTCTGTCACAATATTGAAGATAATCCGATTATTTAGAGTAATCTCATGAAACGTAACGATTTAAATCGATTAGGCCACCTGATGAAAGCTCTTATGTGTCCAATTGTGGGATTATCGTGAGAAGAGACACTTGCCACTTAAAATTAGATTGTGGATGATATACAATACAGTTGGCAGTAGATGCAGCAGGTAGTAACAAAACAATATACTTAAAACCAAAGGTCAAGATTACTTGTTTCTCTTCTTACTGTAGAATCAGCCGGAGAATTCAATTAAATAAAATATTTTCAAAATCAGTCGAACATGATTTTAAGGGAACATTCCACCTCCACTTAGTTGCAACTTATGAGAAAAATAACATCGTAATAATTTTAATTTGAATAGGTATTGCGTGCCAAACCACATAGTCTTTGGTTAAGATTATGTAAGTACTAGCTGACCAACGCAACCTCGTTTGCGTCCAAACTACCATCCCCCGTTTTTACCCCAAAAGGGGGTTAATTTCTAAGGATACATTATTAGTACACCTCCACACCATCTATAGAGCATACGTTTTAAATTTCAAGTTTCTTACTTCAAAAACATAGGACTTTCGTACAAACTTCCAACCCCCGTTTTACCCCCTTAGGGGTGGAGTTTCGTAAAATCCGTTCTTAGCGGATGTCTAAACCCTATAAGGAACCTAACTGCCAAATTTCAAGTCTGCAGGTATTATAGTTTCTGAAATTTCGTGATTAATAAGTGAGTGGTATTTCGCTTTTATATATATAGATTGGCATAAACTTTACTGGTCAAAACTTTGATAAATGAAACAAATACAATAGCGGTGTAATGTTAAGTGATCTAGATCTGCGCGACGCAGCGACATAGTGAGATGAACACACCACAAGGTCATTGTGATTCCGCGCGCAGCCTCCCTTGCGACATGCGCTTGTTAGTGGACCCATCTGTCCGCTTTACTGTATTAGCCATTTGATAAATATCCGCACTTTTAATTTGTTATTTAATTTACATTTAGTTTCTTACTGTGTCCTTATAAGACTATTTAGACATCGATTTTCCACAAACTTTTAAATTTGTATTAAGCAAGTTGTAATTTGTTTTTATTTTCAATATTTTACTTTCTATTATCTTGATATCACAAATGGTTAGCCAACGGTGGAGGTACTTCCTTTACTTATATTTATTGCATATTTATAAAAAAATTGCTGTTTATTTTAACGACAGTCCCCCTATATGCCAAATTATATCCTAAAAGCAATTGTTTATTACAGAAACGAGTTCTAGTAAGTAAATAAGATTTACAAAGTTATTAAAACATGCTCATAGTTATAATGAAGAAATTAAATGTAAGTAATGTCTCCTATTAATTTGGGTTCTGAAATTGCAAAAGCTACACACCCAAAAGAACTCCAATAATTATATTCAAGAACACAAAATTGATTAGTAATAAATAAGATCGCAAACTCGTTACCAATTTAAAACGAAACGCTTCACGTCAAGCGCCGCAAATTGTCGCATAACTCAAGCCCACGGTAGTTTCGACATCTTTATATTGGACAAAAGAGCGTATGTTTGCGATCGTATATTATATCGCCGTGAATGTATCTGGACTGTAATGAAGATGAAATCAGTTATAAATAATGTCAAACCACATCGTAAACAAATCAACGCGGCTATTGGCTTGATCAATCAAACTTAAGGCCACGCGCACACTTGCGACTTGTTTTGTCTTACACAAAATTTCGGTAACTTTTTTAGATATCGGATAAAAATATCGAATGCAGATGTTTTTGTGTGGTTTAGCATTCCTTTGTAGTATATTGCAAGATTTGTGATTAAAACGTTGGAACTATTTTTTCGTTGAGATAAAATAAGTTGGTACAGTAACAAAACGAGAACCTATATAATTATAATAATAAAATTATTTTGTAAGCCTATTGAATATTTCTCTGTTACGGCCAACCTAAAAACTACTTTGGAGATTTTAATGTTGTAAAAGTTTATAGCATAAAGCTGCAACCTGCTTATTGTTACATTTTAAAAAGTATTTAAAAACCCAGACTGTTTTGTCTGTCTGTCTCTGTCACTTCGTGCGTGTCAAATACAGACAGATTTCGGAGCAGCTCGTCTCGATCCGTGCGAGCTTCGGGTGTTAGGTTTTTTCGTTACGATTTTTTTTGGTTCGGCCGCGCTCAAAGCCCGCGATAAAAGCTATGCAATAGCTTAAAAAACCCTACAAGCCATTTAGGCTCTAGGGTATGCCAAAGCAATATGCATACATACACTCGAAAAGTGTATGTATGCATATTGTGTACGAAAAGTGTACACACCTCTTTCGCAGTCGGGTAAAAAGGCATTTTTAAATAGAGAGAGAACATAAGTGTACCTTATTAATAATTCTTTAAACAAATTGAATCGAAAAATGTGATACAAAATTTCTAGAGATTATAAGTCGCACAAATTGACATATAGCCAGTCGAAGTTTTTGCACATGTTAACGGTGACCTTAACGGTGCTTGCACACGCACACAGGTTTGCTGACGAGTGAAATGCACTGATAGAAGTGATATTGAAAACTGGAGCTATGAATAATGATTTTTAAACTTGCTTTAAGTTACAAAAAATGTATATTATTAACTGTCGGACTGATGGTCACTAAATTACGTATTTTCTGCTCGTAGAAACCCAGCATTGAAACGATAAGACAGATTGGAATCGTTTTTTTTTTTTGACATCTAACACACAACGCCATCTAGTCCCAAGCTAAGCAGAGCTTGTGTTATGGGTTACTAGACAACTGATATAATTCCTCAAATACTTTTTTTTGTAAATACATAGGTACATCTATACTAATATTATAAAGCTGCAGAGTTTGTTTGTTTGTTTGTTTGAACGCGCTGATCTCAGGAACTACGGGTCCGATTTGAAAAATTCTTTGAGTGTTGGATAGTCCATTTATCGAGGAAGGCTATAGGCTATATTTTATTTTCAAAAAAATTAGGGATCCGTAAGAAAATTGCTATTTTGTAACCCAAGGTGTGAAATCGAAAACCTATTTTTGCGTGCGCTGCAAATACTATTGACAATAGAACAAAATAATGTAGTACGGGTTTGTAGGAGATCTACAACTTATTAAGATCTACAAAAAAGTCCGCGAGAGCATATATCTAACTATCATAGTTTAGTTACAATAACCGCTTTTGTGTTCAAAAAAATTATTAAATCGTCTGAAGAAAGAAACTACGTTAAATGTGTATTGTAATATTAATCCTTATCCAAATTAAGCATTATGTTATCAAGGGTATTTATGTAGAAGTAAAATACTTTTTGTTTTATCCCAATCGTTCATTTCGTTTAGAAGTTATCACGAGTATAAGACGCTAAGAGTTGGTACCTAATATTGAGTTATTTGCCAAAGAGTTTTTATCAACATAATACCTAATATTAATCTTTATCCAAATAAATGTGTTGTTGATTATGAGTATTAGATCTTAGAAGAGCATAATAAATACATCTATACTAATATATAAAGCTGAAGAGTTTGTTTGTTTGTTTGAACGCGCTAATCTCAGGACCTACTGGTCCAATTTGAAAAATTCTTTCAGTGTTAGATAGCCCATTTATCGAGGAAGGCTATAGGTTATATATCATCACGCTAAGACCAATAGGAGCGGAGCACCAATGAAGAATGTTTCAAAAACGGGGAAAAATTATCACGCTACGGGCAATAGGAGACGCAAACGACGTTGCGTGGGTCAGCTATACTAATATATAAAGCTGAAGAGTTCGTTTGTTTGTTTGAACGCGCTAATCTCAGGAACTACTGGTCCAATTTCAAAAATTCTTCCAGTCTTAAATAGACCATTTATCGAGGAAGGCTATTGGCTATATATCATCACGCTTAGACCAATAGGAGCGGAGCACCAATGAAGAATGGGGGACAATTATTACGCTACGGGCAACCGAAGACGCAAATGACATTGCGTGGGACACCTATCCATACTTATATTATACATGCGAAATTACCTCTGTCTGTCTGTCTGTCTTGCTTTCACGGTCAAACCGCTGCACCGATTTGAATGAAATTAATTTATTTACACAGATAGTCTAGAGCCTGAGAAAGGACATAGGCTACTTTTTAATGCGAAAAAGGGGTTGTAAGGGGTTTAAAAGGGGGATGAAAGGTTGTTCTGGGGGTTCACTCGCCACACGCCTGCGCGTTACCTACGTCGGGCGTCTTGACAACGAATAAACAAGGCTGTCACAATCATAAAAAATATTTCACTGAAAACCTAAATATTAAGATATTAAGTATGTATTCGTCAATCTGATTTGAATGTTCATTATATTAATAGAAATAAATAAGCCAAATTAATATAATTAATTAACAGCGTTTCTTAACTTTAAAATTCTCTGCAGAAGTATCGTTATTATACGCTAGCTGTTGGTTAGGTAAGAATGAAAATGTCATTTAAAGTTTGTAAAAATGTTACCCTCAAGGGGGTAAAATAGCAACAGGGGATGGCAGTTTATATAGAAATATGTTAGATTTCACAAACCTAACATATTTCTATATAAACTGCCTGCAGTTAGTTTACGACAAGAGACAAAATATGTATTAGAGTTATTCTGATATGACATTTACGGAGTTATCACGGAGAAGATAGTATGCCAACTGACAGTAACGACATGATTACACTGAGACGTGGGTTTTGGTTTAAGATAGCACAGATGATTTAAAAATAATTTAGATCCTGATCTGCTGACTAATGAGATAGTTATCAATTAAACGAACGGATCATGTCAGGCGTGGAGGGAGATGTTGTCGAATACTTAAAGTCTTTAGAAATATCAGGAGTGCCTTCCCATAAGTTGAGGCTGCAAGTTAATGTTCCAATACTATTAAATGAGGTATCTTGAGCGCCAAAGCAATGTAATAGTACATGGCTAAATATTACACAACTGGGGTACAACATTGTAAAAGCTACAATCATGACGCATGGAATGGCAAAAGAAGATAATGTTTTAATTTCCCGTATTCCAATAATTCCTACTTATTTGACATTTTAATTTAAAAGAATGCAGTTTCCGCTGAATGCATGTAAACAGCATTTCCAATAACAATAATAACAAAACCCAAGGACAGATGCTTAAAGATACAGTTTTTTTTTTCTCATGGGCAGTATACTCACGTATATCAAATCCGCAAAATCTTCATATTTTGGCAAAATATGGCAAAAGAAAAAACGTAGTTATTAAAATTGTACTTTTTTTTTAAGCTGCCAAAGTGACTATGGTCAGCCTGATGGAAAACTCAAGCAGAATCCAACAGTGGGGGCAACCATACTCACTGGGAAAACAGACAATGTAGAATTGCGTCCCACACTATGACGGCTTAGTGAGATGCTTTTTCACGCCCCACTTAAAGGGCCCGGGATCACAGTGGGAGAGAAACACGTGCGCTGTAAGTGAGTTTCAGTTTTTATCTGCTCGGCACAGGAAGGATGAACCAAACCGTTTGATTCGAGAGTGAACATGTTATTCTGCAGAGGAAGGGAGAAGGGGGACCAGTTGGAAGAGCTCCTCAGAATACTTCCAATGATACAGATGGTAGTGGACTGCTATAGAGGCGATATCTCTACGCAGCTGCAGAGGTTCAAGGAACTCGGTGGCTTCGGGACTGTTGGTAAAGCGGACTGCTCGCCACTGCAACCGATCGAAAGCATCAAGCAAATACTGCGCGGCTCCATCACAAAGATGAGAACAGTACTCGAGGTCCCGGCAAATATCCATGCCCAGGACACCGAGTTTACCCCGTAGTGGCAGTTGAGTGCTCTGAAAAGTGGGGAGGGAAAGAAATGGAGACTTTTTGGTAGAGAACGCGCATAACTGTGTTTTCGTAGCGTTGAACTCGACCAGATTCTTATCACCCCATTGTAAAATGCGGTTCAAAACCCGGTCGAGCTCAGCGACAAGCTTCTGTCGACTTTCCTCAACGTCTGCCAGCTTGGCTGAACGGTGTCAAAAATATCGCCCATGAACTGAGCTATCGTCTGCATAGCAATGTATGTTGCCAAGAGCTAACATGTCATTGATATGCAGAAGAAATAGTGTGGGCGACAGGACTGAACCCTGAGGTACGCCAGCGTTTACATCCAGAACATCAGAGGCCGTGCCGTCGCAAAGGCCCATAATGCGGCGCTGATGAAGAAAAGCGTCAATCCAGTGACATAGTCTAGGAGGCAGACCGAATGCCGAGAGCTTGGAGAGAAGCGAGCGGTGCCAGACCCGGTCGAAGGCCATGTCAAATGTCGAAATAAGCTCATATAAATACTTTATAATTTATGTACATATATAAATACTTAAATAAGTTTTTAATAGTAAAACGTGTGTCTTATTTGTAAAAAAAATCGAGTGGTGTCGTGGGACATCAGATAGGAATGAGTTCCATATCAAAAATACAGATGGCGCTATACAAAATTTTTAGTTTTCACGAAATTGTCTTAACCCCTTTATTTTATTTAAACTGATTTATAAAAATATATAAAAGTTCTATGCGAGGTAAAGAAAATAAAACTATTCAGGTACCGATACATTTTGTATTATGATTTTATATCGATAAAAATCCTACCTATATTAATAACGCGAAAGTTTGTTAGTATGGATGGATGGATGTTTGTTACTCTTTCACACAAAAACTACTGAACGGATTTGGATAAAACTTTACAGTAATATAGCTTATACATCAGAATAACACATAAGCTACTATTTGCAGTGATAACCGACATACACGCGGGCGAAGCCGCGGGCAACAGCTAGTCTATATATATAAAAGCGAAATACCACTTATTAATCACGAAATCTCAGAAACTGTAACACCCACAAACTTGAAATTTAGCAGGTAGGTTCCTTATAGGGTGTAGACATCCGCTAAGAACGGATTTTACGAAACTCCACCCCTAAGGGGGTAAAACGGGGGTTGGACGTTTGTATGAAAGTCCTATGTTTTTGAAGTAAGAGACTTGACATTTAAAATGTACCCACCAAAAACATTTTCATGTAAAATGTTGCCAAGACGACTGCATATGGCTTACCCTGTGAAAAAAAAATCATATCTCATGTAGAGCCAAGGTTCCGAATCTACACGCTCTAACTCTGCCAACCCTAACTTCATCATTTGGACTCGCAAGTTTTTGTAGTCACGTCATAGGCGCGATCCGTGATAGCTGAATCGGGTGTCTTGTAATTACGAGATTTCGGGAGCCCGCAAGCATTTAGGAATACCTTGGAGGTGTACAGCACTTTGGAGCATGTATGTGTGAACGTACCAAGACAAGCCGCAGTGGGGTACCCCATCAACGGCCGACAAGATCAAAGACATCACGCATCTCCAGTAAGTGCTTGATTACATTAGTTAGAATAAGAACACGGTGAAACGCCGTCGTTCATTGCTCTCGCCAGTGAACTAGTTTTAGCGATTGAATGCTTATAACATGGGCCTATAGGTATCTCAAATTTCACAAGGTGATCGTTGCACTGGGGAGAGGATTGAACAGTAGCAATATGCACTACAATTAAAAGCAATTTGACACACTTTCCAAACTATAACTCAAACATAATAATATGTTATAGTTTACTGAATACTGCAGGAACAAAATACGCTGAGATATAGTTAGCCGTTGTCTCATAAATTGCGCTTACGTTTGCATGAAATATTAAGGTGCTAGTTTCAATTATAGTTTTGCATAAATGGTTATTTCATATACGTAAGACACCTTTGTGACAATCTTATTTTCCATTTCAATTCAAATTGTGTTAACCTGTACAAAGAATTTAAATTTATCTAAAAAGCGATTAATATAACCTCGTACGGGCAGTTGACAGTTTAGTCGGAACTAAATTTTATAGAAACGATAGAGACTTTCTTTATTTATTTTGTAAAGCTTGTGCTCGTTAATTATTAAACTTGTTTAACCGTGAAAGTAGAATTAATGTTGTCCAAGAAAAAAAAGTTCATAGAACATCACTCATCGACAAGCTAAAATTCAAAATTTAAAAAACCCCCTACTGAAGCACTTAATCGAATAATAATACGCCAATGATATTTTTGCAGACATTCTGTTATTCTTCCCCACTTTCACCCCCATAACTTTTAAACGACTCAACCGATTTGCATGAAACATGTCTAAGAACAACACAAGCACAAGAAAAGCCATGAGTAAGAGATAGCATGTAATAAAACTATAATTAGACATCTCAAGATAAAGAGGCATGTCCGCTATATATAATTTTACTAATAAAAAATATTGGAATATAAAAACAAGACGAGTTGAGAGCTAGTAATAATATTGTCAGAAGCCGAACCACAATCGAATTCAAATAAAAGCTACCAATTATACGTCTGATTCGTTTCGACAAAAAATATATTATCTACATCTGTGGCGTGTCCAAACGTGATTAATTTCATTAATTTATTGGTTTTATTTCATCTTAAACTTGTTTTTCTTTCGACTGGTAACGAAGCTGTCGAGGTAGTCTGTCTAGGAAACAGTTAGCATCTTAAAGTTCTATCTAGAAAATTACATAAATACTGTAATGATACAGAAAGACAGGGATGAATGAGGCCTAAAAAGAGCCGATTCCTAGTATCGAAACCGTTAAAGAGGCCGCTAGCTAGATTAAATTGCAACAACTTGATCACATCAAAGGGCGGACGGGACCCAATATAGTGATTGAGTATCATGCACAGTATCATGACAAAAATGACACAAATACGTAGCATGACTGCAATACTTTATCAATTGCAATTGAAAGCTTTCTCTATATTACAAGCTTATTTACTACTACAGATTATAAATATGTAATGTATCAATAATAAAGTGAAATTGAAACATTAGCCCACTTCACGCGGAAGTTTTATTGCTGTAATTATACGATTATTAGGTTGCTTTTACCAGTTCAATTTAACGGATTCTTATGTAGGGTAATTAATAATCATTGGTGGAAACAGTCTTGTTTGAATTTATTTGAGTAATTACCTCGACGAAGTGTAGCTTTCTGTAATTGAGTTGTTGAGAGTATTTGCTTGTTTTTATAACAACAAGCAAAGACCCCCAAGAAATCAATTACTACAACTTGAACTATACTATTAAAAGATTACTATTATTAAAAACTAATTTATATTCATTGTACCCATTTGGTGGTAAAATATTTCTTGTTGTAATGATTTCAGCACTCGAAAGAAAGAAAAACATTGTATGATCTCCGGATATCCGGCCAACTCGATACAATCTCGTTTTCAATTTCAACACGATGTTACCTTAGAGATAACGATGACCGTCCATTGTCCCATATCTACAGGGACACAATACACCTCGTATTGGGAGTCCGTGGTTGAGCTACGAGCTTGTCTTAGTGGGAGACTAGTTTGAATTTCATCAACCGTTTAACGCGCTATTGTTGTCAGTTAAAGATTTCAGAGCTGGATAAATAATATAACATCGAAAATTCGACAAAGGCGTTTTAAAAACGTTAGCCGAACTTTTTCAACAGAGGACAGGATAGAGGTCTTTTACCGTGAAAACAACTGAAAAATTAGTATTAATAGTTATTTACAATGTCGCGAATTTTAATAAAATATTTGTTATTCAGTTTATGAATTAACTCCGTACCCGATCTCCTACCGGATAGTTGCCGGATAACTTTTACATATCATTAATTATTTTATTCTTATTGATATACGAGTACGAGTAGTTCTATTATTTAGTAGTTTTGCAGTTGATAGTTCTTAACATATTTTAAATACAGTACTGGCTGTTATTATTTTCTTATTCGGCAAAAAGAAGTTCTCATCAGATTAAATGACAAGATTCGGTGATGTCACAATATAAATTTCAAGATTTCAAGTTGTTTTTATATGAAAAATTAAACTCCAAAAAAATTACTTAAAAATAATCTTTGAACATTGGGCTAAAATGTGATTACTTACTTCACGCTGCATGTCGATCGAGGCACTTGATGCTTCATGATTCGTATGTAGGTAAGTGTAATGATGATAATATCATTGACATCACTTTAATATGCCACTATTCAAAAAGAGGGTTTGGCCTACCATACGACCTGTTTGAAAAAGTGTCTTCCAATTTGATTTCAGACTTAGTTTTCCGGTGCGTGAGATTCTAACCTTTGTTGTCAAGATGTGTCTGATGTTCCAAATAGTATTTTGGACCCCTGTCACAATCCTGTTCGGCATTTTCTTATACATGTATGTATCAATTTATATCTATTATTATATTCCTATTTAAAGTACTAGATAATTATCATTAGAGTAGTACGGTGTGGGTGATCATGCTGCATTGTCTGCAATCACAATGAGTATGGTAACCGCCTTGGATTCTGCTTGTGCTTTCCTGCAGGCAGAGTTACTTTAGCAAACCCATAATATAACAAGTTAAATTTTAATAAATAAAAAACCGACTTCAAGAACGACCAAATCGATCGATTTTTTTTAGATGCCATTATCAGATCTTGGTGTCCTTATCATGGTACCGCCGTTGGGATATCTCCTTTCCATTAAAAAATAATCATCAAAATCCGTTCATAAACGATAAAGTTATCCGCGGACACACATAAAAAATATAAATATACGGTCGAATTGAGAACCTCTGCCTTTTTTGAATTTATATAGATAGATGAAAACTTATAAATAAGAATTGCGATCTGTTTTTAACCCCCGACGCAAAAAGAGAGGTGTTATAAGTTTGACGTGTCTGTTTGTCTGTCTGTCTGTGGCACCGTAGCTCGCGAACGGATGAAGCGATTTCAATTTAGTTTTTTTTTTGTATGAAAGGTGAGTTACGTGCGAGTGTTCTTAGATGTTTCATGAAAATCGGTTGAGTCGCTTAAAAGTTATGGGGGTGAAAGTGAGGAAGAATAACAGAATGTCTGCAAAAATATCATTGGCGTAAGATTACTCGATTAAGGCCCGTATTTTAAAAGGCGTCTCAATCGTGAATCTAGTTTTGAGAAGAGATTTTATTATTGAACCTCTCTTGAAACAAGATTGACTGATCGTTAATCAAGTGAGTGACGATCAATGAACAACTTATTTTAGAACGATGCTTATTTCAAAATCTCCTCTCAGGAATAGGTTTTGACAGATGTGATCTCTGTTCACCTGAGAAAAGCTCAATCCAGTCTCAAGTGGTAATTTCTAAAGGCTTTTAGGGGAAATAAACGTATTTTATGATGATTTTTCTAAATAACAACGAAAGATTAACTTTACCTTGCTTTATTTACGAAAGAATTACACATTATACACATTTCAGTTCACTTTAATTAACATTAAATTGATATTCAATTCACTTAAAATACACATATAACCACTTGTTTCAATTAATATCACCCACAACCTTTTTGTTTAAGACAAAAATATAATATTATTGTTGGTTTAAAAACCAAAACATAGTTTGACACTTCAACATGACAAGTATTCATAACAATCTGAACGTTCCATTATAGGTAATATCTAGCCATTTTTATTTTAATATTTATTATATGTAATTTAGGGCGAGTTGCTTCGTATTATTATGTTTACATTGATACACTAGCTAATAGTGTATTATATACAAACTAAAAACCACTATCATATAAATTATGTTTGATAAATATATTTTGTTTAAATTAATTTGATGCATGATACGGAACAATAATTTCGATAATGCAGAAACGTAACTGAGAACATACTGTGAGTTGAGATTAAAATATACTAACGATTAGATATTGAAACTAGTTTCAACTGAGTAGAACTCAATTCTCATTCTATAATAAGAGAGACGCTTGATATTTGATGGGAACTTGAAACTAGTTTCAGCTGATCAGAGTTGTTTTTTAATACGCCTTTTAAAATACGGGCCTAAGTGCTTGAGTAGGGGGAGTTTTTTAAATTTTCAATTTTATATTATTTGTTTCTACGAACTTCTCCTAAACTACTGAACTACAGATAACATCTGGTTTAGAACCTCTTTTATCTGCTTTAGTTGGTATAATTTTAATTGTTAGCTGTTGAAGATAAGGTTGAAGAGCTTTAGTGTAACCTTTAAAATCGAATTCACTGTTTTAAACATTTTTGAGTGAGCTTCCAAATTCAACTTAATTTCAGCAAAGCTGTATTATGTTTCTTTTTTATATAACAACTATCTCTGCCCACTACTTCGTACACGTCACATTTGGATTTTCTAGTTATTTTTAATTTTTCACCGTTCCCTGGACTACGAGAAACATTTCAAAACCAAAATCAGCTAAATCGTCCCAGCCATTCTCGAGGTTTAGCGAGACAAACGAACATCAATTGATTTTATATTTAAGATTATTACACTGATAATGCAATAAATAGGTATTTTTTTATTTGGGAATAAAAAATGAATACACATTGTATCTCCAAAACTAGAACGTTCATATAGAAATAGGGATGGAAATGCAATCGGCACCATCAATATCAATGACTCTACGAAAATCACGTACAATGGTCCAATCAAGAGGCCAAGTGCAGAAACAGCCTGGGAAAACAAACAAACAAACCCCCAACGGTTATTATTTCAGTATAATACTTAAAAGATCTGGCTGATAATATTCTTTTTCTTCTTCAAACCACAGAGCTTTTGCCACAAAACACGCAAATGTCAATAAACGCTGTCATGCACAATAATCACAGAGTACATTGTTAATACAGAAAACAATAATCTTCCTGTCATGATTTATTTACGAAGCCACTAAACAACATTTCAAGTTTATAACCCGAAGAATTTGGTTTGGATTTTAAAAGTGAAACGTTAAACATGAAACTTATTATTGTATTGTATTAATTATCTTAAAAACTGGTTGTACTATATACAATGTAAAACTTACAAGAAACCTGGGAATACAACAATGTTCCTAAACCAAAGAATAAACCTGCTGATTGTCAAATAATTTGTTATAGGATTTGTATTTTAAATAGTGTGAATTACTCTGTTTACTGGATTATGAAAATCGAAACATAGATCAAATAAAAATGAAATACGTTTAAATTAACTGGACTATCAAAGATGATCTGAACATTGTTGTAAAATAAAAAAATGTTGTGTTTTAGCACGCTTGGAGTGATGATTCTTCTGCTTGTCGGCTGCGTCCCAGTCTGTTTCAAATACTATGTACCTCATGATCAGCCTGTACAAAATTGTAACATGAGAATCTGACGCATTACGAGCTACCTGAAAACGTCTATCGTATTTGTGTAACTGCATGGCTTGAAAATGGGTCTAACATGATAATATTGTTTAAAAAAATCAGGTAAATTATCATGTGAAAATCTGTACCACCTGTACCAATTTAACCACTTAGGTTACATTAAAATAACCTACGCATGAATTGTATGAATTTGTTTACTAACCGTTAAAATTAATGGCTTTTAGTTTACAAGTGTATTTTTGTCACCGTTTCTATGAATTTTACACCTGTACTGTAGCTCCATCACGCTAAACTGATAATAAAGGCCTCAATTAAAGTTTAAATACAATATCTATTTTTAATCATTTTTAATTGTATTGCAAGGAATCAAGATTAGTATCTAGTTTAATTATTTACGACATATATTTCTTAGGTAAACAATTCATTTATCTCAAGCATTTTTACTAAGTCATGTTCAAAATGCTTACGATTTTATTAGCGTTTTTTTCCCCAAGACGGAACATCGTATGAATCGGGGGGTACCATCCTTTTTGATCCATTTTCGACCCCCTATAACTTTGTTGTGGATAAAACTAGAAGCCTAAAGTTTCAGTAACCAAGCAGGCATTATATAAACACAGTATACTCGAATTTAAAATTTAACTTTTTACGGTAGAAGAACTGAGTGGCGAGACTTGGTTATTTCACAGGTAATGTTTTTGATGGCCTTTCGTATGTCCTATGTTCATATACATACGTATAAAAGCTTCACTTTACGACAAAATAGTATAAAGTAATAATTTAGATTACTTCGTTATGTATTTTTAGTTTATATTATTTTTATACTGCCTTGTTGGTCTAGTGGTTAGCGTAAGCGACTCTCGATCAACAGCTCTCGGGTTCGATTCCCGGGTAATTTTCTTACAATAAAATCTTAATAGCAACCCGGAGTATGGTAGATGGCGGTGTTTCCCGGCCGTGCCTCGGAGAGTATGTTAGTTTGATTTAGTTCACCCTCAGGGTTGCGGAGATCCGATGCCAGTCCCTCCATGGAAAAACTAATATTCAGGTAAAACTGGTTGAACAAGTAGCCGACCCCAAATAATTTTAAGGGGTAACAATAATAATAACATAAGTCTAATGCCCATCAAACTACGAAACCAAACGAATACGTCTTATCTTCTGCAGTATTTTTCTTCGTATATTCAATAACTAACTCTATTGCAACGCTTTTCCTTACATCAGCTTTTCCATCCATTAAAAACATAACTTTTTTTGGGATAGAAGTTACTCCATATCTTATTGTATTTCTGATAAAGTGAATTCAAAGATGTCAACTATATTTAACTACTACAATGTAACTGGCAGTCAGTACTATTGCTGTTAACCATTTAAATGTCATCAGATTGACAACAACGTGTTAGTTTTATCGTCTATCAAAATTTGGTGTGAAAAGTTAGATTGGGTATATTTAAAAAAATCTTTAAAAATAGCAAAAATACACACAACACAAATGTTTATTGTCTTTTGATTTGTGTGTTCTGCGTGCGGGTTGCGGAATAATTACTTTGATTCTGCTGGGTAAGAGCAAGATTTTTCCTGCAAGAATTTAGGTATTCCTATTATTCCGTAGACTAGGTCCAATGCATACGAGTAGTTGCTGCTTGCTATTATTTAGTGTAACGAAATGTTTATCTATTTCAGACCTGTTACCCAGACGCTCAATTGTTCCAAGCCCAAATTTTCCAACTTATAAGTTGTTGATGCTATCTTGATGTTCAGAAAATATGATTTGCGTGAACACATGCATTGTGCTTGCCGTGCTAGTCATAATGTACGTTTCTCTTTGTGTATGCTACTTTAGTTATTGCAATCATAAAACAAAGTATTAATAAACCGAGAATAGAATTCAATTAGTAGGTAGTAGAGCCACGCTGATTTCAGCACGAACGGTCCGGCTCGACCGGGGCGGTACTACCCTCGCACAGAAAATCAACGTAAAATGACAGCGTTTGTGCTGTCGTGTTTCGTTGGTGAGTGCGAGACCGGAGGCCCAATAAGTCTAGTCAACAAGTTCCATACTTGTTGACAAGACTTTGTAGAGAAAAAGATGCACAAGCATCACTAGGCCGCCATAGTGTGGGTCGCCATACTGCATTGTTGTATTCGCAATGAGTATGGTCGCCACCACTCGTGGATTCTGCTTATGCTTTCCATCAGGCAGAGTAGAGTCATTTTGGCAGGCCAAACATAAAAAAAAAATAAAAAAAAAATAGTGGTGGTAGCCTAGTGGTTTAACGGTCACCACGCCGTTTCCTACTTCGCCAAGTGTCGTGGGTTCAAATCCCACGTAGGACAACACTTTGAGTTATCTACAAATTGTAGTTCTGAGTCTGGATGTTATTTGTGTCCGTTTGATGTATGTTTGTAAAGACCCCCGCGACACAGGATTTATTCTAGTGCGGATATTGTCTTAAAAAAAAAACTCTTCCACACATTAGAAAATCTGGGGCTTCTGGCAGATCAGCATTGTGCCCATCTGTGGACACATATAGGATATGCAAAACTTGATCCTTTGTTCAATTAATTGATTATTAACTTAGGTCTGCTCTTACCCTAGTGAGAGGTTCAATTGCAAGTCAGGACTTTTCTATAGATGGATCTATTATTTTAAATTGTACTATATTTTCACTTCAAACAATCACCGAGGGTAAGCAACGACGTCGTGATCAGTACAGTAATGTGTGACCGCTGGTGGCATCATACCATGAGCGTCTCCGTGATTTGGAGGTCACGTTAAGCAGTCGGTCCTTGTTCTTATTGTAGAAGCTTAATTGGAGACTTTTGGGTGGCTTAAAAATATCCAACGGCAAGATTACGTAGCCACAACGTAGTCTTGATGATGCGAAGGCTCTGTTCAAATTCATGTCGATCGTATTAAAACAATAAGATGTAGTGGCATGTTTAGATCAAATTACGATAGAACTGACATACGCTGTGCGTAAAAGTTCCAAAAAAAAGAATAGAATGAAAAAAAAAACGTAGTCATGCCATTCCCCAACCCTCACTCGGTCAGTGTGGGAACGTACACCTTAACCCTTTCCTGCGAGAAGACCCGAGCCCAGCAGTGGGACATTATGGGTTGTTGATGATAATATTTTCACTTCTACATTTGTAGAAGTAGAATTGGTTTTAAAATACCTTTATCACTTATTAAATACCTTACATGTTACTAACCGCACTACCTTGTACATACTTTTGCATATGCCATATGAGAACTAATAGAATGAATTGGCAAAGAAAAATATAAAGCAGCTATAGCTTTTCGATAAATAATTAAGTGAAGAAAAATGTCGATGTTAATATTTACCTATAATTTAAACTAATTGCCTCCAGGTTCACTGTTTGTTGCACCAAACGTAAGCGCTTGTGTTGAGTTACTGAAGCGAGTGACGATGTGCCGCTGAGTGTCTTCGTAGGTAAAATTAGTTTACTATTAGTTTATTGTAACTTGGTCCGGGTCTTCCCCAGAGCAGGGCGCCTGAGACCGGCAGCCGGGGTGGTTTTTAGTGGAATCACCACATACCTGGCTCCTTAGCCCCAGAGGAGCCGGAGATCCGAAGGGATTTTCCACCCCGTCAACAAAAAAAAAAAAAAAAAAAAAAAAAAAAAAAAAAAAAAAAAAAAAAAAAAAGGTAAAATTAGTTTAAAAGCAAATGTATATGAATTGGGAAATTATTAGTTCTTTTATTTTCCTGTCGATCGCTTCTAATTACGTCTTTTTGAAAGCTTACCTATAAGTCTCATTTAATTTGATTGGCAGGTCAATTTTGTAAACGACAAATATGTAAAATGAAGCCGGCATCTATATGCAGCTTTAAGTGTCTGTGTTATGACGAAACTTGGGATCAGTTGAGTGTTTATGCACAAAGATTTACAGTCCACTTCAAAATTTACAATATATCTATTGCACCTTAAAAACTCATGCAAATTTTGTTTAGTTTTATTATAATAAAGGAGGCAACCTGGGTTACCTGATGGAAAGGGACTATCATCTATTATTTGATGATCAATCACATATACACTTAGGTCAAAGAATATTTGATTAATTGAGATGCTGCTAACGATGACTGACATCAAATCACACTTCCTAACATTAAATGGCAAAATCATGACCATGTTTGAAAACTGCATTTGTTTTAGTAAGCTCAACTGTAATAATTATAAACATATTTAAGAATTTTATATGGTACAACATGTACGAAAATGCATGCAAAATATATATCGTATTTCTATACGCAATGGACTCTGTGACGTATTTGGTGGGTAAACGAAACGGTTCACGCAATCGAATGACCTTCTCAAATAAAGGTGACTGCACTCATCATGAATGGCTTCTCAGATTGACGGTTTGTATATTTTTCTAACGGTACTTACTCTGGTTCGTAACTAGATGTATTATTACATCAATTGAACAACTATTGATTGCTGTGTATGGAACACGAATGAAAATATTTTACTGTGTGCCACGGGGAGCAATGCTGAGCCCTAGTATACATACACGCCTAATAAAGTACCTATACTAAGAAACGGTTAATATAGAAGTCTTAAGTAAATTAGTGAAACTTGATGCTTAAATTATTCAGTAGTTTCTATGATATTAGTCCATTATGGACATCACCAGCACTTAGCAGTTCACTGCTGATCATAGGTTTCGCCATAGAAAGAATGGTTTGGCCTGCCAATCCACGCTGGCCAAATGGTTTTTTTGAGTTTTCTTTGTACAGTGTTTTTTTTCTATTATTATTATTATTTATGGAACAGGTGGCGTAAAAACGAGAAGACGTATCGCCTGATGGTAAGCGATTACCGCCGCCTATGGACACCCGCAACACCAGAGGTGACACAAGGGCGTTGCCGGCCTTTGGGGAATGGGGATGGGGGAGGGGTTGGGTTATGGGCCTCCGGTATAATCACTCACTCGGTGAAACTCATCGCAAGCGCTACTTTACACCGGTTTCCTGTGAGGCCGTGGTATTATTCCGGTCGAGCCGACCCATTCATGCCGAAGCCTGGCTCTCCCACGGTAGTCTCCCTTTCTATTCCAAATTCTAAAATAGAATTCTTCGAGAATGTATTAAAATATATTATTCATGACCTCCATTTATTGCCATATTTTTATATGCCAATTTAATTTTATGAGCGCTTTAAACAGTAATATTGAGCTGCGCTCTGGTAGCTCTTCGCAGAAGAAGCCATTACATTCTCTTGGCAAAAGGAGACACGTTATATTCAATTTCAAAATAATTTCAATTTTAAAATTTATCCTTAAATTGGGATGTCAACGGAATTTAATTGCAAATTACAACTATTTCCGAATATCATACCAATTTTTGAAATGAAACAAAAGAAATCCATTCTTCAAGTATTTTTTATTATCAGTCCAGCATAATGAGGCAGCGGTGGTGGAATTTGTAGAGTTAATGTTTCTTAACCTTAACGACCCTGCGAACGCTCGTCCAGGCAGCAATACCTGTAATGACAGGACAAAATTTAAGTGCAATTAAAAGTGGACTAGATTACGACAATATAGAAACTATTGTCAAAGGTGCTATAATTTGGCTGGCAAAAACAATGATTCCCCCTTAGATATACGGGACCAGTAACCCTAGAAAATATTATTCTTGACATCTACTGCGAGATAACTTACAAAACAATAATAATAATCATATAATAATAAAATATTTATTTAGTTTACAAGTTCAATAATTTACAATTAAATTCTTAAATTTTATAAATAAAGTACATTATTTGTTATTTGCCCGAACTAGATTGAATCTGTGTCTGGGGCGAAGAAAACGCTTACAAAACAATTTGTATACACTTAAATTTACATAATCAGCGCTTACAATATAATTTAATAACATACATATCAATTTTGTAGTACTAGCAATAAGTGGGTCAGAAATAATGCGCTAAGGCAGCTTAGCAAAATAATGTTATTTACATACTTCAAGTAAATGCTCAGTTTGCTCATACGACAAAATTTGTAACCAATGTGCAATGTGTTTTTACAACTATCATAATTAAGTTTATAAATACTTTTTTCTCTATTTAACCTATTATATAAAAATAGACCCAGAAAAGAAACATTATCTATTTCTGTAAATAAATTAAATAAGATAAAGTAAGGGTAGATCTAATATATACAAGTAAATATGTGACGCTCTTAGGCGCCCTCATAATCTATGGAATTTATATACCTAAATTCAGCGGCTTCTCTAGCTGGGCAATCAGTGTCTCCCGTTTTGTGGCTGCTTGGCTTTTTGAAGCGCAGGCACGTTGCACATTTTGGTTGCTCCACTTTTCTTGTGCAGTCTTGGACGGAATGACCGTCTTCACCACAGTGTCCGCATGTAGAAGTAGCCGTTCTGCACGTCTTGGCTGCGTGTCCGTATTGCTGACACTTGAAGCATCTAGTCACCATCGTGAAATCTCTGACCGGACAGGACGTCCAGTTAATAAATATCCGGTTCTGGGTAATAAGAGCTTTACGTATTGCGGCTGATACCTCAATTATATAATTGCAGGTCTCAGCGTTTCTTTTGCCTGATTTTTGACTAAGTTTTATAGAGGTAATAAAAGAGTTCTTCGTCAATTCAGGGAATTTTTCAACTATGTTCTGTTTGTACAAACATTTATAGACCTCATTTTCAGACATTATTGTAGGAACTCCAATAATAATAATACGAGGCTTGCGCTTGTAAGGTTCATCAACCTTAAGTCCTGATTCAGCAAGTTGGACAGTTTGCTTGAGCTTCTCGATATCTTTTTTGGTCTCAGTACTGATGACAACACCGCCATTTCTAGTCTTTCGGACTCCTCGCACGTGGAGTTTCATAGCTTCAGGGCTTAATATTTTCTACACCATGATCTTGGTATCCTCGCTAGATTTCGAGTTATCGCTAGGATAAATAACTACCGAACTGAGACTGCTGGGACGAATATAGTTACTAGATCCTTTTTTCACCATGTCAGCAAAAGAAGCGCTGGGTGGTACCTGTTTTTCACTCGACTCCTGGATGGCCTGCTTGATCTGTGCTAGAGATTCGATTATTTCCTCTGTTTTCACAGCATGTTGTAAATAATTATGTGCTTTAAGGGCTTTTTGCTTGAGTGACTGATATTGTACAGTAATTTGAGCCACTCCGGATGCTACTTTACGGCAAATCTTCAATTTTTGGTCCGAGTTCAACTTGCCTTCAGATGCAACAGAACAAACTTCGCTTAGACACTGCTCAATTGATCCCAACCATCCCTGTATCTCACAGGTTGATATTATTTCCATCCTGTCAGAGGGCTCAGGTGAAGGTTGTCGAGGAGTCGTAGGTGGAGGAGTCCGGCGTGTTATGCCGCTCCTATTAAAGGGGCTGTTACTCATCACCTGAACTTATCACTTAATTGCAATGTACATTGTTTTGCACAAAAACCAATAATTACAGCTGCACTAATGCGCTTACATACGCATTTAAGACACACCAAAACTAGGTCAACAATTACTAAATTACAACGACAAAAAATTGGAAAAATAAGAACTGCCTTATAGTGGACTACAGAATTTTATTCTAACTTATTTTAGTAAGTACTATGGGTTAATTATATTCTTTACAAATATGCTATATTCTTAAAAAAATAACATTTCTGTGTGTCCACCAAATTTAGTTCTGAAATCTTAGAAATCATCTAGAAAATGCCACGGGATTAAGTCCGCTATTACTACATTTACGAATAAATATTAAAGAAATACAATAAATAAATGATACTAACTATGTTTCAACGTAAATGTGATACAAGTAGTAACGTACACGAGACACGCCAGTAACAGCAAAGAGCAGGCAGGCACTACCAACATAATAGTCGCAAAGATACACATCCTGACAGCCGAGCTCGCTCCAACCACCTCGCGTTGAATTTAACTCCTGAAATAAACAGTCAAATTTTAATAAACATATGTAGATCTATCCATCGTCTAATATTCTTAAATAATGCCTTGGTGACATAGTGGTAGCGAATGCGACTGCTGTGCTTGAGGTCTCGGGTTCGATTCCCGGATCGGACCAATGTTTGTACGTACAAAATGGATGTTTTTACAAAAAAGGATAATATGTATTTAAACCAGTTGTCTAGTATCCATAACACAAGCTCTGCTTAGCTTGGGACTAGATAGCGTTGTGTGAAATAAAAAGTAAACTTTTAAGAATCATGTTATAAAAGATTAGTGTAGTTATAAGTGATTTGCTCCACTGATGTAAAAGGACGTGTATTCCTTGTTAATCAGCTCTCTAAGAGTTCTGGAATACTATCTTTGATTTCCCGAAACACAGTTGTGAGTACGTATCTTAAAAAAATTTAACAAAAAAAAACCGACTTCAATTTGGACCTTAAATGGGACCATTCGGGAAGCACCAGCTTTCAAATAAAAAAAGAATCATCAAAATCGGTTCACCCAGTCCAAAGTTATGAGGTAACAAACATAAAAAAAAAACAGTCGAATTGAGAACCTCCTCCTTTTTGAAGTCGGTTGATAACTACGAACAGCGAACACCGATCGTAAGTTATTAAATCACAGTATTGTTTTTGGATACGGAGTATCACCACCACTATTTACACAGTTGGCGTTTTAAGGGCTGACAAAGGGAGCAAACCACGCAAGCAAAGCACGCACGTTAAAAGAAGAAAAAGTCGAAATAAATCCTTTTTTTACGTGTGTACCCCCACCGGCCGTCACTCCACCGGGGTTTGCGGCGAGGTGATGTGTCGGAATCTGACCAACTAAAACTACACGGTATGCCACTCAGCGCCTGAGATAGGAGGTCTGGGTCTCCGGGAACTTCTGTGTTGTATTCAAACATTCGGAATATGAACCGATCAGGCCGGCGAAATACAGTACGTTAACCTCTTTTCCAAAGAAAGGAATATGTCCACTATGTCCAGCTCTGGATTATTGAAGGCGGGTGTATCATTTCTGAACTTACATACGAACGACCATGCGGCTACAAACGCCACAATTCGTATACAGGTCCTATTGAAGGTTCACATCGCTTACACAACTAGTTTGTTCGCTACAGTAACTTTTTGTGGTTTCATTTTTAAACAACTTGAAAAATACACGCAAAATTTATCCCATGACAATGATTGACAATAATGACAGGTCTAGAGAAGTGATATCATCCTCTTTGGTGACATGTAGGCGATATTTCTTTCTTGTAATGATAGCGGTAGATTAGAGCTGTCGAATTATTTGCCCTTTGATTCAAAATGTAGAGAAAGATAGAGAAGAATCGTTCCTCTGAGCCCTTAACTGTCCTCGTCTATACTTAATATTATAAACGCCAAAGTTTGTAAGTATGAATGGATGGATGGATGGATGAATGAATGTTTGTTACTCTTTCACGCAAAAACTACTGAACGGATTTTTTTTTTTTTATGGTATACACCGGCAAACGAGCAGACGAATCGCCTGATGGTAAGCGATTACCGCCGCCCATGGACACCCGCAACACCAGAGGCGTCACAAGTGCGTTACCGGACTTTGGGGGATGGGGGGGGGGAGATAGGGGGAGGGGTTGGGGTATAGGCCTCCGGTATCCTCACTCACTCGGTGAAACACAGCGCAAGCACTATTTCAAACCGGTTTTCTGTGAGGCCGTGGTATCACTCCGGTCGAGCCGGCCCATTCATGCCGAAGCGTGGCTCTCCCACGGAGGAAGTTTGGATGAAACTTAACAGTAATAAAGCTTATACATCAGAATAACACATAGGCTACTATTTGCCGCTTTAACCGACATACACGCGAGCGGAGCTGCGGGCAACAACTAGTAGCTAAATAAAATAATGATAATATTTTGAAAAACTAAAAAACACGTTTACAAAAGTGCGTTACAAATAAACATACAGGTACACATAAAGCTAATTAAATCGTGTTAAAAGTGCTATTAGTATTTTTTAAACACAACGCCATCTAGTCCCAAACTAAGCAGAGCTTGTACTATTTGTACTAGACAACTGATTTAAATACATAAATACATATACAGGTTTTTTTTGCATTTACTCACATATTATAAATAGAATACACCCAAACTCGAAACAAATATGTATTTGCAGATTATACAAATAGTTTGGTCCGAACCGGGAATTTAACCTTAGATATCGAACACAGAAGTCGCATACGCTGCCGCTGCGCCACCGAGGCACTCAAACCCTTACGAATATGAGTAATTTAGTATACTCATTTTAAACAAAAAAATAACACTTTTTCATTTGCATCAAATTATATGTAGAAGAAATTTATAGCGCCTGTGGACACCTGCAAAGTAAAGACTTATAAATGCGTCGCCGCCGTTTGTTTCTCAGTCTCCATGGAGAGAGGCCCAACCTACAACCTGGGTTGGACTCCAGTATGCCAGCTAACTCGATGAAAAGCAACGAAAGAAATGCTTAACACTTGCTTTCTGACATTATCAACAACCCATAACGTCCCACTACTGGGCTCGGGTCTCCTCTCAGGAGAGGGTTAAGGCCACGCTGGCCAAATACTTGTTGGGGACTGGCAAGACAACGTTGTGGCTACGTTATCTTGGCCTTGGATGTTTTTAAGCCGCCCAAAGGCCTACTACTAAGCTTCACGACTGTTATCATATGATAACAACCGGGACCGACTGTTTTCTGACCTGACCTGTTTTCTGTAAGGCCATGTTATAACACCGGTCTGTCCAGGCCGTTCGGTGTTGGTTGTACTACGATTTAAATGTTATAAATTACAAACAAATTAAAAGCCTTGTAGATATAATTACAGTCATTCAATTCCGGATGTCTGTAGAACAGCACGCCTTAAGCAAACAACCATAAATCATAAGGCATTTACCAAAAGATATATTCGGGCTATAATTATTATTTAAATAATGAAGGAACAATTTATTGAAACCAATTATGGTAAAAATCAACCTGTCAAATATATTACGATGTTTAGAATTATTAGAATCGTCATAGAGAGATATAATGTACACTTTATGAACTCGTACTTCGCATGGTACTGTAAACGGGTACTTGTAAAATGTAAAAATATCACGAGTTCCTATTTGTGACTTTGGGAATGACAAACTTCTTCACAACTTTATCCAGTTAATTAATCCCATAAGGATGAAATTTAAAAAAATCTTTATATAATAGCTGTATAACAGCAAAATCTTGTCAATTTAAGCTCCGCATTAAAGAATCTGGCAGGGTAAGTAACTTTATATGTGTACGGACTTAACTGTAGTTAGTGGCGGGTTCTTCTCCATTCTCAGGAATGACATTTTGGAACCGAACAACTAGAGTCATTATTATAACGTTTCGAAGTACCTGAAAAGGTAGTAGAGCCGCGCTGATATCAGCACTACCCTCGCACAGAAGATCAACGTAAAATGACAGTGCGAGACCGGACGCCCAATGATGCAAAAGCATCACTAGGCAATCATGGTGTGGGTCACCATGCTGCATTGTTGCATTGTCTACATTCCCAAAGAGTATGGTGACTAACACTCTTGGATTCTGCTTATGCTTTCCATCAGGCAGAGTAGAGTCATTTTGGCAGGTCCATACATAAGAAAAGGCCTAATTATAATAAAAGCTATTTGATTTTGTAGATAACATACTATTGGATGAGTGTGAGTTTAGATAAGGCTTAAAAAAATATTTTGGTATGAGATAAGTCATTCGCGATTTAGTGTGTATATGAGCAAAAAATTTGCGCTATGTTTGCACACACGTCACTTACAAAAATACTGGTCTGATCTTATCATCAATATAAGTATGTTGATTGGATTCAAACAATTTTAGCGACAGCGTCACTACATGAGCCTGTGTGGTCACACTAAACATCATCTACTAATTAGGTGTGTGTGTGTGTTTGATTTATGACCGCGATTCGACACAGCCTTGTGCTTTTGAGTCGATTCGGCTGTAAATTATAACATATTTGATAACATAACATAATTACTATGATTGATGGGCTTATTAACGAGTTTATGTTTGACTTTTGACATACATATCTGTATGTGTATATACATAGTAATAATGATCATATATTAGATATCGCAGGTAATAATAAATCATATACTTAAAACTTTAGTTTGTGCTAAGGTACAAGGCCTCGTTTAGAGCTCATGAGGTAGAAGAAATAGTAGAAAAATCAATGACTTTTATTGTTGTCTGAAAAAAACGATCATTTACAATATCATACTTTTCAATCATGTGTGTGTTAATACGTTTAAAAGTCTTAGTTTCAGTTACGAAAATAAAACATGAAATTATTCATAATCGATAAACACATGATGTTATTATTTCCTGATAAATAATAATCGTAATCAATACAAAAGCTCCGAGCGCCGCCACGTCGCGGTCCCGTGCACCACAACACGCCGCCCGACTGCAAGTCACACCGCCCGTAATTACACCATACAGTATTAGCTCAGATATCAACGAACCCGTTCATTATCCACCCGCCCTTGGCATTTACACCTTGTAATGACCTGCAACACCGCCTCAAACTTTAAATATTGACAAAAATAGACCACATCTCACACACGGCGAGTCTGATCCCAAACTAGACAAAGCCCGTGCTAAGGTAACTAGAAATAAGAAATAAATATTTCAGACATCAAACACCTCCATCTAGTCCCAAACTAAGCAGGGCTGTATTATGGGTACTAGACAACTGATATAACTACATTATACTTTTTTTTGTAAATACATACATAATATACTAAGAAAACACCCAAACTCCGAAACTAATAGTAGTAGAGCCACGCTGATTTCAGCATGAACGGGCCGGCTCGACCGGGGCGGTACTACCCTCGCACAGAAAATCTACGTAAAATGACAGCGTTCAAGCTGTCGTGTTTCGTTGGTGAGTGCGAGACCGGAGGCCCAATTAGTCTAGTCAACAAGTTCCATACTTGTCAACTAGACTAAAAGATGCAGTTGCATCACTAGGCCGCCATGGTGTGGGTCGCCATGCTGCATTGTCTGCATTCGCAGTGAGCATGGTGACCACCACTCCTGGATTCTGCTTATGCTTTCCATCAGGCAGAGTAGAGTCATTTTGGCGGGCCAAACATAAAAAATAATAATAATAATAAGAATATTAGCTGATCATACAAACATTTGGTCCGACCCGGGAATCGAACCCGAGACCTCAAGCACAGCAGTCGCATACTCTAGCACTGCGCCACCGAGGCAGGCAGATAAACATACTTACATATTTTCATGGTATAGAAAAATTCGGCCATGATATTGCTTATTATAAAATATTTTTCCTGTGTGGGAAACAACAGCGACTCCTAGCCCAGCAATTAGGATTACTAGAAAATAGATCAACAAACCTGTTGTCGTCATTTCATTACTATCTGCATTGGTAATTTATACGAGAAAATACTACAAAAATACTTTATTGATGGCCCTCATAGCCCAATGATATGAGTCCTGTGACTAACCGCTACCTTTCTCCCTTTTGAGGGACCACTAAAAACCGACAATAAACTTGTGACTCTAGATTTAAACCCTCCTCCTGTCCCACCCCAGGAGGGTTTGAATCAAATACACGAGCTACCCACAAAAGAAATAACAACAGGAAAATTATTTTAATGAGCTACAGTTTAAGAAACAGTGTCCTAGACATAACCAGCCATAAAACCCGGCAGCAATTAGTGTGAATTGGTTTATAACATTCGATACGCCCCTCAGACCAGGGCACTGTGGCAATCACTGGTCCGTGTCTGAGACACTTCGGAGCATGTGATCTTTAAACATGTAAATATTAGAATAGATTATGCAACAAGTTGAATTTCGTAATCCTCTCTGACATATTTGATTTAAGATGATGAGTAGTTTGTGTGGCATTCATTTTTAATCTTAATTTCTATTTACTGGTCTTAAGTCTTCGTCTCTTATTAGTCTTAACTATTTACATATTTATCGTGTCAATTTATTTTTTTTACAAGCTTCTTATTAACTTGCAATGCATGTATGTATGTTCGGGTGAAATCTTGCAACTCAATTTTGAAGCTGATATCTTCAACCGATTTTACTGAAATTTTGCAAGCATATGTATACAGCCTGACAATACAATATTATAATGACATGGAGCCGATCTGATGCTGGAGGTGAAAGGTGGTCATAGGAACTCTGTAAAGAAACGTCGCAACATCATCAAGTTTGGACTCGTTTGATTCGTCTCGAGGCATTCCAGTAAAAGCTTGATTTTAAAAAGCTTTTTAAAATAAATTTATTACTCTTTATTTCTATTTACTGGTCTTAACTCTTCTTCTCTTATTACAAGTTTTACAACTTTTACATATTTATCGTGTCAATTGATTATTTTTACTAACAAAACATATAACTTAGTTATAAAGTGATTAAAATGAGCGATACCTGGCGAAAAATACTTTAACACATTAATTTGCACTATACAAAATTCCTCTGTCTATTTTATTTGTCACGTTTAAAGGTAAAACTTCTCCCTGACAGTATATTTGCTTGCAATCTCATGCTGTGTGTTACGATTTCCGTTAAATTTTATCCGATACCAATTGATGTCCAACATTGTTAACTGCCTCAGTGGCGCAGTGGTTGCATATGCGACTGCTGTGCTTGAGGTCCCGGGTTCAATTCACGAGTCGGACCAAATGTTTGTACGTACTGCAAATATTTGTTTCAGAGTTTGGGTGTTTTCTATGTTTAATATGTATGTATTTACATAAAAATATGTATGTATTAATAATTATCCAAATTACCGTAACAATTTGAACATAAACAGTGAGTCACAACTTGTCGATGGGACGATATTTCCGTGGAACAGTGGAGTTATTCCTGTCCAGGCAACACTAATCATAATTTATTACCGGAACACATTACTGCTGGTCATTGGGTCACCGGAGCACACAACGTGGAAATCTCTAAAGACGGAAGCACACTGGACATGCGTATATTCCACGCATATATACACCTAATGACAGATAGGTAATCTAGATGTCGAGATCTTACAGAAGCTTTTTTAAACACAAAACCAATAATTATAAAGTGAAAAATATTTTTCATTAACACTACATGTCCATTTCATGAAGATAGGAATTTTTCATGTATTTAAAAAAAATGTAGGTAAAAAGATATTTGTCTTGTAATTTAAATAAGCAGAAAAAAAACTAGATCCAATGTGAATCACCCACCTCAATAATTAATATGCAAGCTATGCTTATCTTATCTGTTCCAAAATAGATTTAACATTAATTTTTTAGTATATAAATTAAGTATGAATAGCATAAAAAATCTTCAGCATTGTTAAAAATTAAGCATTATTGCGATAAATTGACGATTCAATGAGCAAATTTATAATTGTTTACCAACTATCTGCAACTTTTAACTAGTGTATTTCCTTTTTTTTTCATATTATAGTCACATTAATAAATCCTTTGTCGCGAGTCACTTGATAAACATTCAATCGGACACAAAAGAACACAACAATCTGTGGATGACACAAAGGTTGTCACGCATGAAGATTGGACCCACAACACTCAGAGCGGTAGGAAGCGGCAGCAGCACAGTATAGAGATGACCGCTTAATCCACTACGCCGTCAGTGCAGTCAAGTGTGTGTACATCTTAATCGATGGTGCATTGCATCCAGTCCAGTGGAAAAAGTAGGACCTCGTTTGTAATGCTTTAATTTTAATACCAGAGAAGACAGTAAAACGTCAAGTTAACAATACGTTCAGCGGGCTATTGTGTGCCGCACTGCAGTTAACGTTTACTGTTAACAATGAATTTAGTCCCGGAGAACACGCACATAGATACAAATATTGTAATGTAATATTATTATATAATATTAAATTAAAATAATATTATAATACTTATTTCTGAATCGTGGCTTAAGCCTTGCTTACCTTCTTCTGCATACTCTTTACCAGGGTTCAACCTCATCAGGAATGATCGAGCCGTGGGTGGCGGCGGTGGAGTTGCTATCTACCTACGATCTCATATTCCCTACTCTGTTGTTAGTTTTTCGCCGCAGCCCCCTCCAAAGAATGCGGGTGAACATCTTTTTCTTGAAGTTGAACTCCTTCACTCTAAAATCCTTCTTGGTGTGTTCTATTGTCCTTCTTTACGCATAGACTTCTTCTCATCATTTGAATTGCTACTAGAGCAACTCACCCCTTTGTACAGTCATACCATAATCATGGGTGATTTCAATACCTGTCTCCTCAAAAACGATTCTCGGTCGTCTACTCTTCAATCTATAATTAAATCTAGCAATCTGTCTATTCTTCCTTCCAATGCAACCCACTATTTCCCACACTCCACTCCGTCTCTGTTAGACCTCATCCTTGTTTCCTCCCCCAACCTCGCAGTTAGACACGGCCAGTGCTCTGCTGACGAGTTTTCCTACCACGACTTGCTTTATCTGTCCTATCGCCTCCGTCCTCCTAAATCAAAAACAAAGATTATTCTGCAGCGAAACTTCAAAAGCATGGATGTGGATGCCTTGGTTAGGGATGCTAACATCATCGACTGGACTCCTCTTTACAATGCTGACTGTATAGACTACAAGGTGGAAGTCTTTATCGATAAATTAATGACTCTCTACGATGACCATGCGCCAGTGCAAGAAATGAGGGTCAAACGTCTTCCGTCACCGTGGCTGACTGAGGAAATCAAATCCCTAATTAAGAAAAAAGCGATAGCTAAGTCCAAGTATAAAAAGAATCCCAGCGATAGGAACCGGGACAAATATGTAGCTATCAGGAATCATTGCAGTAAGGTGTGTAGGAATGCGCAACGCCGATACATCCACAGCTCCGTTGAGAAAGGAGATCCAGCTAAAGTCTGGAAATTTTTAAAGTCACTGGGAGTAGGCAAAGCTGTTCACGATCCGTTTCCTAAAAATGTCAACTTAAATTCACTAAATCAACATTTCTCTGCTTCGTCAAATTTTGATATAATGACAAAAGATGCTACACTAAAATTTCTCACTTCTGCCCCGACTCCTGACTGTATCCCATTTTTCTTTAGTCAATTTTCTGATTGTGATGTTAAGAAGAGCATAGTGTCTATAACTTCGAACGCAGTGGGCTCTGATTGTATAAGCCGTAATATGATCCTCCCAATCCTTAATGAAATTCTTCCCGTAATCTGCCATATCCTCAATTATTCAATCTCCTACAGTGTATTCCCAAAGGTTTGGAAGGATGCTGAAATTATACCCATTCCTAAAAAGAAAAACCCCGGGTGCTTTTCCGATTACCGCCCTATCTCTATTCTCCCTTTTCTCTCCAAGGTCCTTGAACGTCTCATCCATATTCAACTCTCGAATTATCTATCCACAAACCTGCTACTGAATCCTTTCCAGTCTGGCTTTCGACCCGGTCACAGCACCACTACTACCCTTGTACACATCACGGAGGACATAAGATCGGCTATGGAGAATGGTGAGCTAACAGTTCTGACACTCCTAGACTTCAGTAACGCGTTCAACACTGTTGACTTCGATGTTCTGCTATGTATACTACGCTCTCTCAACATATCTCCAACCGCGATTGACTGGTTTCACAACTACCTGTGTGGTCGCCGGCAGCGCATTAGTATTGAAAACACCGTTTCATCTTGGTGTAATACTACAGTCGGTGTACCACAAGGCGGCGTGCTCTCTCCCCTACTCTTCTCTGTTTTTATAAACACCATCACTAATGATCTGTCTTCTTCCTACCACCTATACGCAGATGATCTCCAAATTTATACAGGGGCAACACTGACCAATCTGACTGATGCTGTTAACGCCACAAATGCTGACCTAGACAAAATATGTAAGTGGAGCAGCACCTACGGCCTGAAAATAAATCCATCCAAAACTCAGGTAACAATTATTGGAAGCTCGCGAATGATCTCTAAAATTGATTGGACGGGATTGCCTGGAATCACTTGTAATGGCACACCGATACCGTACAGTGACAAGGTTAAGAACTTGGGGATTTACATCGATAGTACCTTATCCTGGGGTCCTCAGCTACAAGAACTGAGTCGCAAAATGTTTGCTGCTGCAGGGTCTTTGCGAAGATTACGCAATTTTCTCCCTATACCCACCAAGATTGCTCTTACACAATCCCTTCTTTTTCCCATCCTCGATTATGCTGATGCCAGTTATCTAGATCTCACTGAAGACCAATTGAATAAGCTTGAGAGACTCCAAAATTTATGTATAAGATTTATATTTGGATTACGCAAATATGATCATGTCTCCGATTATCGTAAACAGCTTATGTGGTTACCCATCCGCCTTCGCCGGAATGCTCATATTCTTTCTCTTCTTTATAACATTTTATTCAATCCTCTTACTCCATATTATCTTAAATCCCGGTTCACCTTTCTACATGACACACACTCCAAATTGTTGAGATCGTCGGAGAACCTGAAATTGAAAATGCCAGGACATAGTACCAAATTCCTCGACCACTCCTTCACTGTACAGGCAGTTCGGTTGTGGAACGCGCTACCAATAACGATAAGACGTGCTCAGACATTAGCTGCTTTTAAGAAACAGGTGAAGGAATATTACATGAGACTACATGACCTGTAATTAACAAAACTTCACTTGAGTAAATGTGGAATATATATTAATTAATATTATAGTTATCTATTAATATTTCTATGTATCTATTTAATCATCCACACTAGTTGTTCTCATTACTTTATATAATACCTATGTATACATACTGATTTTCCTATCAACTATTAATAACACCAGGCACTACCCTTTACTTTCCACGTCTTTCTTTCCATCCCATGGTTGCCTGTAAGAGATTGCCTTCGGGCGATAAGGCCGCCTATTGTACCTCCTAGCTTTAAGTTACCTTTGTAAGTAATCTGGTGTACAATAAAGTGATTTATTATTATTATTATTATTATAGCTTATATATATATATGCATATAATATCTTTATGAAAATTCATTTGAATACAGTTGACAATTGATCGATCTCCCATTTAAACTTCAATGCTTTGTTTCGTTACTTTAGTTTTTTTTTATTAAATACAAAATGGCAAACGAGCAGACATATCGCCTGATGATAACCGATTACAGCCGCCCATGGACTCCCGCCCAGAGGCGTCACAAGTGCGTTGCCGGCCTTTGGTGGATGTGGAGGGGTATTGGGAAAGGGGTTGGGGGATGGGCCTCCGTTATCCTCACTCACTCGGTGAAACACAGCGCAAGCACTGTTTCACACCGGTTTTCTGTGAGGCCGTGGTATCACTCCGGCTGAGCCGGCCCATGCATGCCGAAGCGTGGCTCTGTCACTTGGCTATCTATTTGCAACAGTGCCGGTGTAGTTGTAAATTAATCATCATTGGTTCAGCAGTTTAGGTAGTTAAACTAACAGACTTAACTGGTTAGGAGTAGGAAGAATGGCGCAATATGTATTGTACATTAGTCACTCATGTACACTTCCATTTCAGTATGCGGAATTACCAGCTGATAGCCAAAATTAACCCAACCTATATTTGTTCGATTCAATATTAAATATGTTGAAATCTTCTAATCAAATGCAATTCATAATATACCGTCACCTTCCAAGGTATGCTGGGTGGTCGGAATAGTTTTCGACCTTAAAGTGGAGACAGCAGCACTCGTTAATAAAAACTAGTGAATGTAGTTGTGCAATTTGTGCATCTTTACATTTGCATTGGGCATCGCTGGAAGAATTATTTAGAGTTCAAGGACACAATAAAGAATAAGCAAAAATGGATTGTATCATCGTTAAGTAAGTCGGAAACTGTTCATTTCACCCACGTACGTGTTGAATAAGTAAATGTTCGTTTGTTGATATTTCCCATCTTAACACCTCAACGGATCAACAACAAATGTTGCATGCATAATATACTAACCTTTAAAAAACTACCCTTTTAAGAGGACAGCATTTGCAATGTGTAGTTTAATACAAAATTTTGTTTTCAAACAAACATCAAACCTGACGGTTTCCGACGACAATGACTGAGGTCTAAATCTTTCTGCAGTAATAATACAAACCCTAATTTATATAATTGATTTAGCCAACCACCATTTATTAAAAACTTTTTTAAACATGTCAAAAATTCTTATTTACATTTTCAGTCAACGTATATTTTAATTTAATTTCTGATCAAAGACGGTGTATAAATTAACACAAGCTCTCTAGAACTTGCAAATATTTTATTCCGCCTTGAACTTTGTATACTAAGTTTATTTTTAACTGCAGTTTGTACAGCCGGTTGCTCCAAATGCTTTGTATAGTAATCCATACGAACTTAAATAGGAACACAATGAGAATAACCTCAGTGGAACAGGATGACATAACACCCATGATTCACTCGGCAATTGAGTGGTGACAAATGTCTTCATTTTCAACACATAGTTTTTGCAAAATTAAACATACCGCGAGAGGCGGCGGCGTACCGGGAAGCGAAGCTAAAATTAGCTCGACATTTAACTTTTGATGCATTAAGGCAACATATGTATGTGGCGAATTAATATTTAAGTTTGAATTTTAAAATATTTCAATGAGAACTAGTGGTTATTTTATATTTTCACTCAGAGTGCATTTATGCATAAGTTGGGACAGGTCCCCAGCAAAAACAACATCTATGTTTCAGTTCTATTTGGATTTTCATTTCACCGTTTTCAGTAAACCATAGAACTGGTGCTTACTAAAAAAAACTCTACCTTGAACAATACGAATATTTTTTTATTTTCAGTCGGAAATTCAAATGCAAAAAAGTTTGATAAAATGTACATATAGCTTTTGTCACCCATGCCATTATTACGAATCTATTGACACCACGTTCATTAAAATCGATACAGTACTTTACGCGATTTAACATACAACCATTATTTCTTTTCGACTTCGATGTAGTCAGTTAAAAATTGCGTATGAACCGCTCGATGCCACTAAGTCCTAAGAGTCCATTTGCTATCTTTACCCACATTGCGGAGTCGGTGGGCGCAAGCAGATTAATCAATTACTCCAATACTTACAATTGCTCCAAATGTTAACTGTTAATTGTTTCTTCCGTCAGCAGACGCGTTTCAATTATCAGCTGGTGTTGGCTCCTGCTGATAAATTTGCCTTCTTAGACTTGAACCTTGTACAGATGTTACCTGTGCACTCTGTGCAGTGTTTGGTTTAGCGAAACATAATCACACATTTGCAATATTTCCTGGAGATACCATACATTGTGTAAGAACACTGCGATATAAAATACAATAGGTTAAAACTAGAACAAGCTAAAATTCAAAATTTAAAAAACCCCCTACTCAAGCACTCACTTTCACCCCCATAACTTTTAAACGACTCAACCGATTTTCATGAAACATGTCTAAGAACACTTGCACGTAACTAACCTTTCATACAAAAAAAACTAAATTGAAATCGCTTCATCCGTTCGCGAGCTACGGTGCCACAGACAGACAGATAGACACGTCAAACTTATAACACCCCTCTTTTTACGTTGGGGGTTAAAAATAAACTTGCCAACGATTTCATTCAAAATTACATTTTGGACTGTATGAACTATGGTATTGATTCAACGACTGCCTCCTTGGTCTCGCGGTTGGCGTGTGCGACTGCTGATCATGAGGTCTCGGGTTCGATTCCCGGGTCGGTCCAAATGTTTGTATGATCTACAAATATTTGTTTCGGAGTTTGGGTGATTTCTATGTATAATATGTATGTATTTACAAAAAAACAGTATATGTATTTGTATCAGTTGTCTAGTACCCATAACACAAGCTCTGCTTAGCTTGGGACTAGATGGCGCTGTGTGTTAGATGTTCCAAATATTTATTTATCAAAAAAAAAATAGCTTTCATAGTGTAAGTTCAGATTAATCTGAAACTAAAATGGCGTTGTGTCAGATGATCGAAATAATATTATGCATTTGAATTTCAGAAATGTTTTATTTATTATAATTTTAAATTTAACTTAAATTGGATATTTATTTATTTATTTATTTATAAACTTCTTGCACAAGTTGTACAACGGCGGACTTAATGCCATGAGGCATTCTCTACCAGTCAACCTTCAGGTGTTGTAGAAATATGATGCGGTAGGTGCAAATAAAATATAGAGAATTCTATGAAGTTCATAATAATAAAAGATAGAAACCTACATAACCAATATACACAAATAATGATACATATCAATATATACATTAATATAAATGTCCCTGTATTATAATTACTTACCTCATTTTCTCAACTACTACATTTTTACTATATTTTGAGTGAAAACTCCTCTGTACTAACACTCTTACATTACAAAAAAGCTGTGAAGTTGTCAAGATTTTTCATTTAATAAATATTATCTATAATTCGTAATTAATTATTACTGGTTAAACAAATACTTCACTCCCGCTATCGATTCACGTTAGAAATGTTTACGAGCGAAACCACCTTCCACAACCTAGTATAGCCAACATTCAGCCCAAGAGTAGGGCAAGTATGCGACAGGGTCTATGTTA
Organism: Diaphora mendica; assembly: GCA_949125395.1. Classification (NCBI taxonomy): domain Eukaryota; kingdom Metazoa; phylum Arthropoda; class Insecta; order Lepidoptera; family Erebidae; genus Diaphora; species Diaphora mendica. The sequence continues at coordinate 17,705,765 of OX421334.1, forward strand.
CGGTGACCTCATTACGTCTGATATAACTATTGATATTTCAGCAGAGCAATGTTAATGGCCCTGTTTGCTCTTGTTAGGACACACGGCTTGCTTTATTGCCCAACTATATCAAATTATGTTAAGTACATTCCTAAGGACAGATCTGAATGAGATCATGCCTGTACAACTGTCTTTACCTGTGAACTGCCAATCGCTTTTATCGAATGTATTCACAGTAGCTTTAGTAACTAATAAATACCGTAATTACGACTTCACTTTGTCACAAATGAAACTTTAATGCAAGTAGCTGGTATACAAATATAAATAATCAGTTTCTGTGTGTTATTTACTATTTTTTACCATATGGATATGGAATGAATGAAATGCTAAAATATTACCTTACCGGAATGCACTGTGCTTGAGACAGAAACACAAGTACTTGTGGAGATCTAAGAACACTGCTTGTGCCATCAGATGTTTTGATTGCGAGTGGAGATCATCCTCTCAGGCTCTCTCAATATCCTTCTTCAACTAGATAACGTCTTCGTAGAATGATATTGTTACGAATAATAATAATCTTCAAGCCTTATCTGCGCACACAAATACACACACACTTCTTACCGATCTCCTGAGGCAAGGAATAATGGACCTTATTTCTACATGCATAGTGTAGGATATCGATTGGTTGTTGCCCAATTATTATTAACTTCGATTATTTTTTTTAGCGTTTTTTCGAGACGACTCTCGGTTGTTCGATCGTCGTTTCTAGAATGGAAGAATAATAATTATATGAGTATAAATAGAGCGTCTCGCGGGCCGCAGGCAGTTCAGTACAGTTTGAGCAATAGTGAGATAAACATCGAAGTGATATCAGCGATCAACCTAGCGACCTTGGCGACCTTTAAGGATTGTAATTCAGAGTAGTATTGTGATTTTAATTGTGGTTTTAATAAAGTCTCTTAAACACGTCAAAAGGCTTCTCTCTCAAATAAATCGAACCCTAACACGTAACAAGATATTATGATCGTGACTAAACATCTGTCGCTACCAGCCAGACGGGCTCGATGATCACATTATTATTTTTATTGCAAGTTATTAATTTGATTAATTTTGCAGAGCTTTCATTTAACGTCGTATCCACAAACGATAAAACAATTTATCAGTGTACAGTAATCCAATAAACTGATGCTTAATGGAATGACCGAAGCGCGAATGTTCCGACGTGACGTTTTTAGCTCAAACTTTAGGACACATTTAGAATACACATTGGTCTGGACTTAATAAATTGAGAACACGTATAATGTACGTCAGCCTAGATCTGAACTTCCTGAGTATATGTTTACTAATATAATAATCATAAATCTGTGGTTTATTTTTTTGTTGGCCGCACCATTTACTGGAAGTTAAACTTCATTCGTTAATAAAGCTTAGGAGTGGAGCAGGGCAATAGCCAAGGGTAAAAACTATGCAATACTAATAACAAACCTGCCCTTTTATAGAAGGTAGTCAAACAAAATCTTGTGCTTTTTTTGAAGTCGGTTAAAAATAAGAAGAAACTTATTTTATAAGAAATTTAGATTTTTAGATAATACACATAATGAAAATGGGTTGTCTAAAAAAATCGTAGACAGAAAAGTTTTTATAGAAATAGAAAAAAAAAATTTTTTTTTTTTCGAAAATATTCTGTCCAGGATTTTTTTGACAACCCATTTTTAATTTATGTATTTTCTAAAATTTTAAATTTATTATAAAATAAGTTTTATTCTATTATCAGCTTGGTGAAGGTCGATCTAGGGTCGGATCTTCTACTACTAGCTGACCCGGCGAACTTCGTACCGCCATATTTACATATCTGTCTCAGCTTCCTACAGGCAGTGTACAGTCGCTAACAAGAATTGGCTCTTCCCGTTATCTTTTAATTTTTCTTGTATACAAACCTTGTCCTAACATTATATAATCAACACAATATTTGAATAATAATAATAATGATCTTTTTTTTTTTTTTTTTTTTTATGTATGGCCCGCCATAATGACTCTACTCTGCCTGATGGAAAGCATAAGCAGAATCCAAAAGTGGTGGTCACCATACTCACTGCGAATGCAGACAATGCAGTATGGCGACCCACACCATGGCGGCCTAGTGATGCAACTGCATCTTTTAGTCTAGTCAACAAGTATGGAACTTGTTGACTAGACTATTTGGGCCTCCGGTCTCGCACTCACCAACGAAACACGACAGCACGATCGCTGTCATTTTACGTTGATTTTCTGTGCGAGGGTAGTACCGCCCCGGTCGAGCCGGCCCATTCGTGCTGAAATCAGCGTGGCTCTACTACCTCAGCCTGATCTTTTTTTTAAAAAGGTTTATTACATTTGGTGCAGCCGATCGGAAGTTATGCGCGTACATACATTTCAGTGATTTTTTTATTATATTTATAGATTCTAAGTAGCTTGGTACATATTAATTTTGCTTAAGAAAGTCATGACTTATAATCGAAATATAAATATTTAATCAAAGAATATATTACTTGTCTTAAAATTGCGACACCAGGTGTGATGTGATGTATACATTTTATTAGTTTTATGGTGTACAAATAGACGTAGGCACATTAACGGCCCCAGTTAGGGCTAGTCTCCGGCAAATGAATCATCGCGACTACAAATTTTAATTGCGCCCATAAACCTACCTTCCACAAATAACTAGACTCACTTCCCGATAACCTAACTTCGTTCCCACGCGCCATACACAGACTCACATTTATCTTTTACCTACTACACACATCAAAAGTGTCTAGGGATCAAGCATTTTTATGCGGATTTCTTGAGATTGAGATGTGGCTTTGGCCCTGGCCTGCTCAGTCGCCAGACTTGAACCCGATTGAGCATGCATGGGATATGCTACAGAGAAGAGCTCTACCGAATGTGGAGGGTATCCAGTCGCAAGAAGACCTTTTTTTGTTGTTGCAACGAACATGGGCGGCCATTCCACAGCGTGATTTGGATGAACTCATTTTGAGTATGCCAAACCGATGTTCTTGTGTTAGTGTTCGCGGTAGAAACACGGATTATTAATTGTTTAAGTTACCTAATAAAATTTTAAAGAAAACTGTTATTTCAGTCTTTTTTTCGAACTTTAATGTTAGTGGTTCAAATGTCAAGAATCCTTTTATTAGGAAAATGGCAAATTTCTTTATTAATGCAAAGGTGACTTGGTTTATCGTTACTGTGACAAACGAAAACACTTTATTTGATGAATCCTTAAAGAAAAATTTAATTAATATCAATGAGGAGAAAAGTTATTGCAAAAATATATGTTGATCCCTAGACACTTTTGATGTGTGTATATATATAAAAGCGAAATACCACTCCCTTATTAATCACTAAATCTCAGAAACTATAACACCTACAAACTTGAAATTTAACAAGTAGGTTTCTTTTAGGGTGTAGACATTCGCTAAGAACGGATTTTACGAAACTCCACCCCTAAGGGGGTAAAATGGGGGTTGGACGTTTGTATGAAAGGCCTATGTTTTTGAAGTAAGAGACTTGAAATTTAAAATGTATGCTCTATAGATGGTGTATATACTATAGGATGTATACTAATAATGTATATGTAGAAATCAACCCCCTTTTAGGGTTAAAACGGGGGATGGTAGTTTGGACGCAAACAAGGTTGCGTAGGTCAGCTAGTGTTATTATAATATCCTTGCTGTCTCTCATGCGACTGAATCGTGTTAATCTAGCGGTTACCATATGCGACTGATGATCAAGAGGTCTCGTGTTCGATTCCCGGTCAAAAACTGATATTGGGATTCTCTTACAAGAAATTCTTAATTACAGCCCGGAATATGACAATTTTGGCGGTGCGCCCCTTCCTAAATCAGTTCTTCCAAGTACACAATTTCTTGAAAGTTTTTTCTTTTTTCATGATTGCTGCAAATGTGTACTTCACAATACTGGAATAGCATCTTCTACTAAAATATTAGGTCTTCCTGACTTAAGAAGAACTGGAATTATTTGAAAAGACATTTAAGAAAGGATCACACTAACATTTTGCTTAATGCTTTTTCAATATATCCCTGGTTTAAAATCCTGGCGTAGAATGTGGGCGATATTTACAACATCATTCCTATGAGTTAGTGCATCGACAAGATGAGTGGTGTCGTTCATTACTTCACTTCCTGCGATATATACTCGGGTAATCTCTGGATGGACGGCTTGAAATTTGTTTATGAAAGCAATTTCCATCACTAATTGTTTGGTAATTTCTGGAGCAGAGCAGAAATGTTGTTCAAACACTGCTTTGTTTTCAGTTCATTTAATTCACTCAGATGCATACATATAGATAGATATAAGTTTTTCATATACCTCGAATGCCGCCCCGACTAGCGAAGGTTGGCAGTCAGCTTGGCCTCCTTCAAGTGTTGCCGATATCTTTCACTTCACAAAAATATAAAACAACGTTTGTAATCATTTGAGATACGTTACTTAAGATCGTAAGAATTCAAGGTTGTATTTAAGAAATGAGAATTAATGAAATAATTTACTGTACAATATATTCAAAATATTACGATACAAATGGATCAAGAAATATCCTGATGATTCTGCAGCCTTGTCCTTCTAGCCTTGCGATCTTCGTTGTAATTACTGATTGTGTGAGTGATTGATCAGTGCAGAAGAGCCATATAATTTATTCGAGCTCGTTACCAAGATACGCGATAGGCAGTATACAACATCGCAAATCAATCAATACCGGAGCACATCTCCTACTTGATTTACTGTTGATACTGTGACTCGAATGTGCGAGTTGATTTACGGGTGTAATTCTATACAGTGGTGTTAACGCCGGTGTAGGGTAACTTGGATAATTTATAATAGCAATTGCATGGTTTATAACTGAGTTGCTGGTGTATAGTTATTGATTAATTAAAGAAAAAAAATGAATAGCGTACACTTATTTCTTGTTCTAATTAAAAAAATACAACTCCCGCATTAGGAATATACATCCTGTGTCTATCGGGGGACTTTACAAACATACATGGAACGGTCACAAAAAACACCATGACTCAGAAAAATAATTTGTCAATCACACAAAGTGTTATCCCGTGTGGAATTAGAATTCACAACACTTGGCGCAGTAGAAAGCGGCGTGGCGACCGCTTGAACCACTTGGTCAACCGTGCACTGCACTGAATGATATACTTTTCAAAAGTATAATTGACTTCAATACGTCTGCATCATAAAGTATTATAAATTGTATAAACCATATTTTTATTTCTATGTATATATGTGGGATGTAGCTCAAAGCAAAATAGATATCGTAAATCAACACTTTATTTATTTTTTCACAGAGTAAACATCATAACATATTAGTCTCACAGTCTCATAACTCATACTACTCACTTTTTGACAGCTACACTTTGACATTTACTATTAACTACAATCATAACACGGCAATCTAAGGCATAAAACAAGAAAGGTGAATTTGACAGTTTTAAAACAAAATATCAATAAAAATAAATCTAAACCACACGGCCATCCTGTTTAATCATCTGTCCCAGATGAATCTTCATCTTCTGGTGCAATCCACGGCTTCATTAAATCTGCGGAAGTCGAAGTATTGATGGGTCCTTCCCCATTTCCTACCTTCTTGACGGTGTATCTGTCATTCCGTTTTTTAGCGGTCACTTCATACGGTCCAAGAAATTTTGCAAATAATTTCGAGCCTTGGGAGAACTGTGTCTTTTTGATTGCGACAAGGTCACCAACGTCGTAGACATTCGCTTCTTTCCTCTTCCTATTATAATTTTTTGTATTTTCCTCTTGTATCTTTTTAATCGATTCTCTTGCTCTCTCTCTAAGTTCTTGTCTCTTTTGATTAAATATTTGGATTTCTTCTTCCTCTATTAGTCTTAGTAATTCTTCATCTCTATCTCTAATCTTCACTCCGAACAACAATTCAAATGGGGTCATCCCGATACTTCTTTGGTAGGTTCCATTTATACATCGTTGCACGTTAGATATAAGGATACATTCAACACAGTTACTAATAATTTTTCTAATCTTTTCTTGTAAATTATCTATGTAATAGTCTCTACTAATTAATTCTTCAGTCTTTGCAACTCCAAAATGACCTCTTTCATGATTCCTCCTAATTATTTCAAATTGCATCTTCTTTGGTACAACTATCACTCTACTACCATTTTTCTCTTTGTATAGTATGTCTTTATATAAAATATAGTCTTTATAAGTTTCCTTTTCTAAAATCTTCTTTAGCACTCTAATGTGTTCGTCTTCATCTTGGGATTTTTTAATGCGAGCTGTTGTTTCTCCGACCACCAAACAAACTGGATATCGGCTTAATGCATCAGCATGTTTCAGTCTAGATCCTGGTCTGTGTTCGTTCTCATAATCGTATTCCTCAAGTAGCAGAGCCCAGCGTGCCACTCTTGGAGGTAAGTCTTTTTTTTGTAAGGTCATCGTTAACGCAGAGCAATCGGTAACTATCTTAAAGTGTATTCCCTGCAGATAAATCCTAAATTTCTTGATAGCTTCTACAATAGCAAGTACTTCTAAATGGTAACTATGATAATTTTTTTGAGCCGGGGTAGTTTTTTTACTCATATAGTGTATGGGGTGTAGTTTATCATCATTGGCACTTCTTTGTAGGAGTACTGCCCCATATCCATCAGCACTAGCGTCTGTGTGTAATTCTGTTTGCGAATCTGGATTATAAATCTTAAGCACAGGCGAACTACACAAAATATCCTTAAGTTCTTGAAAGGCTTTTTGACAATTTTCATCGAAATTAAATGGAGTATTCTTCTTTAATAGGTCCGTCATCGGTTTAGCTATCAGTGAGTAGTCTTTAATAAATTTCCTGAAATAGCCGGTAAGTCCCAAGAATGATTGAACAGCTTTCGCGTTTTCAGGCAGTTTAAATTTCGCTACAGCATAGATTTTGTCCTTTGAAGGCCTTACTTCATTATCACGTATGATATACCCAAGGTATTCGATTTCTTTCTTAAAGAAATGACATTTTTTCCAGTTAAACTCTAAACCAATTTCTTCTGCTCTTTTCAAAATTTTCTCCAACTTCATTATTCCTTCTTTTTCCGTCTTCGCCGGTAAAATCAGATCATCAAGATAAGCTGCTACAGTCCCGTCTGCAATAAGATCACTAAAGACATCGTTAACAAACCTTTGAAATACAGAAGGTGCTGTACATAGCCCAAAAGGCATTTTTAAAAATTCGTACTGGCCTTGAGGCGTAACAAAAGCTGTATACTTCAGACTGTTTTGATGAACATTGACATGAAAAAATCCGTTACGTAAATCGAGCGAGGTGAATACTTTAGCTTCTTTCAACTTATCTATCTGATCTTCTATGACTGGTAGTGGAAACCTTTCTTTTATGATCTTCTTATTTAATCTTCTATAATCCACACACAAACGACGTGAGCCATCTTTCTTAAGAGCCAACACAATAGGACAAGCAAAATCAGATTTACTAGGCCTAATTACTCCCTCGGCCAACCATTCTGTTATTTGTAAATTCACAATCTTCATCTCAAGTGGTGACAAACGTCTCGGGCTTTGAAAAACAGGGTCTTCATCAGTCAGTAAAATTTTCAGGTCTACATTGCTGTTCATCTTTTTCTTCTTGGGGTCATACTCTTTGCACATCTTATAAACTTCTTCTGCATACTTAGTTTCTGCTATGTCGTATTCAGGGTCAACGTCACTTTCTTCAACTAAAAGAGCGAGATGCATAATTTTTTCCACAAAAACACCATCGGGGTTAAACTGTATTTTAAAGTCTTCGAGTATAGGATTACCAATTAGCATCGATACAGGTAAGTCATGGTCTGCTACAAGATGGAACTTCATTTCTGTGTAGTACTGATCAATTTGTACCTTAGCTGTGAACGTTCCTTTGGTATCAAGCTTATTCTCCGCTATACCTGCTAGGCATGTTGATTTTTCTTCGTAGTCTTTTATACTATCTTTAATTTTTTCAAATTCTGTTTTTGTAATAATATTGACGTCACTACCGGTATCTATTAAAGTTTTAAATTCTATTCCATTAATCTTTATCTTCTTGTAAGAAGTCTTCTCTTGTTGATTCATAGTCTGCGTATTGAATTCTTTTCCCATGTTTTGGATATTCAGCGTCTTCTTCTGTTGATCGGTAGTACATTCATTAGATTTGTGTCCATAATCGTTACATTTAAAACATTTTAGTCCCTTAGGGCAAGACGGTGACTGGTGTCCTAATTCTCCACACTTGAAACATCTTCTCACATAGGATATCTTGCGAGGCGAGTGGTGGACAGCTGCTTGCTGTACAGGTCTGATCGGCATTTTCTTTCTGAATTCACTATAAATGTTTAACTTTTTTCGAAAATCTTTTATATCCGAGGCACCATAAAGGATAGTTTTGTTAGTCACTAGATCGCGGATACCATCAATTACATATTCCATCAATGCAGCATCTTCAACGTTACCATGTAGCGCCAATTCTTTCATAGCTAGGAAATACTGTTGATAAGTTTCGTCACTTGACATCTTACGTGCGGCAAGCTGTTTGTGTATTATTGCGCTATTGATTTTCGGACCAAATTCTTCTATGAGAACTGCCTTTAAACTTGCATGGTCTTGTACACGTCCCAAAGTCCTCAGGAAAAGTTTGGCAGTACCATCTAATAATCGTTTGGCGTAGATCAATTTCTCGATCTTAGTCCACTTCATAAGCTGAGCAGTATCTTCGAATTCCTCAATAAACGTCTGAATAGGGTAGGTGTCATCTCCAGTAAAAACAGTCATTGATTTTTCCAAATCCTTGAAAGAAATCTGCACTGAAACATCTTCGTCTTCACTTCCTTTTTCGTCTTTCTTCGGTGGCATTATGGCGGTTTACCTCCTCTGGTTAGTCGTTATTTATTTTAATTATCCCTTTTTTTTCACAATCCGAATCAACGTCTTTAGTCTTCATAAAAAATAATAATTTAAAGTCTTCTTAAAAACTACCATCTTAGTAGATTTTTTCTATGCTGGCAACATTTTCTTCCAAACGTACTTCAGGTTGATCGGCTGAATGCACTGGCGTTCAAAATGGCGACATAAGCAAATATGAATCGGCACTTATTATTCTGATGAATCTTCGTTAGTCTTCTTTGATTTACTTCAAATATTGCTTCACATCCCGGACGAGCCCCCAAAAAGTTGTGGGATGTAGCTCAAAGCAAAATAGATATCGTAAATCAACACTTTATTTATTTTTTCACAGAGTAAACATCATAACATATTAGTCTCACAGTCTCATAACTCATACTCACTTTTTGACAGCTACACTTTGACATTTACTATTAACTACAATCATAACACGGCAATCTAAGGCATAAAACAAGAAAGGTGAATTTGACAGTTTTAAAACAAAATATCAATAAAAATAAATCTAAACCACATATATATTTTCATGCCTCCGCCCCTTAGCGGTGGCATTTTTTCATCAAATTTGAAAGATACCGTTTTATGTGTATTAAAATGTTTTATTTAGCAGGGCCTATCTGATCTCATGAATGAAAAACCCACTCGTACCACTGAAAGCGAAGAGCAAAATATTTAATTCATGTATTCTACCTGTCATGACTGACATATGGATGCCAAACGTGGAGCTTAACTAATCATAACATACATAAATTGGAAACTTGCCAGCACAGTATGGAACGAAGCATACTTAACATCAAGTTAAAAGATAAGAAAAAACTAGAAACTATTAGGAAGAAAACTAGAATCGCAGATGTTAGTTACTGTATCAAAACAACTAAAATGGAGGTGGGCAGGACATATGATTAGGAGCAACAAGGATAATGGTCTAGGGACGTAACGGAGTGGTGTCCGAGACATAACAAAAGAATGGCGGGACATACTTGGAAAATACAAGCGGTGAATCGCATTCGATGGAGAACTTTTGACCGTGGGAGAGCCACGCTTCGGCATGAATGGGCCGGCTCGACCGGAGTGATACCACGGCTTCACAGAAAACCGGTGAGAAATAGTGCTTGCGCTGTGTTTCACCCAGTGAGTGAGGATTCCGGAGGCCCATACCCCAACCCCTTCCCCTATCTCCCCCATCCCCTGCCTCCATCCCCCCGCCATCCCTCAAAGGCCGGCAACGCACTTGTGACACCTCTGGTGTTGCAAGTATCCATGGGCGGCGGTAATCGCTTACCATCAGGCGATACGTCTGCTCGTTTGCCCGTCTATTACATAAAAAAAACAACTCTATTGGAGGCCTATGCTGGACAGCAAGACAATCTTCATGTACCGGCGTCAAACAATTGTACAAGATTATAGTAACTATATTGTAAGATTGTTAAACAAGGGATATTAACACTATAACTGAACTCTGTCGGCATCGGAAGGCCGGTAAGAGGTACCACACACAGTCATAGATAAAATAAGAAACTTGTATAGATATTGTTGGTGATTCTAAAACTATCGAAAAATTGACCGTAAGCGGATAAGATTAGAGTATAGAATCCAATAACAAATTTTAGTGAATTTTAGTTTAGTGATGACAACAAGAGAGTCACCACCATTATCTATGGTACTTTTGTTGATTCCTTAACCAAATATGCCAAAACGTTACAGGCCCAAATTTAAAACACACTCTTTTAAAAAAAAAAGTGTCAATCAGTTCAATTTGAAAAAAAAACTATACTAAAATGCAATATTTAGCTATCTTAAGGTACTTTTTATCATTGCACTTTATTTCACAAACAAAACTGCATATAGCAAGCATACAAGTGCCTTACCACGGCAAATTTATTATTATTCCTACTTTTACGCATGCCAGTTCGTAGACTTTTTTTATTTAGTTATCCATTGCACATTTAAATATACGATATGATAGTATTTATGTTTATTACATGTTAAGCTAAAGTGTGCCATAAACTGTGCTCGAGTGCAGTTCTCATAAGTCAGATTACGTCTGTCCATGCAGTGGCTCAGCTAAGCTTCGAGCTGGAGTTATGTCTCATTGTAATTTCAATTCGAATCCGTCAACATTCATCAAAAATATATCCAGGCCAGGACATGTTGTAGCTTGAATTGAGATTCAAATCCTACTAATTTTATAAAATTAAAATTAGTAAGCATGGACATATGTTTGATACTTTTTAACGCAAAAACTACGGAAGGGATTTAAGTGAAACTTTACAATAATATAGCTTACACATTAGAATAACGTCGTCTATCGTCATCTAAGACATACACGGTGACTGAACTGTGTGCAAAAGCTAGAAAATCAATAATGTAGGAAACCTGAATCGCCTACCATTTAGTGAAACAAGAAATCCCAACAAAAACATTTTCATGTAAAATGTTGCCAAGACGACTGCATATGGCTTACCCTGAAAAAGATACCAGATCTCATGTAGAGCCAAGGTTCTGAATCTACACGCCCTAACTCTACCAACCCTAACTTCACAAACTCTACATCTCAGTAAAAATGTCTATAATGTACAAATTAATGCAGGGTTCGTTATTTATACATTGTTAACAGGTAAGTCCATTAGCATTTATCCAACTGTAGCACCTAACGAACTGTAGAACTAAAATACCTGTAATTCAAGGTGTTAGCCACTTGTAGTTGTGCGCAGTGAAATGACTAAACCACCAATCCGGTCAGGGCTCGGTGTCAAGTTTACAAATAAACAATGGCACTCCTTATCAGATAGCGGTACATAAACTAATATTTATGTACATTTGCTTCTGTCCGTTGACATATTGCGTAATAACTTTAACACCTTCGGTCATTAATGACAAAGCTATTGTGTTCATTTGTTTTCATTAAAGCCAAGCCTAAATGCTAATTAAATGTCAAACTTTATTTGCTAATTTATTATTAAGAATTCACTGAGGAATTATTTACGGATATTAACTACCAGTTATTCTTAACAGTCCACTGATGGACATAAACGTCTCCTAAGACAAGAACTCCGGCCCCCGCCGCGCCGGGTTGGTATAGTATAGAGTTTGTTTCGAGTGTTTGGTCACCTTGCAGTGTTATCGTGGTGCCTTTGCCCTGTGTAATTTGCTATCTTAATCGACTCTTATAAAATCCACGGCGTGGATAGGGTAATGACACATTTTTTTCTTAATTCATCACCACATGGACAACTTATATTAGACACGAATACTTTAGTAATAATTGTTTTTAAACTTTCGTGACTATACATTGTATATTATACGACTGTAAATCGGGACTTAATAGCGATAATATCTACAAGGTACAATACCTTCCTTGGTTATCCGATATTTCGATCGAATTGCACCGATCGTGGTCACGGGTAGACTGGTGAGAGCTAGAAAATAGATATTATCGCGATTAAGTCCCGATTTACAGTCGAATACTTTAGTAATATTAATAATAGCTGCACTTAGCAAAAAAAAACATTAATTGTTCTGAAATTTCCCGAGCACATGTAACAAAATGCAAATAGAATTAGGAGATAAATCTATCTGTATTCAACTTTTATTTCATTTAAAACTACAGTTTATTAAACGAATATGATGAACCAATCAGCTGACAACATTTAGTTAACGAATCTCTGGTGTTTCAACATTCCTTCTTTTTAATTGCTTTTATGGTGTGTTTGTAAATAAACAGAGAGTTAGCCCCGAGGTGTTCCCCGGGTAGTTTAATTTCTTTGATTTGTGTAATGGCCCTCGGTCCCAAATAGATAAATATGTAAAATATTGTTTGATTAACTGTTAAGTTAACCGTTACAGAACGTTTGCTCACAGATATCTTCTACAAGAGACTCAAAATACTGCGTTAATTATAGAAGGACAGGATGTGTGTTGTCTTCTAATGACAAGTTCAATTTAAACACTGTGATATCTGTGTGAAATGACATGTCTGTGATTTTAGTGTTTTAACAATAACTTCACCCATTTCACAGACAGCTATCTGATCCTAAACTAGAGAGCCTATAACTAGTAAAAAATACCATTATGTATTCCAAATATGTACATAATTAAATAAATTACAGCGAGACACAGCACATGCTAAACACTCAATATTTGTTCCGGATGGGAGTCGGACCCACGATCTCTGGATTAGCAGTAAGGGCCACGTATCATTAGGTCTACTGGCCTGTTGGTTGGTGATTTCAATAAAAATTGATATGCATTTGTACCTATTTCATACACCCGCACAAAAAAAAATATCCTCAATGGATATCAAATTGACTTGTGGGCAAGCGAAGATGCTAGACACAAATATAAAAACAAATGTTATATTGAAATGACCTATTGTTTGTAGTTCATAACGTTAATAAGAAATAATGGATATAGTTATGTCATCTCATAACATTAAAGTAAGTTGTGAATGATACCGCCATCACAACGACGATCTGGAATGATTATGTTCCGAGAATTTGCATTTTAGTAAGTGCTCAAGGAACAAAGGAAATAATTATAACTTTATAAATGATGTATATGTCGGTTATCGCCGCAAATAGTAACCTATGTGTTAATCTGATGTATAAGCTATATTACTGTAAAGTTTCATCCAAATCCGTTCAGTAGTTTTTGCGTGAAAGAATAACAAACATGCATCCATCCATACTTACAAACTTTCACGTTTATAATATTAGTATGGATATAGATGATAATCATTGTTGTAATAAACTTTTTAGTCTACTCTGGATTTCTAATGTTGATGCTACTTCTAGGGCGCACTTGTGGCTACAAAGCTCGCAGTGAGCTTATATTACTGTTATCCGAATTATATATTATGTGTATAGTTTAGAATTCGATACAACAATTAGAATTAGATCTGATCTGTTAGTAGTAAGTTATTCAGTTCCGAGCAAAGATAATTAAAGCACTATAAATTACAGTCCTACCATCATCTGTCTCAAAAACCACTTTCACGTTTAATTAACTTGTTAAGATAAATATTACTGAAATGAGCACTTCTTTACCGAGCGCACCTGTCTTCCGCACTGGTGCCCATATATTGTTGCGAATGCAGACATCCAAGAGGCAGGTTCAGCTTACCTCAACCAGACCATAAACTGTCACCTCAAGTAATGCAAATGACTACATTCTGCCACAGGTGTAATAAGCAATATGTCTATAAATATGCTTTATCTTTTAATAGCTCTTGTCCCCGCTATGCAGTAACAGTTAGGATTACGAGCTTGAAGGAGCCACTAGCATTTTACAACTGACTGGCAACTGGCAACTGACCAGAATGTTACTATTCTACAGTTTTAAAGTAGTGCTTCATTCGTGCTAACACAGAACTTGCTCACGATCAATGCTCAAATTTACTCGCCTCTTGGCGTTCAATTCTCAGTTTTATTTAATAGCTATCTCGATATAAATCCCAGTTTACTCAAATATTTAAAGTTAGCAAATATCACGTAGTACGTACATCTGCCTACCTATGTGTACCACGTGCAGGAATGTACGTACATATAATGATAGAGGTAAAATAAAGGCATGGGTTTAATGACTTTCTCGTGTAGGAGTAACATCACTACGTCTGGTTCTTTCCGTATGCGCCGGCCCTGGACCTACGGCCTCGTCTGCCTCGACAACGATGCCATGAATTGTGTCTGTAATGCTTTCTTGTGTTTGAAGCTAAAAAAAAACTATGTTAGAGATATTATCACGAATTGTTTTGCTACTAGCTTTTATAAAGTTTCTATTTATTTCATTTAAGGATACATTCATATTGATGTAATAATAATGTTCTCCTAGCCGATAACGACCACGGCGGCCAGTCTCAACGGAGACCAGCCAACTACGCAGGAGATATTATAGTGCACAAGTGTGAGCGCAAACACAGGTGCACTCTCTGTTCCCTCTCTCTCAGAATCCGATGGGATGGTTAACCGACACGACCGGGGAGACATCAGGCGCAGGACCGACAGCTTTACGTGCTCTCCGAGGCACGGGGGTTCAGACCCCAACTTCCAAACTCCGAGCTGTTATTAAGTATTTCTATAATCAGAAAAACTCAATAACTCTTTTGGCCCGACCCGGGATTCGAACCCGAGACCTCTTGATCGACAGTCGCGTACGTCAACCGCAAGACCAACGAGGCAGTTATGTATGAGTCATATTGATGTAACAAGTAGGCAAACAACCGATTTGACAAGAGAGGTTCTATTCTACTAAAATTATTAAAAATAAAAAAACCGACTGCGTCAATATTTAACAATTAAAACATATAAGTCTTATATATATTCTTAATCACCGTAAAAATCCTTTATTTTGATACCACACTCTATGTATTTTAAAAACATTTTTTTATGTTACTTTTTGGCTCAAAAAATCCTGTTTTTTTTATTTTGATGTACCCAGTGTCACTCTCACAACTATGACGAATCTATTGACACCACTCACATAAAAATACGAGAAGCCGTTTAGGCTCTAGGGCGTGCCAAAGAAATATACATACATACATACATACACTCGAAAAACATAACTCCTTTCGCAGTCGGGTAATAATTAAAAACAGAAACATTATCTACACTTTGACTACGTCCTTAGTTATTTATTATTAGTTCTATTAAAGTTCGACTCGCATAAAGCTTAATTATTTTTAATACAAAAGACATCAACGTCCAAATAAACCTTTGAATTACCTCTTTGAATCATAACTTGTTTTTACCCGACTGCGAAAGGAGGGTTATGTTTTTCGAGTGTATGTATGTATGTATGTATGTATGTATATTTCTTTGGCACGCCCTAGAGCCTAAACGGCTTGTCGTATTTTTATGTGAGTGGTGTCAATAGATTCGTCTTAGTCGTGAGAGTGACACTGGGTACATCAAAATTTAAAATAAAATAAAAATAAGGATTTTTGGCGCCAAAAAGTAATATAATAAATAAATAATGTTTTCAAAATACATCGAGTGTGGTATCAAAATAAAGGATTTTTTACGGTGATTACGAATACATATAAAACTTAAATGTTTTTATTATTAAATATTGACGCAGTCGGGTTTTTTATTTTTAATAATTTGTTAACAATTAATATATCAAATAGGTAAGCAAAACAAACAAAATATTTTTCCTCATTACGATTTACACAAGATAGGTGCCAGGAGCTGGATGCGAGTAGCCATAAATCGGTCTAAGTGTATCGCAACTGGTAGGAAATATGTATTGCAGTGGACTGTAACAATAGGCTGATGAGGTATATATTTATATGATTACTAGCTTTTGCGCGTGGCTCCACCCGTGTGTTTATCGGTTATCGCAGAAAATAATAGCCTATGTTCTTCCTCAAGAATCAAAGTATCTCGATGCCAAATTTCATGGAAATCGGTTCAGCGGTTTGGCCGTGAAAGCAGGACAGACAGACAGAACTACTTTCGCATTTATAATATAGGTATGGATGTAATAACACTCAGCTATAGGTGATCATGATTGAGACGTCGAATACAGCGATTACTTGGAGAAGGGTATTATTTATGACGTGACATGTTGCAGCAATCAATCTTGTACCAAAGATGTAATGCATGATGTAATAGCAGCCAATACATTACGTCGATGCTAATACTAGTTACCTATATATTTTGTACATTTAATAGGTTATAGAGCCGCATTCATTTCAGTCAGAACGTGCCGGATCGACCGGTGCGGTACTGCCCTCACACAGAAGTCCAGCCTAAAATGATATAGCGTGGGTCACCATTCTGCATTATTGTACTATTTGCATTCGCAATGAGTATGGTGTTCTTCTAAGCCTATATGGGATGGATGGGATATTCTTTTTTTTTCTTTTTTTTTTTTAAAAAGACAACTCCCGCATTAGGAATAAACGTGCTGGGTCGCGAGGGACTTTACAGACATACATGAAACGGACACAATTAACACCCAAACTCAGAACAACAATTTGTGGATCACACAAAGTGTTGTCCCGTGTAGGATTTGAACCCACAACACTTGGCGAATTGGCAAGCGGCTTGGCGACCGCCTAAACAACTAGGCCAACCGTGCAGTTATATTGTACCAGGTTAGTGGCAATAGACTTATTACATACTAGCTGACCCGGCGAACTTCGTACCGCCATTTTTTTTTTTTTGTTTTTAAAAAGACAACTCCCGCACTAGGAATAAATACTGTGTCGCGGGGGACTTTACAAACATACATGTAACGGACACAATTTACGTTACACGGATATTTACATTACTGTCTCAGCTTCCCACAGGCAGTGTACAGTCGCGGACAAAAAAAGGCTTTTCCCGTTATCTTTCATTTTTTTCTTTCTAGCAAAAAAATAATGAATGAAATCGGACTACGTGTTATTGAATTACAACTAAGTACTATTTTGACTTTCATCCCCTCTCTCCAGGAAACCGTGCTGAATTTCGGGATAATAAGTATCCTATGTCCTACCACGTAGTATAAACTCAAATCATGCCAAGTTTCATTTGAATCCATTCAGTAGTTTCGGCGTACTGCGCGACCAAGATACAGACAGACAGATAAAAATGAAAAAAATTACAGTTTTGGCTTCAGTATCGATAATAGAGAGCCCTCCAAAAAAAAATTGCAAAATATCTTTAATGTACAGAATTGGACCTGTTACATTTTTATTATAAGTATAGACTAGCGACTAAACCCAGCTTCGCACGGAAATCTTTGGTTCCCTTAGTCATAGATTTAGTATTGACTGTTGTTGAGTATAATTGTGTAAATGATGGATGGTGTTTAGAGTCGACGTCTATCTGCTTGTCATCACAACGCCGTAACTGATGGATCTGACGCAATATTATTGAATATCTTGCGCAATAAATATTTAATATTGTGTTGCTATTGTGTGCAATAGATAATGACTGTTGCGAATATTTCTGAGAAATAAGGGATATACTCATCACAGTCATGTTACTGTGTCATGATTGGATCGTGACACAGTGTGACTGTGTAATATTTGAACTTTCAAAATATATATCGAATACATTTATATAACTTTTAATTCATTTTCTTTCAAAAATCTGAACTAAACTTGATTAATATGAGACATCAAATATCAAGGCAATAATTACGCTGATATTTATTTATATTAGTGATATATCCAATCTCAATTGTTCTCTCTCGTACATATTTTGAATAATTTTTTAACTTACTTTCTTCCCATTTGAGGTCGGCGCAGTGAGTTTTCCTCTTCTTCTTTTAAGAGAAAGGGTGGCAAACGAGCAGACGTATCATCTGATGGTAAGCTATTACCGCCATCCATGGACACTCGCAACACCAGAGGCGTCACAAGTGCGGTGCCGCCAGCTTTTTAAGAAGGTACGCTCTTTTCTTGAAGGTTTGAAGATCGTATTGGTCCGGTAACACCGCAGGCAACAATTCATTCCACAGTTTTGTTCTGTGAGGCAGAAAGTTTCTAGAAAAGCGCACAGTTGTAAACTGCCAACCATCATAATGTATTTTGACTTTTTACTCGACCACAGAGAAAGCCAAAAGGAATGGTATCTATCGTCCGCTGTAGCGCCTAACACCTGAACCGATTTTAAGTAATGAAGTGTCAACAGATTCGTAGCAATGGCCCGGGTGACATAGATAGGCTTTTTTAAAAAAATCGAAAATTTTCACGTATTTGGTTTATATATAATTTTTTAATCTTTGTTTTGTTCTTTTAGTTACAGCCTCAATGATGTAAACTGTAGGATTGTTTTCATGAAAAGGGGCAAAAGAGTATAACAGAAAGAGTTTTCACTTGCACTTTTCATGAAATCTATAGTTTACAAATAGGAGACGAGTTCATTGTCATGTTTTGTTTTCGATCGTAAATCAAATACTTTTTCTGATGACAAAAGTATCGATACTGTGCACCTAGACTTATTATCGCACAGATGATCGTGTCAGACATGTGGATTGCAGCAACATGTGTCGAGTCGGAAGTATATTTGCGGACTGGGTCCAGCGCGCGCCGTCTCGTTAAATATTACGCGCCAATAAATACTTGCGCTAGGACACATATTAGCTGCGCAAGAATTTCAGGATTAGGTGAGGAAGATTGTAAGTAGATTGGGAATCAGGAAGTACTTACATGAGTCCATCGGGCAACGAAGTTTTGTTCTGTTCTGAGTGATAACAACACTGAAGTAATTTAAATTCATTGAAATATAAATGAAATTTTAATTACGCTTTAATACTCGTTAATTGTTCACAGTGATATTAAATTTATACGTACATAACCAGTATATTTACTTGATATTATAAGCGGAAAACAATAACTAAAATACTTTTAACACGTGATTACCTATTATATCTTAACAGAAGTTGTACTGTAGCATTTCGATATTCTCTATTAGTAACAATACCGCTAAACAGATAAAAGTACAATTAGAAAAATTATAAAACTAGTGATAATAGCATTAAAATTCACTTGTCCCAGCACAAATTAGTACCTATATATATCCAGCAAAACCAAATTCTACCTTGCAATTAATAGTGGTATACTTTGTTTTCATAAAAAACGATAATTCATAATACTCTTTGTCGTCTTGCGGTACAAATACATCATTAAAAAGCGTTGTCGGGGAAAAAATCATGGTGATAACATAATTCATTTCTATTTTTTGGAAATAAAACATTAATAAAATCCTCAAACGACCTAAGACTTGGCAATCCGCGCGCTAATGCAGAATGGAGCGAGACGCATCGCTCTAGTACGAGAATGCTCAACAATATGTCCGCGATGCGTGGTTAATGCATTGGCTAGTTTGTCACACCGAATATTCGGTTACGTACCGTCCGTAGATCGATTATCTATAGCTAATCCTTGCACGAGTGATATTTCAGCAGAAAACCGTAAGCGTGACCGTAACGTCATTCGGAATACTAGGTAAACAGGCCAGTGCATATTCCTGTCCTAGTGACATCTGCAAACACAGGACGGACGTAGGGGGAGTCGGAGTCGCGAGCTCGTGAGTCGTCCCATTTTACATGCTAGACTTTCCTGATTCCAAGTCCCTTGCCCTAACGGTCCTTGTGTCTAACGGATTGTTAACCATTTTTTCGATGTTAGCTAAAACACATTGACCTCAACGCTTAATAAAATAAAATTAATAAAATTGGTTGTCTGTAAAGTCGGTTTACGGACGATAGTTTAACGTGTCAACGTCATAACAAAACATTGATGGGGATGAACGGGACAATGAGCATAACGGGACAAGGTGTCATCCTTTTTCGTGCGAGCAGCCGGCGGTCATCGCTTTATTAGAGGTTGTCACGTCAAAAATAGATTAAGTAAGTGAAATTATCATAGAATCATTTGTACTGTTTGAAGTTCGATAGCTAGTCACACTCGTCTAGTGTGAAATTTACGAGTATATTACAAAGTAATGATATTATAACTTCATTTGACTACGGATACCATGATAAGGAAACCAGTTGTATACTTACACTGGATTACAATAGAACTTATTTAACTCTAACACTTTAAATACATCAACAGTCATGTATAGTTCTGTAAGACATTTTATAATTAGGACTAATATTGACTTTGCAATAAATATTGAACACCAAATTTAGAGATTTTTGTCCAAATTACTACTGTGCTAATTTAAGTGATGTCACAATTTACTAAAAAGTGGAAAGTTAATATCGCGGCCTGTTGAGGAGCTGCACAATAACTGTTAATGTGATTGATAGAGTGATGATTGATGTCCTTATACTGCACGAGTGATGGTAATAGCGTTACGTAACATTACATAATAGCTTGTGGACTGCAACACGTGCGGTGATTCGTTGTCGACGACGCATTGTATATAGCTACATATATACATTTGCATATATGCTTTATAGATGTGATTTATTATAAAAAGAAAGTATTGTAGTAGCCAATAACATAAATAATACAATCTATATATAAAAATGAATCGCCGAAATGTACGTACGTGCATAACTTCCGATCGCTTGCACCAAATTTAATTATTCTTTTTTATGTGTTCGTTATTGTTAAGACAAGGTTATGTACAAGAAAAATTAAAAGATAACGGGCAAAGTCATTTGTATTTGTCCGCGACTGTACACTGCCTGTGGGAAGCTGAGACAGATATGTGAATATGGCGGTGCGAATTTCGCCGAGCCAGCTAGTAATATATTTTTAGATAGGTTGCATCGGGTAAAGCAGAATTTATAGAAAAATATTTTCTAAAGTAAGCCTCTTTGGTAATTGAATCTTTTAGGTGGTTAAATAAAATCGGATGATGGAACAGCGCGGCAGCGTAGAGATTCAATCGGTTCAAGTTCAACAGTATCAAATTATGTAAATATAAACAATTATCTATGAGTGAAGTATTTTTACGGTGATTTGACATAAAGCCATAGTAAATGCTAACGCGCACTGCCTCTGTTGTTCCTACAAGGTCGTCCTGAATGTCTAGGTAAGCAGTTACCGTTGTATATATAACACTTAAGCAAATTTCCATTACAAACATTTATACTTATTTTAATATTTGAATTTTAACAGCCCTCTATAAAGAGTTCGAGTGTCGTATTTTGTTCTGAAAGTATTAAAATCATTGCATTTTGCAACTGAAACCCATGTACAGTGAAACATCGATTAGCGCTTACGCATTCTGTTGCAGCAGTCACACCACGTGCCAATTGTCGCTGCAAACAAAACAAATATAGACATTGTACTTGCGCGTACAGTCCGCAACAAAAGTTGCTAACAGGTGCAAACAGGCGACTGCACGTTTGGCCTAGTGGTTTAACGGTCACCACGCCTTTTCCTACTTTGCCAAGTGTCGTGGGTTCAAATCCCGCGTAGGACAACACTTTGTGTGATCCACAAATTGTTGTTCTGAGTCTGGGTGTTCTTTGTATCCGTTTCATGTATGTCTGTAAAGTCCCCCGCGACACAGGATTTATTCCTAGTGCGGGAGTTAAAAAAAAAAAAAAAAAAAAAAAAAAAAAACTTGTTTGAAACGATGTTTTTATTTTTTATTTAACTTTACGTTTATAAAATTGTTTTCCAAAATGATAACTTGATTTGATTTATACAACAAAATCCATAATTAACAATCGTTACATCCTTTATATTTTATCGTATATTCCATATTAATAATGCTGCTCAAAGTATAAAATATTACTCGTATAAACAATCTCCGGATAAACTTAGCTTCTTGTCGGGACTATCTAAGTTCTATGTAAAACAAGCAAGAACAGAGTTTTAAACACAACGTGCTCTGGCGGTTTCCAACATTCAAGACGGTGAACAATAGCAAAGTAACCGCGTCTTGTGCGACACACAATATTACACCTACCGCACTTGAAGAACCATTTGTGCAATTTTAAAGCAGCAGTAGCTTTTGGACTTCCTAATGTTTTCCTTGATAGAATAACCTGTTGCATCATTTTCGGACTACCATCGCTATAAAAATATAGTTTTGGACACCACGTGGTTATATATTATACCATGTGAAATGAAATGATATTTTATTTGTAAGTAAATCTTTTCAGATAGTTTTACACGTCGGACTTTACAGCTAGAAGAGATCATTAGTGTTCTAATTTAAATCATGCCTTTTGACGTACTTTTTCCAATCGTTTATTTCTTAATTGTTTGATTTTCTGACCGTACAAAGAGAATCACTTTCAGCTGACATTGAACGGTGTTATGTGGGTCACCAATGTCACCATGTTATGTGATAAGAGAAAGGAGAATCTTTAATGTATACAAGTAATAAGATGTATCTAAATCCTAGTTATAATGTATTGGGGTCCATATGTTTTATAATGCGTGTTGTACTATTTAGTATGCCCTCAACATAGTACGCGAAACAGGCTTGCAATACTACTGGTAGTACAGTGATTTATCTATGGTTAAAGAAGACAATGTGAAATATTAGTCGTGTAAAAAAAATATTGTTACAAAAAATTCTAGGCTTTTTGAAAAAATATAAGTTTAACTTTTCTTCTTTTAACGAAAGAATATCAAAAATGCATTAATATTATTTGCCGGATTACAAAGTGCGGTGTCAATCGTTATTTCATACAATGTTTTGACTTTAAATACAGAAAACTCAATATGGTCGACTGCAAATGTAAGGGGCAATACCTGGCATTGCCTTTTTTGTACGCGTGGGAACTCCCTCGTCACCCCACCGGGGCTTGCGATGAGGTACTGTGTAGCTAAAAACAAGTAACTTCACATAGTGTGCTATGTTCTGCCTTAAATAAATCCCTAGTAACTACCGCTGGCTTGAGGGTCCGTCAAAAGAAATATAATTTAGTTGTTAGGTGTTTAGAAGGCACGAGTAATATACCTGCGTACCTACGTGGTACTCAGTGACCTCGAAACGGCTTGTTTTGTGAGTTCTAATGTCATAACACGACACAACATGTTTATTTACGTAACATTTTATGCACAAACTAACTATGTTTAATAGTTCCTGTTTTGTAAAAAACAATGAAACATTTTGTGGTTTAGATCTCTTGAAGTACTTATGCTCGCGAGCGCCGTATAACATCTATCCAGTTGGACTACAAGTAGAATGTGATGATTATGAAATCTGTCATACTATGCACAACTACAAATGCGTCTGGTAGATAGTTGGAAATAGACGGATTTCGAGGAACATACAACTAATAAATGGTGGTCAAATGTGGGTATGTTTAAATACTGTTGAAAATAAAAGTGGCAAAATAGTTGGTTCTTTGATAAGATACGAAAACTTCTTAAGAACAATACTGGTATAAAAACAGAAGGCAAAAGAAAAAGATGAAGAGCCAGATCATATAATCAACGTATATAAAGCTAGTCATGGAGAAAGTTGGTGTCGTAGCTGTAAAATAGAGAGGACTGTTAATTTAAGTAAAGGTCCCTCTTAAAGAGCATAACCATAATAAAATAACCCTAATTCATACATTTATTATTTCAATGACGGTTTTTTTTATTACCGTCTCTTGGTCACCGGGAGTACTGCTGAATCCGTCATAAAAAACATATTATAATTAATTTAACCTTTAATATAAAATGTAATAGTAGTAAAATATCTCAAACATAAAGCATTGCTATATTTTTTAAATATAATTTAGCATTTCTACGGCGGACCATAATTATAAAACTGCTGACTTTGATTCCCAATAATCTAAACACACAACTATAGTTAGTTAGTATTGTCACTTACGTTGTTAATAGTATTTTTTCTGTATCATATAAAAAGTGTCTACTCGGCAGATCTACTTACTAGTAATAGTTATTTACATATTTATATACCTATCTTTAGTAATTTCTTGTTTATTGTTCGCAGGTCATTCAACGCTGCGTCGATCGACACACTAATTCCGAATTGAAAAGATTAAAAATTACAACTATACACCTGTGACTTGATAATATATAAAAACAAGACAATTTTATAACATTTAAACAATTAAAATTCGAAAAGTAATTTTAAAACAATTAAAACTCTATGCAAATATATGCAAAATGGCTGAAAATGCCGTCAAATGGACCTTTTAACTTTCATGTTTGAAATGTGCGCGAAACTAATTGTATATTAATTCGTCGATTGCCAAACTTGTAATGGACCAGCGTGAAGATGTGTGTGCAACGATAAGTGTGTGTGTTATGAAGTAGTAGGATGTGAAACATGTCGGGATGTGCGCCTCGGCGGAGCTTGCAGAGTCGCGCGCCCGACCCATCACCCCCGCTCCGCAACACGCGGGCCCTACTGCTGCTGTATCTGTCCCTGCACTGTGTCAGGTGAGTCTGACACTGTCACTCATACTAACACATACATGCATAAATCAAGTGTCTTCCCTCCAACCAGAGTTGGGAAATGGGAGTAGTGCCTCTTGTAATTTAACGTACTGGACAATATGTAACGAAACAGTATAGGTAGATGATAATTATGTAACGTAAAATATTATAAGTGAGTATAAACACAAAATTGATACAGAATAAAATCAGAACCGCTGTCCATAAATAAAAAAACAAGTGAAATGATATTACCTCACTTTTATCTATGAAAACTAGCTATTTATTTTACTAAAATTTTAACCGTGGGAGAGCCACGCTTCGGCATGAATGGGCCGGCTCGACCGGAGAGATACCACGGCCTCACAGAAAACCGGTGTGAAATAGTGCTTGCGCTGTGTTTCACCGAGTGAGTGAGGATACCGGAGGCCCATACCCCAATCCGTCCCCCTATCTCCCCCCCCCCCATCCCCCAAAGGCCGGCAACGCACTTGTGACGCCTCTGGTGTTGCGGGTGTCCATGGGCGGCGGTAATCGCTTACCATCAGGCGATACGTCTGCTCGTTTGCCGGTCTATTCCATAAAAAAAATAAAATATTATAACCCTACTAATATTATAAATGCGAAAGTTTGTAAGGATGTGTGTTTGTTGCTCTTTCATATATAGCTTAGACATCGGAATAACATGATATTTTATATCCTGATAAACTGATAGAGATTTTTAAAATGTAAATACCGACATAAACGCGGGCGGAGCCGCGGGCAAAGCTAGTTGAATATAAATGAAAGAAAATTAAGAACCTTAGATATGTGATGCACAAAAATTATTGATTTCTATCAAATCAACCCCAGGCTCAACAGTAGGTCAATCAACGTTACCATTCGACTACCACTTATGAATATGTATTTATCAGTGGCGGGTTAATTTTAACACCAATTTAAATAATCGTTTGTTTTAAATATCTATCACATTTCACATTATAATATTTAAATATCAAGTAACATTTTTTATTTGACACACACATAATTTACTTCAAATTTATTCGCTATTCTGCCGTAACGTACCTAGATATTCAAGGAAATCATAAAGGAACGGTACAAAAATCGATATTTTAATGAGAGGTCGGTCAAGCAACGGTTTTGTCCGTTTCGTGAACTTTTGATTTGTCAATTATTTTTATTAATATTTTAGTTTTATCATATCCATGCAATTTTAAACATATTTTATGGTTAACGATTTATTCTTGTGCAAATTGGGTCAAACAACAGCAACTATTGCATAATTATACTTTCCTTGTACACCAGTCCCCCCTCTGACCACCATCTGACATTGGATGTTTTAACATCTAAACTTTTGTGGTAAAACATAATTATTCATGTACGTCATCATCATCAACAACCCATAACGTCCCACTGCTGGGCTCGGGTCTCCTCTCAGGAGATGGTTAAGTCTATAGGTCCCCACGCTGGCCAAGTGCGGGTTGGGGACTGGCAAGACAACGTTGTGGCTACGTAATCTTGCCGTTGGATGTTTTTAAGCCGCCCAAAGGCCTCCAACTAAGCTTCACGACTGTTATCCTATGATAACAACCGTACGTTTCATGTACATGTTAAGTATAAATATTAAGGAAGATGGTGTCTCGGTGCTACGTGGTCATGTGTGTGTATGTGCATATGCTTGTTTAATGTGTGCGACATAAATAACTGTGGCCACTAATTGTTTCTGGAAAATAAGGAAGTTTAAATTAAAAAATGGAAATTGTACATAGAAAGAATCTCAAAATTCACACTTTTCGAAATTTGAGAACGGAAAAAGAAATTTGAGGATATCGGAAATGGCCTTAACCCTCTCCTGAGAGGAGACCCGAGCCCAGCAGTGAGACGTTATGGGTTGTTGAGGAAAAATATTACCTATAAATAATATCAACAAAATGTCGTTTGGTACTAACTTGAACAGATCAAATAACAGAGATCGTGTCTCGAAATTAAATGACCCATTGAAACGGTACGTTTTTATATAAAACGAACACATTAATTCACATGTTAATCGATGAAACTTGTTCTTATGACAGTGCGCAACACTTACACTGAAAGTTATTCGCGGCTGGAGCACAGCGGACCACTTCCACGTCGGTTTTTATGTGATGATCTTGAAGGATAATGTTCGTGACCTATGCAACAATGTCTGTAATAATGGTCACTTGTGGTTATATTTGCTTAAACTTTAAAAACAAACTGGAATGCTACTTATTAAATTGTAATAAACAATGGCAATATGAGACTAACCAAGACACTGATGCTGTATATCTAGCAGTTCACTTTATATGATTTTTTTCACAAGTGTCGTAATGTAAATTTTACGATATTATTGATTTATCCACGACTGCTGTAAAAGGAAAATGTATCTCCGATCAGTTGTTAGATGCATATTACGTGCATAATACAGTCATTCACAAGATAAAACTTTTTTTTCTGGAACTTAATAGTAGACATTTGTAAAACGTCAATATTAAGTTATTTAAATTTAATTTAGTACATAAAGACTCCATGAGTATATGTAGTACTACTACATGATGGCGATCGCAATGCATGTCAATGTTTTATTAAAATTCCAACGAATTAATACATGTCCAAAACAACTGCGTCTACTGTAAACCACTCGTAGAACAACGACGGCTATTTGTAGTTAAAATAGATTTATTATCTCGCACAACTGGCTCATCTACATGCGAATACGAAGCACAATCATTATGTTAATCTTATGTAAATATATTCATATTCACATCCAACCCATCAATTCACCACTTATCGCATATTGCTTACGATCTTCTAACAAAATCGATGCCAAAAAAACAGCTACCAAAAAATTCTTCATAAAAATTCATCGAAACCCCAAATTATTTCTTCAGTTTTTATAAGAGATACCATATAAAAGGGATCCCAACAATACCAAATACTTGTACCCTGTAATTACTGACAATAACTGCGCAAAAATGGACAAAAAATAATAAATCTCACAGAACATCAAAACCTATCAAGTCTGAACGTTGACGTGCGTAGTTGTTTATTTGTCAACGTATTTTTTTTTTTGTTGGAGGCAACGTAAACTTGCGCGTTGTCGAACTCGGTCGCTAGGGAGCTCGGGGGCCAATTATGACGGTTTTGTGTTCAAAATGGGCGCTTGTTTAAAGTTTTTTGGACCGTGTACCTGCTTGTATTCAATGCACTGTTATAATTATAAGGCGTCTGTAGTGACGCAAGCGGGTGGCGTGTACTGCGATCTCATTTGGGGAAAGGATGAATAAAATGTTTAGTAAGAAATACTGTCCAACAGACAAGTGCATCTTTAAGGTTTTTTTGTTGCGTATGATGAAATAAAAGGAGTTTTCTCTACTAATATGTTTCAGAGTATGCAATCGTGGTTAACACTTGAATTGTAATAGTATTGCTATACTGCCACTGTTTTGTATTTATGTTGGTATTTTTTTTGTATTAATTTTATGTATAAAGTCAAAAGTAGTGCTGCTTGAGTTTCGTTTATTTGTTCAATAAAAAATCTCCCAAGATACAGGCCTTTGGCCTACTTTGGGTTTCAGTATCAGTACATACTTAATATGTCATATTTGTGTCAATAAAGTATTTTTTTTAATCTATTTATACTACACCTGATCGGAACAATAGTCATTATTCCCTGAAAATGAAAAGAGAACGTTAGTCTTTTCCTTGACCTGAATAAGCGGGAGGAATAAATGTATGAAAATCCATTTCTAACGTGTTTTAGCGGGAGAGAAAGTTGTATGACTTTTCATTTCTCATGTGTTATCTTATCTATGGCGCGCGCCTGCGCAAGGAGTTTTCATATAATTTAAATATGGAATCTCCGTGCCACTGACATCCTTTTGTGAAGAGTAAAAAAAACAAAAGAAGCGCGAAATATCGGTCAAATTCTGAGCTAAATTGTGTCTTACGTTTTGATTTAAATACTTTCTACAATACAAGTCTTTAAACGTTCCTCATAGGTGTAGTATAAAGCACTGTGTAGCACTCGGGTGAAAGTCCCATTCCTACCTCGGGAGTATTGTGGTCCTAGGCTGTGCCTTCCGGCCACAAACTGCTCCCTCGCTAGTAATCGGTCCCTTTCCTCCCTCGGTGAACAATGTACTATTTCATTATTTGTTCATGTAAATGCACTATCGTGACGGTCGATGCAATTTTAATGTGTAATTTGATTTATTCATTAAGCTATTGCATAGCTTTTCTTGATTAATTAGACTTACTAGCGGCGACCGAATCAAGAAATTCCGTAACGTAACGAAAATAAAACCTGACACCCAAAGCTCGCACGGATCGAGACGATTGCTCTGAACGACGAATCACCGAATCTGTTTGACTCTGTCACGTGTCAGAGACAGACAGCGGGCAATTTGAGTCCAATGTCGCTTCTCGATCTACACATATGCAGTATGCAGTGTATTATCTATAGGTATGCGCTCTGCTGAGGTGCAATTGGACAAAACAGTCTGGGTTTGCGCAAGTATACTTGGACGTGTATGTCCGGCTTAAGCAGCTGTTTGTGAGAAAGTATATAGGTGTATAGGTATCTATCATATTTTTTTTATGCCACACTCACCGCATGAACGCCCCGTAAGTATACATGCTAAAAGAAAAAAAAATTATGAATAAAACAACCCGTTTAGTGATGAAGACATATAATATTAGGAATACACACATCAAAAGTGTCTAGGGATCAACATATGTGTCTAGGGATCAACATATATTTTTGCAATAACTTTTCTCCTGATTGATATTAATTAAAATTTTCTTTAAGGATTCATCAAATAAAGTGTTTTCGTTTGTCACAGTAACGATAAACCAAGTCACCTTTGCATTAATAAATAAATTTGCCATTTTCCTAATAAAAGGATTTTTGACATTTGAACCACTAACATTAAAGTTCGAAAAAAAGACTGAAATAACAGTTTTCTTTAAAATTTTATTAGGTAACTTAAACAATTAATAATCCGTGTTTCTACCGCGAACACTAACAACACAAGAATCGGTTTGGCATACTCAAAATGAGTTCATCCAAATCACGCTGTGGAATGGCCGCCCATGTTCGTTGCAACAGCAAAAAAAGGTCTTCTTGCGACTGGATACCCTCCATATTCGGCAGAGCTCTTCTCTGTAGCATATCCCTTGCATGTTCAATCGGGTTCAAGTCTGGCGACTGAGCAGGCCAGGGCCAAAGCCACATCTCAATCTCAAGAAATCCGCATAAAAATGCTTGATCCCTAGACACTTTTGATGTGTGTAGTTTAAACCTTTTATAGTATGCTGTGTAACGAAACCATATCGCTACTTGAAAAAAGTGATCAACGCCATCTAGTGACGATGTTGGTAACAATTTAATAGTTTAGTATTTTTCATTCACAATATTATACACTACTGCATAAATAAAAAATAAATAAATAATTATAATTGCATAAGTTGATAATAAATGCAATGGAATAGCTTTACCGCTGCAGTCCCTGAGTGCCACACGTCTTTTTTTTGTATCAAAAATCATCCAGTGTTGCAATAAGAGATTGTTTCACAATCGTTGTAATGAGTTTGTTATATCTTATTAACAGGTAAACTTGAACATTTTAAGTTTGAGGAAAATACATTGTGTGACGTAGTTATCATAGTGTACTTATAGTATTTAAGACTTGTCATCATCATCTTAGCGTTGTTCCCGGTTGATTCCAAAGCTAACACTTTGGAGCCCGGGGTCCGCTTGCCTACTCTTTATTCTCCACTTTGCCTGGTTTTCGGCATCCCTGGTAGTGTAGTCCCTTTACGATGTCAAGCCAGCACTTTTTGTGTCTACCCCTTCTACCGAGACCCGGCGGAGGCGGCAAGGCCACCCATTTCTTTCCCACGTAGGGAGGCGGTTGCCGCGAAACGTGGTCAGCAGGCGACTCTCCTGCAGTTTGTCTGCGATGTCACGGACACGTAGACCTCAGCGAATGCGGGAGTTTCAAACACGATTCTTTCGCGTGACTCCGCACATCCTCCGCAGCATATTCATAGTATTTAAAACTTATGTAATGTTCTAATAGATTAGTGTTGGAGATATATTCGAACAAATATAGTCCTGTCCCTTCAATTAAGTATTTATTTATTGAATAATAAATGTAATTTGATAACAGTTACCATAACATCTACCTATATAACGAGTTTAAAATTGAATTAAAAGTGTTAAGTCGACCCGCTCGCAGAGAAACAAGCGCTCAAGGAATGCCCATCAAATTTCCATATTTTAATGTTAACAAGTCGATCGGCAATTACATTATTTGTATACGAGGCTTTTTAAGTAATACGGACATAATATTAGAGGGCGAGTTAAGTATAGCGTCTGGGAACAACTGAAAATGTTGAAAATTATAAGTTGTGCAAACATCCCACAATTATCGGCCGAAGGCATCAGACTGAGGATATTCTATGACTTAAGGTTTTTAGTATAGTGCTTAGCTCATTTTAAATTAGCAAAATTGCAATATTTTGTGTTTTGTGGCGACCTCCACATACAGCGCAACAGCAACATGCTACAGCGTCATCGACCAAAGATACACTGAACTACGGTGTGACGTCACGACACGAAGTACACAACAGTACCAATCCTGAATCGCACAATAAAATTTCTCGTGCCAATTATCATATATACAACTTCCCAGGTATATATGATATATATTGGCCCGCCAGGCATGATCACCTCGCCTGGTCGGAGGATACTCCCTTTGTGTTGGAGGGACATGACACCCGTTCTTCCAAAGGTTTATTAAAAACAAAAACATTGTGAGTAGAAAATAGAGCGTGTAAGGTTCTCATATTTATTTTCTAGAACCCTTCGCTCATAAGGTCTTCAGATCTCAAACTGTAAATTACCCCCAAACACAGAAGAACAAGGGGTAGTTACATATACACGTGTTTCACTGTGATGTACCAAGAAGGACAGGCCCAACAGTGGACTGCAACAGGCGATGATGATGAATAAATGATTTAAGAAAACGATCGTACTCATCACACAATTACTTGTACTGAAAAAGAATCGAACCCAGGATCCCTGGCTGGAGAGTAACCAATAGGCCACGTCAACACACGTCACTTAAATTGTCAAATTAAAGTTCATTTTTGTGCCCAAGTGGTAATAATGGCATAAAATAAGATAAAAGTGGTCCTTTGAACCATTTGAATTAGCACAAAGCATGATGCTATACTATAATATATATGCAAATTAATGTTATACATAGTTTGTTCTCTCTTGAGAACTACCTAAGTTTTAACTAACGATATTAAAAAGCCTAAAGTTATAAATAAAAATAAATATTTCGGACATCTTACACACAACGCCATCTAGTCCCAAGCTAAGCAGAGTTTGTGTTATGGGTACTAGAAATTGATATAAATACATATATACTTTTTTATTTTTTGTTATTACACACATATTATACATAGAAAACACACAAACTCCGAAACAAATATTTGCGATCATACAAACATTTGATCCGACCCCCGGGAAGCGAACCCGAGACCTCAAGCACAGTAGTCGCATACACTGCCACTGCGCTACAGAGTCAGTTGGATTATATATAACTGTTAATGTTCGCTCTTATAAAAATATTGCTTATCTGTACAAATGCGTCATTACAACATACCTACTCTTAGACAATTTGCGTTTTACGAGCCATTACCAGACATTTATTTCATTGAACAGAACATTAACAAAAAGATCATTTGAATGATGAAACACGACACGGGCCAAACCCATCATTATTGCCAATCCTTCCTATAAGGGCAGTGTGAAATCACCTTTACAAATATCTTCACAAGCGATAAAAAACGTTGTGTCTTTTAAAATTAAGTTCAAAATGCGTTACAGCCACAAGTGATTATGACAGTCGATCATTTCCGATTACGTATTTAACAGCCACGCCCTAGCGCCCACGAGTCCGAATACGCCTTTTGATTTAACGTCTTGGTTGTCGTTTGTTTGTACGGGGTAATGTTGAGGCGTGGTAACGTAAATGCGCAAATCAATCGTTTTT
This sequence comes from Diaphora mendica, assembly GCA_949125395.1. Taxonomy (NCBI): domain Eukaryota; kingdom Metazoa; phylum Arthropoda; class Insecta; order Lepidoptera; family Erebidae; genus Diaphora; species Diaphora mendica. Next base: position 17,738,582 of record OX421334.1, read on the forward strand.
ATGAGATGCTGTGACATGCTGAGGCACAGTTAAGTAAGTTATATGCATAGAAAGGGTTTATACTCACTGGAACAGACGGCTTGTCAATAATAGAGAATCATGTATTGTGGAAACCAGGTTGACGAAGTAATTCGAGTCAGTACCTAACCTCCGTTCCTCTAACGAAATACTTATGAAATATAAAAAAACGAGTATTAACGTTACACATTTACTAGTTGAGTCATTTTGTGTTAAAATTTATCGACCTTAAAAGAAATAAACTAAAATACTGATAAAAATAACAGTAACAGTTTGGCCAAGAAACTACATTTTTGATATCGTTAATATTAAACCTTCATAAAAGTCGATTTAGCAGTTTAATTCGACTGACATAAATGTACACACCCACATAATAATTTATTATTTATTATACTTAACTGCCTCGGTGGCGCAGTGGTAGCGTATGCGACTGCTGTGCTTGAGGTCTCCGGTTCGATTCCCGGGTCGGACCAAACGTTTGTACGATCAGTATGATCTGCAAATATTTGTTTCGGAGTTTGGGTGTTTTCTATGTATAATATGTATGTATTTACAAAAATAAATTATATCTGTATTTATATCAGTTGTCTAGTACCTATAACACAAGCTCTGCTTAGCTTGGGACTAGATAGCGTTGTGTGTTAGATGTCCGAAATATTTATTTATTTATTCCCCAAATTAATATATATATTTTTAAATGTTTATCATATTTTTTCAAACGCTAAACGCACATATAACGCAAATATTATAATTGTATAACATATTATATTTAACTAAGCTGTACAAGAGCTATACATTCAAACATCACCTTACATTGTCCAGTGTTTTGTTGAAGCGGCGCTTGCGCAAGTCAACTCGTTAACACGGTGTTATTACAATGGCGTGTGATGAGGTTTTTGTGCTCACTTAATTGTCCGTATCAGATTTATATCAACCGGTAACAACTGTTACATTCCGATGAGTATTGGCTTTGTGATGTAACAGACTTGTTTAATGACTTCTACACAATGTACCGATAAAAGAATCGATACAACTATCGATATAGGCGTGAAAGTAGTAGGAAGACTGCCTCAGTGGCGTAGTGGTAGCCTATGCGACTGCTATGCTTGAGGTCTCGGGTTCGATTCCCGGGTCGGATCAAATGTTTGTAAGATCTGCAAATATTTGTTTCGGAGTTTGGCTGTTTTCTATCTATCATATGTATGTATTTACAAAAAAAAGTATGTATGTATTTATATCAATTGTCTAGTACCCATAACACAAGCTCTGCTTAGCTTGGGACTAGATGGCGTTGTGTGTTAGAAGTGCGCAATATTAAAAAAAAAAAAAAAAGTTTGTGACTCAGTCACGGATGAAAGGAACTGGATGAAATTAGAAACATAGGTGGACTACTGTTTCGAGTAAAACGCATACTAGGTTACTCTTTAATACGAAGGATTGTCTTGAAAAATACCCCTGTTCGGTAGTTGTGAAATAAATCATTAGGAATGTCGGATTACCCTGTACGTGATTTTTCTTATTCTATTTTGATGTTTAAAAACCTAAGGAAAAGCCAATTCTGGCAGGTTCTTCCATCACAAAGTAAAATATTAGATCGAATGATAATTTGAATTGTTAACTGACAACATTTGTTAGTCATTTAACTGACAATGTTAACTGACACAATGATCCCGTATTCATTATGTCGAATAATCACTACATAGTATAAAACAAAGTCGCTTTCTCTGTCCCTATATCACTATGTATGCTTAAATCTTTAAAACTACGCAACGGATTTTGATGCGGGTTTCTGTAATAGATAGAGTGATTCAAGAGGAAGGTTTTTATGTATAATAAATGCATAATATAGTATGGAAACACTGTTAATTTTCGAGGTTTCTAATGTGATGTAGCAAATAAACACATTTTTTTGCGCTTACATTGCAAACGCTGGTTGCACCCTACGATATAGATCAAAATAATGTACTACAGTATTGTACACCTTAAAAAGGTCTACAAAAAAGTCCGGGACTGTATATGTCTATTGATGTCTCTTAGGGATAACCCAAAATAACCATTTTTATTCCTTTCTTTTTACGCGAAAAAAAGGCTTATTTACGAAGCGATTTTAAGCAATACGGAATGAATCCTTATACAATTAAGTAAATTAAGCATTTTATAGATCAAAATGGCCCTTTGCAGTATCTAATTTAAACGAATATATTCGAAGATATTACAGATTTAAAATGCACGAATCGTGTCATCGGCGGGGGCATCTGAAATTCACCCGTGCGAAGCCGGGGCGGGTCGCTAGTGTAATATAATCTAAGAACTTGCCTTGTTATACTGTTGTGCCTTATGAGTTACTGAAAATTCAGGCTTTTTTGTTTCATTCACAACAAAGTTATTTGGAATAATAGTTTTGTCCAATAGGTTGCCTTGCCTTACCTATCAAGGCGGGTTCATTTTACTAAATTAATAAGCCAAGCCTAATACTTTAAATGATGTTTAATATATGCCAAAGTAATAAACACGAATTATTTTTCGCGCCGTGTCCAAGATCCCTCAGTTTACAGTGTCTAGTGTTATTTAGTGAAACTTTATTGGTGGTTTATTGCCGCGGGCGACTCGTTAAATGTATTGTGATCGATTCTAGGTAGGACGAGATGTTACCTCACCGACTTAATTTTAGCCTTATCTAATTCGCAACCTACGAGCAAGGGTTGGATACTCACGCGATATTTTATAGCTTAATTATTTTTATTGTTTAGAACACTCAGTTAAATTATATACCTATTATGTTATATCTTAGTGCCGCTTGAACCTCGAGACGTATAAACTGCGCGCTTCGGTTTTATTTTATGGTTTTCAGACGCACTCCCTAAAACTGACTGTCGCTTCACGTAGACACTCAAGAGTTCTAATGCATTCCCGTCTTTCAGGTGTAGGTGCGGTCTTTTCTTGGTCTAGAAGTTTAGAGATCGTATCGGAAATACCGTAGATAACAATTTATTCCGCATATTAGTTGTAGAAGTGGGGTTTCAATTATCCAAATTAAGATACATTTTGCCACATTAAACAGAAATTGTTACTAATATATAGTTTCTCTTTAGTAGATACATTATAAATTAATATACTTTATCTGACTGCTAAGCAACACAAATAAATAGAATACCTGATAATGAATATCTGAGTCAACTAAGCTGACTGAGGCTATAAAATTAAAAATATGATTTATTAATGATCCAGAAAACGCGACGAAGTGATTTTGCAGCATGTGGCTTCAAGGAAGGACGTACCTCGAGTAACTCCATTTGGTCACAGTTTCCTATGTTATTTAGCCCTTCTGTTTAGTAAATATTAATTTCCCAACCCCTGCCCACTTCTAGTACCGTACCCTTTAGGGTACGGTACTAGAAGTGGGTATGGTAATGGGTGGAATTTATACCACCCATTAACTACATTTATAAATATAAAACAAGATTGTGGTAGTTGCACCATATATAGGTAACTCAAAAACGGCTGGAGTGATTTTTATCATTTTTTTGTTAGGATAGGATCTGATATTCAGCAATAAATAAAATATCATTCAAAGACCATCAGTGAAAACATCAGACTAACCGCAACCGCATTGAATGTTAGGCTGAACGAAGTTCACCGGGCTAGCTAGTAATTTTATATTAAAACAAATCAGAATGTTATTACAACAAAATCTTATGAGCATTTGAAATAATTCTGAGGTAAGTATTATTTGAACCATACACGCGTGTTAAAGAATTCTTAAATCTCCAGTTTTATGTGTCTCGGTTACAGACGGACAGACCGGCCGGCGAGTGTTTACGACCGCTAACGAATGGTTACGACGCGAATTAAGAACCTTTAATGTCAGACCAAACGTTAATGTGACCGCGAGACCGGCGGCACACTACGTGCTATACTTTAGTAGGGAGCGATGTTTACTGATATGGTTAGGTTTAAAGATTGTTACATATTTATTGAAGTCCGTTTTAAATGCCTTTGATTTAAAATTGATTTATTTAAAACTAACCCGATTTAGGGTTGAATCTTAACATAGTATAGAAGTCGGTTAAAAATGATCTTGGTTTTTGTTCTCGTAGGCGTATATCATTCAAAGTACTCAACGGGTTTAATGCAGTTTCTGTCAATAGAGAGAGTGATTTAAGATACTTTAAGTTAACTTACGTAACTTACGAAATTATAGCTGCCTGCGGTCGTTGCATCGAATGTAAGTTAAGAAACACATTGCTCATCAGTTTGCCATATAGTAACACCCTCTATGAAGGGAGGGAGATTCTCACCAATTCAACCTTACAATTAGGTCAACTGTATCCTTGTTTCGCTAACTTAGTTACATAAATAAAAAATATAGATGAGTGCTTATTCGTCGCTTTTCTAGTGTGGCGCTAGGCTTATAGCCATGTATAGCGCTAGTCCATGCGCCCAGCCTCCAACCTTAAATACACCTATAATTTATGAAAGTGTAAAGTCATTATATGTTTGGTGTTAACTCGACATTATTTTATTGGTAACAAGTGTCTCATGTGACATAGCCTGCAGATGTCCTTTACTACGTGTTGTTTGCCCAGATGCAAAAGGACTATTGGAGAGGCCTATGTCCAGCAGAGGACAGCCATAGGCCAATTCTTCTTCTTCTTCCTAGCCCCTTCCCACTTTAGGTGGGGTCGGCTCTCCTTGTTTCACGGCGCCAAGACATTCTGTCAAGGGTTGTCGGGTCCGGTAAATTCTCCTTCTTCAGGAGCTTGGTCATACTGGTCCACTGGTCCTTCTGGTAAGCTTAGAGCCGTCCGAACGACGTGATGCTCTGGTCTTCTCATAATATGTCCGTACCACCTCAATCTCCTTTCCGTTAACTTGCTCTGTATTGGAGCCACCTTGAAAGTACCACGGATATACTCGTTACGGACCCTATCCACCCTTGTTACTCCCCCGGACCACCTCAGCATTTTCATTTCTGCGGTGTGCAGTTTTTGGATATGGCATTCCTTGACGGGCCAGCATTCGGCACCGTACATCATTGCCGGTCTGACCGCCGTTTTGTACACTTTGCCTTTTGTGCGTATTGGCATTCGAGTGTCGCACAGTAATCCTATCAAGCTTCGCCATTTTTGCCAGGCAACCTTTACTCTATATAGCACGTCAGCATCTATGTCTCCGTTTTCAGAAATTACTGAGCCGAGGTATTTAGATGGGGTTACTGTTTGAACCAGTGTACCATCAGGGTAGTATACTCTGTCACCCAAGTTAACTTGGTTTCCGCTGAAACGACAAATGAGGTGTTCGGTCTTCGTTCTACTAACTCTGAGTCCGGCGTTTTCTAATGAGTTCACCCAATTCCAGAGAGTAACTTGCATGTCCTCCGCATTTCAGAACAATGTCATAGAGCAAATTCCAGGGGAGTGCAGCCTGGACATCCTTCGTGACCAGATCCATCACGGCATTAAATAGAAGTGGACTCGGTGCAGAGCCTTGGTGGACTCCCACTCCCACTGTAAATTCCTGGCTAAGACCAGCCACACTTCTAACCCTCGTACGTGCATCGTTGTACATATCTTGGATGTTTCGTACTGGGACGTAAGTGATTCCCCTGGGATGACTTTGCAGTCTTTAAAGTTTTTCCTAAATTTTCTATCGACTAAGATGAAATCTATTTGCGAACATTTTCCTCCACTTGTATATGTGATGAGGTGTTCGGTTTTTTTCTGGAACATGGTGTTAATAATCGATAGTTCATGTCTGGATGCAAATGCTAGGATGTAGTCGCCCTCTTTGTTGGGATTCCCTTAGCCGCAGCCATCATGGACGTCGCTGTATGTCCTGTTTACTACTCCTACATGCCCATTTAGGTCTCCCATGACAAATTTAGTTTCTTGTGATGGTATACTAGCCATATAGTCACCAAGTTACTCCCAACAGGAATGTTTTTCCTCATCCCTACACCCCACTTGTGGTGCATATGTGCAGATTACGTTAATTATGGGATGATTATCCAATGCCAATTTAATTGCTATTAACCAATCTGATTGTCTTTCAATACTTATGATTCTATTTTTGAGGTGGTAATCGAGGACAATACCTACATCATTCTGTTTGTTATTATTTCCATGGCAGACCAGCTGGTACCCCATCCCTAGGTCTCTGGATTTGGATCCCTTCCATTTCGTTTCCTGTACACAGCAAATATTAATGTTCCGTCGTTTCAAGGTTTCTGCTAGTTCTTGTGTACGGCCTGTCAGGTATCCCAGATTCCACTTCGCTATTCTTAATTTATTCACTTGCTACGAACATGCGTTTTTGTAGTAGTCGTCGATTGGGGGGAACGCCCTAGCATTTTTCGCTCTCTTCATGTTCCCGTCGCTTGAGGGGTACGTCCTAACATTGTTGCCCTAGTCTTTCTCGTGTCTGCTCATAGTAAAACAGGAGAATTGTTTTTTGGTTTAAGTTTTACGGTCGGTTACCACCTGACACCAAGGCTGTAGCCTGCTACGAAGCTTGGGAGCCGCCGTTGACCCGCTAGGGGTTCATCCGTCGCCATCCCTACTGAACGTTCCAGCCTGAGCGCCCAGAGCACGGGCAACCTCTATTCCGAAGATGTCGGAAAAGCCTGCACGTGGGGTTTGTTATCGGAGTGTGTCCATCTCCGGCCTTGTGGTCCGCGGGAGGTATTTTATTTCCCTCCTGCCCCATAGAGATTTAATCTTCTATCGAGCATTCCCCTATCCGCCAGCTGGAGACGCGTCCTCTAGTTAATTAGGCTTCCCCGAGGAGACTGCGATAGGCCAATGATGATGATAAAATGTACATAAATCTATTAAAATAAAAAATACTGTAGTTTGCTTGCATGTATGAGGCACAAGAAATTTATCTAAATATCGGATAGATAGATGGAGCATAGAAGCATGGAGCATGCGAAAAGAAGAGTCATTAAATTAAAAGATATTATCACTGTTCATAAAAACTTGAACCTACAGTCTTTAAGGCTTTTGAGTTGCCCTGAAAGTTATTCAGAGACCATTGAAAAAGGCTGCAGCAAAAGAGATTTGCCACGTGGGTTGCCAATATTTATCTACGCTATAATAAGAGTCGTCTTATAGTCACGACAAGAGTCAGTTACTTGGTTAACTACACACATCAAAAGTGTCTAGGGATCAACATATGTGTCTAGGGATCAACATATATTTTTGCAATAACTTTTCTCCTGATTGATATTAATTAAAATTTTCTTTAAGGATTCATCAAATAAAGTGTTTTCGTTTGTCACAGTAATGATAAACCAAGTCACCTTTGCATTAATAAAGAAATTTGCCATTTTCCTAATAAAGGGATTTTTGACATTTGAACCACTAACATTAAAGTTCGAAAAAAACGCCGGCTGGCTCTTTATTAAAGCAGTGCACATCTCAGACCTACAATTACTATAAACTACCTACCTTGAATCTATCGTCTAGCCGCTAGACGATAGATTCAAGGTCTGAGATGTGCACGCTAGACTCTAACATGTAGCCAGTCAGAAAAATATTATATCAGGTTCAAAAACAAAAACCTTTAACTTTATTAAGAATCCCCTCCTCGTCTTAAAGCGTTTAAAAATAAAGTGTAATATTATAATGGCATTTGGGTAGTAAAATAACACGGAATTAAATTATGATAATAAATTGTCCACTTACAAGTTATTGCCACTCCGCTGTAATGAAGCTATCACTGAGTATCAAGAACTTAATCCTAGGGCAATAAATCATCCAAATCGGTTTACTTAGTTGACAACTTCATTATGCCTAATCACTTTACAACACTATACTTATAAGGCTATATGCATATATAAGGCGGGGTCCACGCTGTGGCACCGGCTACATTACGCTTTCGGTCAGATTAAATTACTATCCGATACTGTCACGTTCTGGTTAAATTTGTTTTTTATGTAAATATTGCGCGTGATTCTGTTAGGCGTTTACTATTAAATTATTTTTGTATTATATATATGAATACAATAGACGTGAATGCTTTAAGAAAATAGGACTCATTCTAGTTTAGCCACCTCTAGAACTAAGCCCTCGCTTAGAAGTTTTACAATTTTACTTACTGTTTGACTGAAGTATTTTAAGATAATAATTTACTAGAGCAGATTATTTAAAGAATTATTTTATTAGTCACAATTTAAACATGTTGTTACACACACATCAACTAGATACGATCGCAGTGGGTCAGTGTGGCCACGACCTTAGGTACACTTATCGAGCGATCACGACTAAGTACCGATAATTGCCGCTCCATCACATTACCTGCTTCTTGGCGGTGTTTACCGATCGATCGTATCTAAATGAGGAGCGTAGGCGCCCCCACTACGCCGCTACGACGTAGCTGCTACGGAAGCCTGTACGTGTTAATTAGTCGTCAGGCCCTTGTAAAGTTTTAACGAACTTATTATCATTTTGTAATACATCTTGGTATCACATTAGACGCGTACATGTAGATTTTTACACAAGGTACAAAACATTAACATCAAAAATTCGATCTTATTGAATTTACATGTAATGTAGCTTTAAATAGTATACTTGAATCTCAGAATTATAGTTTAACCTAGTTCTAACTATCGTATCCCAACTTAAAATTTAACGACTACTAGAATTTGACATCTCGCATGTCAAGTTTTGTTTTGTTTGGACACGCAATATAGAACAGCATAATATGAATGCGGACGGCCCAAGACCGGGATAGTTGAGGCTCCTTGCGGGAGGCCTGTGTTTAATTTAAGTTTAGCATAAATTAATTCAATTCTATCTTCTATCATTTTCATTAATATCTTTAGTTTAAGCCGATTAATGCAACAGCAGCTAAGCTAAAGTCTAGTTCTGGTCGACAGAGGCCGTGGGTGCTGCGAGGACAGGGCACATTCATAAGAGCAACCCGATTCATTATTTACTCGCCACTATTAATGCACTCGTTAGATGAATTAATACTCATACCACTGGTGCGTGGTACGTGCGACATATCCCAATGATATCTGGTTGAATGGCTATGTACCCACCAGTAGACCGGAACAAAATATTACTTACATACCAGCTTTGTTTGTGGCTTTAGTGACTATAATGTAATTACAAGTACCGTCGCGGGGCGATGCTAGTCAAAAAAAGTAGCCTACGTTACTCCTTATGTCATCAACTACTTATCAGTGAAAGTCCCGTCAAAATCGGTCCAGCGATTCCAGAGATTAGCCGGAACCAACAGACAGGCAAAAAAAATAGAATAGATTTTTTGATGTAAGGCTTCCCGGAATTATAACCAGATATGTTTTAAATTAATGTATACATAATAGATAACAAACTGCAGTAAACCCACATTGAAGCAGCAAATACTAACTTATCCTCAGGACAGTAATGTACGTATTAAATTAAATTCTATGCAGAGTACAGAGACTCTCAAAACATGCTTTTTGATCGTGGGAAACTAATTAGCTCCGTTCAGATATCGGTAGCATGACGACAAGCTCATTAGTCGATCTCACTGCTTCATACATTAAATACTACTCGTTATTAAAGTTCGGTGTACACGGTAGCATTCTGTACCTATGTCTGCATAAAAGAGTAATAATAAAGTTATATCCAAGAAAGAAATATGACATCACCCTCTTCTGTCCTTAATACATTTTTAAAATAAAGATAACTGTCAAGTTTAGTTTACTTAGTGGTTTACTACAAGCAATAACGCCAGCTCTTAATTTCTACTTTTCGATATTTAAACGTAAAGACTAGAATAGATTTAAAAATATAAATCCCACCCAAAACATTTTCATGTAAAATGTTGCCAAGACGACTGCATATGGCTTCCCTGTGAAAAAGATATCAGATCTCATGTAGAGCCAAGGTTCTGAATCTACACGCCCTAACTCTACCAACCCTAACTTCACAAACTCTACATCTCAGTCAAAATGTATGGCTTCGCCGTTTCGCTACCGGAGAAACGAACGCCATTTGTGTTTGCAAATATTTTCTGAAGGTAATGTCTTATACGAATATTTAGTTTCTGAAGTAACGAAACAGCCAAACCATACACTTTTACTGAGATATAGAGGTTACTAAGTTAGGGAGTCATTAGTCTATTGGTAACATCATATCCTGAGAATTTGAACGATCTGGTATATCGGGAACCAAAGTTATGAGGGTTCGAAAAAACGACGAAACACTTCGAGAAAAGGTAGGTAGTGCCCTTGCGCTTCGCTTGGCTCGTCTTGGCGGGGGCACGACCGTGCCCCCAGATATAGACTAGCATCTAATTTCATGACATTCAGACCAACCTACACAGATAAAATAGTGACCTCAGCGGTACTAATTGCATAAGATGAGCTTTACATAATTTTAGAATATTATTCATTCCTCTGGTAGTGCCATTAAACAAATGTTAGTCTTAATAAACAGTACATTTTCATAAATAAGAGCAACTTGTTTAAATAAAGTTGGAGTAGGCACAAGTAGACCACCTACTTGTGCGGCAACCAACGGCCGTAGTTCGATAAACGATCATATTCAATTACATAATACGCGGCCAGCTGACGCTAACTACAGTTTAACACGCGCTTACAACAAAACATTGAGGTGGAAATGTAATAAAACAATGTTAATAAATTAAATTAAAAAACTTTTAAAAAGCAAGCTTTTTCTGGAATGCCTCCGGACGAATCAAATGAGTCCAAACTCGATGATGTTGCGACGTCTCTTTCCTGAGTTCCTATGGCCACCTCTTAGCTCCAGCATCAGATCAACTCTATGTCATTATTATATTGTATTGTCACGCTGTATACATGTATACATGCTTGCAAAGTTTCAGCAAAATCGGTTGAAGATATCTGCTTTAAAATTGAGTTCCAAGATTCCACCCGAACATACAAGCATACATACATACATACATTGCAAGTTAATGTTAAAGTTAAAAAGCTTGTAAAAAGTACCTATCTTAAACAGTATGAAATAAAAACATTATTAGTTCGTAATAGTATTCATCCCAAAGCATAAACAAGGGGATGATGAGTTGATGTTGAGTTTGATGACTATGCGGAGTGACGAAAGATTTGATTACAAGACTGAGATGACTTGTCCCACTATTGGACTAATACCTAAGTCTAAAAGAATAATGGTAATTCGAACCATTGCACTAAATAATGCAGAAGCATCACTAGGCCGCCATAGTGTGGGTCACCATGCTGTATTGTTGCATTTTCTTCATTCGCAATGAGTATGGTGACCACCACTCTTGGATTCGCATATGCTTTTCATCAGGCAGAGTAGAGTCATTTTGGCAGGGTTATACATAAATAAAATAAATAAATGCGGTTTCATTGCCACTCAGGACAAGAACTTCTATTGTTTTTTTGAATGTGTCATTCAACATCTGTATCTACGACCTCCACCCACACTGCTTCTTCAAACGTCCTTTTAGTGTTATTTTACGTCCTAAGTTTTAATGAAGTGACCTTTATGCAATAGTACCAGTCTTAGGCAATAATTAAGCTTATGTAATTTCATACTTATAAAGGTAATAAAACGTCTGCTCTTCTGAACTAGGACAGACTAATCGCCCGCTAGATATTTATCGCCGATAGTAAGATCACCTACGAAATTATTTATTTGTGACCGCTGAAATATGTAGCGCTAGTTAATGTATGTTAGACCTTGCCGTTCTCCGTAACTATACAATAAGTTATCTATTATTTGTCATTAAAACGAAACGTTTGATGTTTTAATGCGCTTATTGCATTAGTGTCGTGAGCATTCCCGGCTATAGGCTTGTACGCAGATGTACGCGCAAGCGATTTACTATTTAATGTGGCTAATAATAATTACAATTAGGTATTAAATAAATATTGTTTTTCTGTCCACATTATATATGTGGGAGAGCCACGGTTCGGCATGAATGGGCCGGCTTGGCTGGAGTGGAGCGCCTGCGCTGTGTTTCCGGTGTGCGCCGAGTGAGTGAGAATACCGGAGGCCCATACCCCAACCCCTCCCCCAACCCCCAGAAGGAAGGCAACGCACTTGTGAGGCCTCTGGTGTTGCAGGTATCCATGGGCGGCAGTAATCGCTTACCATCTGGCGATACGTCTTCTCGTTTGTCTCCTATTCCAATGAAAAAAAGTGTGGATGACGTGATATCTATCTTAAGATTCACATTTCCTTTCTGAAACTGGCTGACTGAAACTGAATCTTTTAGTCTAGTCACATAACATTTGGGCGGTCTTGGCCGGTGAGATACGTCTCCCAAAAACCCTTTGTTAAGAAATTCTTTCGTTGCTTTTCATGACTGAGTGAAGCACGCAATGCTGAGTGCTTTACGGTTTCTCTTGAGATAAGGTGTCCATGGGTAGCAGTAACCACTTATCAACGGTGACCCATTTGCTTGTTTGCCCCATCTCTGAATTTAAAAGATATTTAATTTTTGCAAGATAGATTTGACATTATGCTTGACACAAGACAAGCTTTTAGTTTTTTTTAGCTGAAACTGAAAATAAATAATAAACCTAAAATAGTTTCCACCGTTCCTTATACAAACAACACACGCCAAAATTTAATCGTTTATTCAGGTTTATTCCCATTAAACCTTTTTAATGTTGTAATCGCTTCTCTTATGTTTGTGTGCGTGGCGACACTATCGCGCGATTATAAACTCGCTACTTTATATCATTGGCATTGATTAAATGTAAGTGGGCACCCGTTGTCGACACATTACACTCATCCATTATAATATACACAGATATTACTTATACTTATCTGATGACTTCACTGCTACAAGCGATATTTAAAAGCAATATTAAATCACTTGCAACTTTTTGAATTACGACTGAGCTGATTATGGAATGGAATGCATTCCTTAAAGTTTTTTTATGTATGGCCCGCCAAAATGACTCTACTCTGCCTGATGGAAAGCATCAGCATAATCCAAAAGTGGTGGTCACCATACTCATTGCGAATGCAGACAATGCAGCATGGCGACCCACACCATGGCGGCCTAGTGATGCTTCTGCATCTTTTAGTCTAGTCAACAAGTATGGAACTTGTTGACTAGACTATTTGGGCCTCCGGTCTCGCACTTACCCACGAAACACGACAGTACGAACGCTGTCATTTCACGTTGATTTTCTGTGCGAGGGTAGTACCGCCCCGGTCGAGCCGGCCCGTTGGTGCTGAAATCAGCGTGGCTCTACTACCTTTGTTTAATAATATCTCACTAAGAAAAAAGTTTTTACATACAAAAATATTAAATTTAATGTACATACGTCAAATAGTACTCTTATTGAACAGTATTTATGTAGAATGTGGGGGAACGGGGTGTCATGTCCCACCATCACAAAGGGAGGATCCTCCGACCAGGCGAGGTGATCATTGATGTTGGGATGTTGTATGTATCTTAATTGGCGCGAGAACTTCCACTGTGCGATTCAGGATTGGTAGTTTCTTAGCTTCCTTCGTTACTCCGTAGTTCGACGTATTTTCGGTAGATGGCGCTATAGTACATTTCTGTTGCGCTGTAGTTGGAAGTCGCCACATAGAATAATTAGAGAAGACTGACATGTATAGTTGTGAGCAATAATATTAAAATGCAAAACATAAGTTATCTGAACTAGCAGTTGTTTGTATGCAAATTGTGGCGCTAATTAAACTGTGTTGTTGCGAATTAATGTAATCAATAAATTGTGGCATTTATAAATTTTAGTGAGACGTTAATATTGCATTGTCGCATGTTCTGTTGAAAGCTTTGAGCTATTACATACGTCATCGTGTTGCTGTTTTGTTATGAATCATGTCAATATTGATATCGGGGCTAAAGTAATAACTATTCTGTCAACCTACAATTACACTAATCAATTATAGATAATAAGGCTTGTATAGTTCTCAATTGCATCTGATTTTGATTGAGACTGTAATTAAATTTACCTATAAGTTATTCGCTTCGAGATTGTAATTGAGTAACATAGGCGCTGATAACGAAGTAGGCTCTATTGCTTTAGGGGTAGATGATGCCGGTTTATGTAGTACTAGTGATCGCCCATTCATACGCCTACCTTCGCAAAATTGTTGTAAAAAGGGGCTACAAAGATTTTTCATCACGATTTATATATAGACTAGCTGAACTCCGCGGTGTTACCCGCGGTACGATAATAACTGCAGATAATGCCGCGGGGCAAAGCAAAGGCATAAGAATTTACTCCTTATATCATCAGCTACCTATCAGTGTAAGTCCCGTCTAAATCGGTCCAGCCGTTTCAGAGATTAGCCGGAACAAACAGACAGATAGACAGACAAAAAGTAAATAAAGATTTTTTGATGTGAGTATTGTATACACTTTCATTTACATTTAGTAAAAAGCTGTTAATTTGAAATTACAAACAGACACTTCAATTTTATTAATTGTATAGAATATGATGTTCTTTGTAAGTATTGCATTTTTTGTTACTGCTGTGCAGGAACTATCCAAGAGCGTTCACATAGAGCTATCTTATACAATTCCGGCAGATCCAAATGAGAACTATAAGAACTAGCTGCGTATTTTGAGCATCTGTAAAGTAGGTATCTTTTTATGGAATGACCACGGCCTCACAGAAAATCGGTGTGACATAGTGATTGCGCTGTGTTTCACCGAGTGAGTGAGGATACTCGAGGCCCATACCCCAACAACCTTCACCTACCCCCCCCCCCACTCCATCCCCAAAAGGCCGGCAACGCACTTGTGACGTTGTGACTCTGATGTTGCAGGTGTCCATGGGCGGCGGTAGTCGCTTACCATCAAGCGATACGTCTGCTCGTTTGCCTGCATATTCCGTAAAAAAAGTTGTTTAAATAATTCTGAGATTTTTATGATTATGACAGTGACTAACGCACAGAGATTCGTCACGGTAATCTACCGTGCGTCGGAATGTCGCATGTGTGATGAATAGTTCCGAATTATACCTATTAACCTTCATCTTAATGTAATTAACCTATACCTTTATCTTAGAAGCAGATGCTTTGGAAACTCATCCCTCCCACACGCCCACCACTGTAACTCCTGTACCAGGATCAACAGCAGCGACCCACGGAACCAGCATACCAACACCAAGTTACGACACTAAGAAAGTCGTAGGAAAAATTAAACTGGAACCAAACTAACAACGAAATTAATCATAAGAATCTGTCAAATGTCCCCAACTTGTCTCCGCGAACCATTTTCAATGATACTATTGAGCGCTCATGGTGGGAACGTGCCGTAACCATATTACTTTACAAAACTGTGGTAGCAATGGAATACAAACTAGACGTAGAAGTATATTGTTACTCGCACCAAGATCGTCACGGCTACCGACTTGTTTTACTGCGTCGAGGAACACAGCGAGACGAAATTGTATACTATTTTTTCCAACACACTGTTAAAATAGGTCCACCCAGCGGAGCTCAACGGTTGTCATGGTGTCTCATGGACGGCTCAGTTCTGGTCAAGCCTGCCTGATGAATTTACTAAGCAGTAAGCTCTGGTCAGACTAATACCAGTGAACACACAAATTGTACCCTAATTAAGCGGGACTTGCGTGTACTGTCTCTCTCTACATTAGTGGTGTCTAAAACAAATGCAAGGGGTGATCAAATAGTAACTATGCATCTTCTTTACGAATCCAGAATTCTCCTTGAATTACAGGATGTTTATTCCTAATGCGGGAGTTGTCTTTTAAAAAAAAAACAATTAGAGTCATTCATTTTTAAACTTTCGCGTTCCATGATATAACAATAATTATTTTTACGGGAATTAACGCAATCACTTATTAAAAGGTATTACATACCTCTGATTTGGCAGGCATTTGAAACGTCAGGCAAATCAGAGGTATGTCAGAGTCATTTATGTCCAATTCCACCACGACCATTATTGCAGCTTAGGAAAATCCGTATCTCCCTTAAATTTATAAAAAATAATCAATTTTAGTCATGTAAATATTTCGGAAAGGCTTCTAATTTCTGCTAAAAACTTACCTTTGGCCATGAATACAATTTTTCATGTACTAAGTAAGCACTGTAACAAAACAAATATATTAAACTAAGCATTCACAAACAAACAAAAGGATAAAAGTTCGACATGACATCATATGACAGATTCACCGAGTGACCGCGTGTTTCACCCGTGACCACAAATGCGGACACATTACTCACGTCTGTGGTCACGGTCTGCGGCCCACGGCAGGCCGACCACAATCTTAATGTGTATGAATAAAGCACTGACATACTGCCAACCGATCTGTATTCAATTATACGAAGAGTCGTGGCGAATTGAGCCATCAACCTGAATGATATAATGTACCACCGTCAGTCACCCAGCGGCCGAGCGTGACGCATGACGCATGTCGCCGCGAACAATGCGCCATGGTTCATGGCGTCTGCGACACAATGTACACTCCTAGCAATAAACAGCTCTTGTCTAAAATCTAATCAAGGCAAATGAAAGTATTCACTTTGATCTATATAATTACAAATTTTAACAAAAAAAAACCGACTTCAATCTGGATCAAATTTTAATGGGAACATTCGGGCAGCACCAGCTTTCAAATAAAAAAAGAATCATCAAAATCGGTTCACCCAGTCCAAAGTTATGAGGTAACAAACATAAAAAAAAATATATACAGTCGAATTGAGAACCTCCTCCTTTTTGAAGTCGGTTGAAAAAACATTAGTTATCGGAAACCCAAGTTGTCACTCACATTAAAAAACTGGACTTTGTTTAGTACATATTGTATTTATTTATTTACCTGTGTTGTTCATATCTACAGACATTTTATAAATACACTATTTCTCATTGCATGGTTGTCTGTTCATTAAGAAATTTAGATTGCAGGTTCGTTTTGAAATGGGTTTGTCATCGTCAGAATTAGCAGCACCAGAGCACTGGTAGGTTCACTATCTATTATTACATAGCAATGGACTTCGTCCAGGTAACACAAATCAATTGATCTGCAACAGATATTGAGTCCAATAAACGTAACTTAACTATTACATTAACATAATTATGCTATCACAAATGAATAAAGCACGGGGTTCATCCCAACTAAATGAAAATATAATGCGTGAAGACGATTTCACTTTTTACAAAGTTCTAATACAAAAACCGCTTCATAACGCTAATGAAAACGTAGAAAATGATACGCCCAATATCATCACAATATGGATATACGACCTTACCGCAAGATTATCTTATAACTAAGTGTCATTACGTATAATACGGGTGAACTATTCATTACATTAATAATGTTATTATATGACGATAATGTTGGGATTTAACGTACCGCTCCTTTGAAGCCCAGGCATCACTGAAGTAACGTAAAAATTAAATTGTCGCTTATGCGTGCCAGTAACACCTAACCGTGAGAGAACCAACCTTCGTTGCAAGTGGACCGACTCGACCGGTATGCTGCCACTGCATCATAATACAAGAAATTTAAAAAAAGTATTACCCGACAACATAAAACTTTTGATTAAACTTAAATATTGTCACCCGGGTCTTTATTACGGAATCTATTGACACCTCATTCATTAAAATCGGTTCAGTAGTTTAGTTGCTACCGTGGAATATACAAACGAACATCGACTATCTAAACTATCATCCTTCCTTTTGACTTCGTAGTCAGGTAAAAAGATATTAAGGAAAAAAACTCCTAAAAAGTAATTGAACTAAAACGATTGTGACTACATGTACACCAGTGGTGTTGCCCACTTTTTAACCGACTTCCAAAAAGGAGGAGGTTCTATGTTCCAATGTATGTATTTTTTTTTTATGTATGTTCACTGATTACTCCGTCAATTGTGAACCGATTTTGATTTTTTTTTATATTCGAAAGGGTATGCTCCCGAGGTGGTCCCATTGCCACCATATCAGGATCTGATGATGGGATCCCAGGGAAATCGAGAGAAACTCTCATTTTTTATAGGCACATACTATGTTTTTCGTATATTTTCTGAAGTTACACCGGTATTTGCGTCTGGTAGTCATCATTTTATGATGATGAGCTGATGATGTAAGGTACAACTCCTTAACGGTTAGGAGTTGGAGGATAAATCTTTAACAATCATATGTATATATGTTACCTTTAGTCGTATTCTTTCAAATTATTTAGGTAAGCTGATGATGGAAGGTGGAAGGCACAACTAATAATAAATATTTTTTTTCGGATTTTCAATTTCATACGTATCTAAATACCTTCAGTCGTATACTTTCAAGTTATTTAGGTGAGCTGATGATAGAAAGTTAAACTCTTCAACAGTTAGGGATTAGAGGATGATTTTAATATTACACGTACGTATAGACCTTAATTTGTATTCTTGATGATGAAATTTGATGAAATAGTTCGACTTACTACTTACCTACGATTGTTTGCACTAAAGACTGAAAAATAAAAACTTTTTATAAAAGAAAAAACCGACTTCCAAAAAACATTCAACGAAAACTCTCTGCCAAAAAATCACTTAAAAGCGTAAAATAAACTGGTTCTTCATAAATTGCCTATTTCTTATTCTTTATTCATTTAAATAGTAGTATTATAATGAGTGCTAGGTACTTCGATCAAATATATTATAGATGCACAGATCCATACAAAAGTAAACAAAATACTGTCCACGCTTCTATACGTACTTAGGTATATGTATACCACTTGAGATATAGCGAAAAAAGTCCTGAACTGGTATACAGCTTAACCTAATTTTAACTTTAAGCAATTGACGTACGGACGGAAATAAATCCATATTAAATTCACTACATATTACCTTTTAGTTTTATGTCAGGATAGGATAATAAAATTTTATGACTCTTTCAAAAATCAGAAATAAAACAACACATGCCCAAAAAAAAGTGTATTGAAAAATTAAACTTAAGGTATTACAATAAAGCACATAATAGTACAAAGAATAGCGAGAGTTACATTCCACTGACATTAAATAGTGTGTTCGCGTCTTATCGCTTCTATTTGGAACATGGACAAAATGGAGTTGCTTTTTGATTTAAAAAAAACATACGGTAGTTGAATGGACTAACAAATAATTAATTCTTCACACAATTTTTATTTCTTCTTTTGATTCTGATAGCTAAAAGTTTGAATAGAATTTTATTATAAATTATAATAAGTATTAATTTAATATTGAATATTCCACTCAGATATTAGACCTTCTATACCTACGTGCCTGTATTTATACATATTATATTGCACTATTCCATAGGTTGGACTATACCTAAACTATAATCATCAAATATATTTTATATTCCAACTTAAATGTTTTTCAGATATTTACGAACGGACGGATAATTTTAAATTTTGGTAATCACGTTTAGAATCTGGTATAGACCAATATTTATAAACAGTTTGCAATTTTGTCAAAAATACATACATGCAGATCGAATTAATAACCTCCTTTTTTAAAGTCGGTTAAATATTCTTAGTAGAATATAATACCTACCTGTGAAGTTGGTAAGGCTGTCTTTTTTATTCTCCTGAATATGTAAATTTCAAAAAACTAAAACAAAAACAAATCTTCAATTAACCTAAAAACATTGTAACGGCGACTCCATCATTATCCTAGTGACTTTGTTCGCTAGCACTAGGCTTGTCTTTTTGTCTCTTATGAACATCGCGCGTGAGTGTGAAAGGGATGGATGCGTACATTAGAAGCCGTTCTAAGTCACAAATTTTATCAAAATATTGATATAATTAGCTTTAAAGCATAACGAAAATACACCAATATGTTAGATTAAAGATAGACTTACTGAAAATATGATATTCCATCCTTCTTTTGCACTTTTAGAGTGTAATTTTTACATTTTTTTGTGTGTAAACACGAGCACGGCCACCAAGCGAATGAGAGCGAAACAAGGCATATTGTTGTTTTATGCCTTGTTTTGCCGGTGCCACTTTTTAAGCGGCAACAGTGCATCTATGATATATTTGATCGAAGGCTAGGTACCTAAAATCTGTTTGAAGTCGGTGCCATGTGACTATCGAGAACTTCTCATTCCAGAAAATCCAGTGAATTAGTTAAAATAGTTTATCAATGTGTCGGCATAGAACAGAAATACAGGCAGATTTATATAGTTCTTAACGTCAAATGTTTGTTACCAATAAATCTGGCCGCGCGCTCCTTTGTGTGTGGCGCCTGGGAGCGTCGCGGGCGCATCCCACGTAAGTTATCACGTCATTACACGCAACGTTAGTTCATTTGTAGGCGATTAGACGCGCCCATTAGTAATGATGCAGGCCTTCTACTGCAACACTCGTTTAGTCGATTTTATTAAATTGTTTTTGTTTAATAACAGTTTGTTTGTTCCACGACTTGTCAAATATTTGCACAGAATATTTTAAGACTGCAAAAATGTTAGTTAATATAATGTACGTTCGTAGCGTTTATAGCAATTCCCACTTTTTTTCTGCCTAGGAATTACAAAGGCGGTTGACAGTCCACAACTGTACGCTTTTTTAGGAACTTTCTGCCTCGTACAACAAAACTGTGGAACGAACTGTTGTCGCCTGTGGTATTGGCGGACCAATACGACCTTCAAACTTTCAAGAAAAGAACGTAATCCTTTTCAAAAGGCCGGTAACGCCTCTGGTGTTGCGGGTGTCAATGGGCGGTGGTAATCGCTTACCATCAGGCGATTCCATAAAAAAAGATTAAGATAATAGTATCTACAATCACTTGATCACGATTGATATATAGACAGACACGGAAGCAAGACAAGTTATTGTCTTATTATTATAAAGTTCTTCAAAAACTTATTAAGTTACTCTTCTCAGTTTCATCATCATCATTAGTCCATTGCAGTCCACTGCTGGGCATAGACCTCTCATATTGCACGCCACTCTGAGCAATTTTGGACTTCATCTCAAAAATTATTTTGTACTATTTAAAATTAAGATTTAACTAATTTTATACATGTTATGTAAAAGTTTATGGGATTCTCCGACTTGAACTATCGCTAATCTCAGAACAAGATATTTTAAATAGTATCAATGTTGTTTACAAGTGTAATATTCCAAAATGAAACAAAAGCGACCACAGGAGATCCCGAAGCGGTCTCGGCGTGACAGTCCGCGGCGCACATAAATAACGCGGGGCATGTTAATGAGATCCGATTATTGGAAATATATAGTTCTTATGATAATGTATCGTGTTCCTCGACACAATATATCACTGCGGTCCAGAGTTACGTAACGTTTTAATAACCACTAGAGGTGGGATTCGACTTGGGTTCCCATACGTTACATTAGAAACCACTAAGATTACTCTAAATACTCCTTTCTTATGATACCATAATTCATTTTACTGGTTTTTAAAAGCCATCATATTCAATGGGATAGAGGTTAATTCTACGTGTAAGTTACAGACAGCATTGTATAAATGTGCTTAAATTTATTAAAATACCATTTATTTTCTTGCTTATTTTTTACTATTAGTGTCGCGTGACAAAGTATCTGATCTATTGGTTCTATAAACCATAGCGATAAAGCAAAAAAGAACTTAATTATCCTTGCCAGGCAAATTGAATATCCTGTCTACAGGATACAATGTCAAATACTGAGGCAAAGCACGTTACATACCCTTGTAAGTCGTTTCCCAAACTAACGCATTTTCCACTGCATCAACAGTACCAACATTCGAGTATTACCACCCGAGGCTTCGTGGTCCTTGCGATAAAGGCATCAATTTAGATTGGAACTAATAATAAACACAAGCACGTTGCAACATGACAGACAGCTTTTTATTCTTAGACATATTACACAACTATCTAGACAAGCTAACGGATAAACAACTTAGATACATTCTCTTATAAAAACACGTGTACGTAGAAACGCCCAGGCTAAAACAATCATACACCTTCCGCATACAAATATTTGCATGAAGTGAGAAACAGTTACTACCATTCCGAAGGAGTCGTAAGAGCCGACTATAGGAGCAGACTACGCAGGACAACAGCACTGCAAAGAGAAATAAAACTTGTAAATCCTATACCAACTTGTCTGGCCAGCGTTGTTTCATCACCATCAACAGCCTTTAACAGTCCAACGTGGGACATATAGTCCCAGGTGTCAGTCAGCCCAGACTTATATCATTGGTTACTGTTACTTAGGCGTTAGTTCCTATAAACTTTAAACGAGTCTGGGTCGGTGAATGGCCTGACAGATTTGTCTGGCACATTGGAAAATATCTTAAAATATTATAGTTAATGACATACATAAAATTCAGGTTTCCTAACGTAAGTTAACATGGTTTTTTCCACCTTTGATTCCTGCTAACTGTAAAACGGCCCCGCTTTCAGTTTAGCGAGTATCCATTCCTGTCTGAGTATATGTATGTTAGACCACCGATCCTAGAAATTCCATCTTTCCTAAAATGACGTAAATTTGGAGTGACTGGGATCACAGTCTAATAGGACTCTTATTAGACAGGAGGCGACAGCGTCATATAATAATCTCAAAACCTCCTTCCTAAGGGACGGCCTGTATCCAACCAGTGGCCTTCTAAAGGCTGTTGATGATGTTAATGAGGATGAACTGTCAGAGAATTAATGGTACCGAATGTATGTAATATAAATAGGTCAAGTGGACTTGTAGAGTAATGGTCGTCTGACTCTTGTCTGAGTTCTCTACAATTTGGAAGTATCGGCTCACAACGGGGTCGTGACGTAACAAAATCTCTTTGTAATAGTACACGAAGTATTGTGTTGCTACTGTACGCGGAGTGTCGGGTGTCGTGTGGTCACAGTTTAGTCTTACAATTGTGCTTTTGTTTCATCAAATTACTTTATTTTTATGAATTAAATTTGGTAAAGTAAACTAGTTGAAACATAACTCTGGGTAAATCTATTGCCGCATCAGTTAATTTAAATAGAACATTTAAAGAAAAGAGTTGTTTTCAGTGGCTGTTCATAGAGTAAAAGAACCGCTCACTTAAAATATATAAGACTAGCTGTTGCCCGCGGCTTCGCCCGCGTGTATGTCGGTTATCACTGCAAATAGTAGCTTATGTGTTATTCTGATGTATAAGCTATATTACTGTAAAGTTTTATCCAAATCCGTTCAGTAGTTTTTGTGTGAAAGAGTAACAAACATCCATCCATCCATACTAACAAACTTTCGCGTTATTAATATAGGTAGGATTTTTATCGATATAAAATCATAATACAAAATGTATCGGTACCTGAATAGTTTTATTTTCTTTACATCGCATAGAACTTTTATATATTATTATAAATCAGTTTAAATAAAATAAAGGGGTTAAGACAATTTCGTGAAAACTAAAAATTTTGTATAGCGCCATCTGTAATGATTTATTTATTTCGTGCACGAAAAATTTAGTATAGCGCCATCTGTATTTTTGATATGGAACTCATTCCTATCTGATGTCCCACGACACCACTCGATTTTTTTTACAAATAAGACACACGTTTTACTATTAAAAACTTAGTTAAGTATTTATATATGTACATAAATTATAAAGTGTTTATATGAGCTTATTTCGACATTTGACATGGCCAAGGCCTTCGACCGGGTCTGGCACCGCTTGCTTCTCTCCAAGCTCTCGGCATTCGGTCTGCCTCCTAGACTATGTCACTGGATTGACGCTTTTCTTCATCAACGCCGCATTATGAGCCTTTGCGACGGCACGTCCTCTGACGTTCTGGATGTAAACGCTGGCGTACCTCAGGGTTCAGTCCTGTCGCCCACACTATTTCTTCTGCATATCAATGACATGTTAGCTCTTGGCAACATACATTGCTATGCAGACGATAGCTCAGTTCATGGGCGATATTTTTGACACCGTTCAGCCAAGCTGGCAGACGTTGAGGAAATTCGACAGAAGCTTGTCACTGAGCTCGCCCGGGTTTTGAACCGCATTTTACAATAGGGTGATAAGAATCTGGTCGAGTTCACCGCTACGAAAACACAGTTATGCGCGTTCTCTACCAAAAAGTCTCCATTTCTTTCCCTCCCCACTTTTCAGAGCACTCAACTGCCACTACGGGGTAAGCTCGGTGTCCTGGGCATGGATATTTGCCGGGACCTCGAGTACTGTTCTCATCTTTGTGATGGATCCGCGCAGTTTTTGCTTGATGCTTTCGATTGGTTGCAGTGGCGAGCAGTCCGCTTTACTAACAGTCCCGAAGCCACCGAGTTCCTTGAACCTCTGCAGCTGCGTAGAGATATCGCCTCTATAGCAGTCCACTACCATCTGTATCATTGGAAGTATTCTGAGGAGCTCTTCCAACTGGTCCCCCTTCTCCCTTCCTCTGCAGAATAACATGTTCAGCTTACTCACTTACAGCGCACGTGTTTCCCTCCCACTGTGATCCCGGGCCTTTTAAGTGGGGCGTGAAAAAGCATCTCACTAAGCCGTCATCGTGTGGGACGCAATTCTACATTGTCTGCTTTCCCAGTGAGTATGGTTGCCCCCACTGTTGGATTCTGCTTGAGTTTTCCACCAGGCTGACCATAGTCACTTTGGCAGCTTCAAAAAGAAAAGTACAATTTTAATAACTACGTTTTTTCTTTTGCCATATTTTGCCAAAATATGAAGATTTTGCGGATTTGATATACGTGAGTATGCTGCCCATAAGAAAAAAAAATTACTGTATCTTTAAGCATCTGTCCTTGGGTTTTGTTAATATTGTTATTGGAAATGCTGTTTTCATGCATTCAGCGGAAACGGCATTCTTTTAAATTAAAATGTCAAATAAGTTGGAATTATTGGAATACGGGGAATTAAAACATTATCTTCTTTTGCCATTCCATGCGTCATGATTGTAGCTTTTACAATGTTGTACCCCAGTTGTGTAATATTTAGCCATGTACTATTACATTGCTTTGGCGCTCAAGATACCTCATTTAATAGTACTGGAACATTAACTTGCAGCCTCAACTTATGGGAAGGCACTCCTGATATTTCTAAAGACTTTAAGTATTCGACAACATCTCCCTCCACGCCTGACATGATCCGTTCGTTTAATTGATAACTATCTCATTAGTCAGCAGATCAGGATCGAAATTATTTTTAAATCATCTGTGCTATCTTAAACCAAAACCCACGTCTCAGTGTAATCATGTGGTTACTGTCAGTTGGCATACTATCTTCTCCGTGATAACTCCGTAAATGTCATATCAGAATAGCTCTAATACATATTTTGTCTCTTGTCGCAAACTAACTCACAAACCTAACATATTTCTATATAAACTGCCATCCCCTGTTGCTATTTTACCCCCTTGAGGGTAAATTTTTTACAAACTTTAAATGACCTTTTCATTCTTACCTAACCAACAGCTAGCGTATAATGACGATACTTCTGCAGAGAATTTTGAAGTTAAGAAACGCTGTTAATTAATTATATTAATTTGGCTTATTTATTTCTATTAATATAATGAACATTCAAATCAGATTGACGAATACATACTTAATATCTTAATATTTAGGTCTTCATTGAAAAAGTGAAATATTTTTTATGATTGTGACAGCCTTGTTTATTCGTTGTCAAGACGCCCGACGTAGGTAACGCGCAGGCGTGTGGCGAGTGAACCCCCAGAACAACCTTTCATCCCCCTTTTAAACCCCTTACAACCCCTTTTTTGCATTAAAAAGTAGCCTATGTCCTTTCTCAGGCTCTAGACTATCTGTGTAAATAAATTAATTTCATTCAAATCGGTGCAGCGGTTTGACCGTGAAAGCAAGACAGACAGACAGACAGAGTTAATTTCGCATTTATAATATAAGTATGGATAGCTGACCCACGCATTGTCATTTGCGTCTTCTGTTGCCCGTAGCGTAATAATTTTCCCCCATTCTTCATTGATGCTCCGCTCCTATTGGTCTAAGCGTGATGATATATATAGCCAATAGCCTTCCTCGATAAATGGGCTATCTAAGACTGGAAGAATTTTTCAAATTGGACCAGTAGTTCCTGAGATTAGCGCGTTCAAACAAACAAACAAACTCTTCAGCTTTATATATTAGTATAGCTGACCCACGCAACGTCGTTTGCGTCTCCTATTGCCCGTAGCGTGATAATTTTCTCCCGTTTTTGAAACATTCTTCATTGGTGCTCCGCTCCTATTGGTCTTAGCGTGATGATATATAACCTATAGCCTTCCTCGATAAATGGGCTATCTAACACTGAAAGAATTTTTCAAATTGGACCAGTAGTTCCTGAGATTAGCGCGTTCAAACAAACAAACAGCTTCTTCAGCTTTATATATTAGTATAGATGTATTTATTATGCTCTTCTAAGATCTAATACTCATAATCAACAACACATTTATTTGGATAACGATTAATATTAGGTATTATGTTGATAACAACTCTTTGGCAAATAACTCATTATTAGGTATCAACTCTTAGCGTCTTATACTCGTGATAACTTCTAAACGAAATGAACGATTGGGATGAAACAAAAAGTATTTTACTTCTACATAAATACCTTTGATAACATAATGCTTAATTTGGATAAGGATTAATATTACGATACACATTTAACGTAGTTTCTTTTTTCAGACGATTTAATAATTTTTTTAAACACAAAAGCGGTTATTGTAACTAAACCATGATAGTTAGATATATGCTCTCGCGGACTTTTTTGTAGATCTTAATGAGACCTACAAACCCGTAATACATTATTTTGTTCTATTGTCAATAGTATTTGCAGCGCACGCAAAAATAGGTTTTCGATTTCACACCTTGGGTTACGAAATAGCAATTTTCTTACGGATCCCTAATTTTTTTGAAAATAAAATATAGCCTATAGCCTTCCTCGATAAATGGACTATCCAACACTGAAAGAATTTTTCAAATCGGACCAGTAGTTCCTGAGATTAGCGCGTTCAAACAAACAAACAAACAAACAAACAAACAAACAAACAAACTCTGCAGCTTTATAATATTAGTATAGATTAGAAATGGGTAATGTTGTAAAATGGGGAAGTTATCGGATTTTAGTATATTTTGAGAAGGTTGGAGATTATGTAAAAATAAATACATTGGTACGTTTATTGTAGACATACTCTTTAAAAATAGCAGGACAACGATGGAAGCTAATAAAATATTATGCACTTCGCTATTGCCACAACAAAACTACGTCACAAGACTAGCTTGAAGTATTTCAAAATGTTTTAATAAATTAAATTAATATTGATTCCCGGTAAGGAATGCAGTGAATAAATGGACATACCAGGAGATAGGCATGTGATTAAAGCACATTGTTTATTGCTAGTCCGCGCACATTCATTATCCTACGTCGAATGTTGGTCTATCATTTTAAATGCATATTTTCAGAGAATGCATGCTTATCATACCCCGATATAGAATGTTTTTAGGCTCGAGACTATATCGATGGAGAAAAGTTAATTGTGGATTTTATGACTAAGCCACCAACTTTTCAATTTATTTAACAGATTATTATGAAGATGTGTAGTTACTTGCGCCGAGTCTCAGAAAACTATGTTTCTAAATATCGCTCAAGATTATTCTAAAATTAAAAATATATTGCTACTGAGAAGATAATTCTACATATATTCCTTACATTTTTCATAACAGTCTTGCTTGCAATCGGTCGAAATGGGTCGAAATTCTTCCCAAGCAGATCCTGATTCGCACATATTGTTCGGTTAACGTCAAATTAGGGTAGACCAAAAGTCGTGGGAGATGTCATAATCATTAGAACAAATCTCCTGGTATTTTCTGTGGCAATCACAAAGGTGAAATACGTGTCAAAGCAAAGTAAGTAAAGTAAATTAATAAATATAGGAATCTAGAAATTTATTTGTAACATCGGATACATAATACATAAGATTTAGTCAAACGTATTGAATAGGTAAAAATTACAAAAGAGTCCACCTCCTAGTTTCATGATCTTCATTGCCTAGATGAATTAAGATGTTTTTTTTTTTACTCCCGCACTAGGAATAAGTCCTGCATGAAACGGACACAAAGAACACCCAGACTCAGAACAACTTGGCGAAGTAGCAAACGGCGTGGTGACCGTTAAACCACTAGGCCAAACGTGCAGATTTAACCACTTATCAGTGAGACTGATGCGTCTTCTGTCGGAAACCCTGTTATATGGAAGTGTTTTCGATTAAATGTTTTCGATTTAAATGGTTTTGTGTTTACAATTAATATCTTGGCTCCATTAATTAGATTATGTCCATATACCTAATGATAGTATTGTTGTACTAAGTACGAGTATAGTACATAGAACCTATGACAATTCTTTTATTTTTTTGGCAGTTAGCAAAAGGTTAAAGTTAACTCTCAAGATTTGTTACATAGTTATTTAATTCAGTCTTTACCTATGAAATTGCCGTTTTGTATGCAATAAGTGAAAGTACTTATTTTTTCAAACTTTTTTATTTCTGTTATTCGAAGTAATCACCCATGCAATCGACGCATCTTTGCAACGCACAGGGAGAGCTTCCAATCCCAGCTCTTGCAGCTTGGAGACTGTCTGTTGCGTAGTATGGGGTCACGCGTTGTCGTGAAGCAGCTGCAAGAGCTGGGGTTGGAAGCTCTCTCTCATCCGCCACATTCACCAGACCTTGCACCTACCGACTATTACTTTTTCCAAAATTTAGACAACTTTTTAGTGGGTAAAAAATTAAATTCCCGAGAGGCAGTACAAAATGCCTTTGAAGAGTTTGTGGCCTCCCGTCCAGCTGATTTTTACAAGAAGGGCATCAATAAACTGCCAATGCGTTGGCAAAGATGCGTCGATTGCATGGGTGATTACTTCGAATAACAGAAAAAAAAAGTTTGAAAAAATAAGTGCTTTCACTTATTGCATACAAAACGGCAATTTCATAGGTAAAGACCTATTATTACATAGTTACAAAGTTACAGGTGAAGTTAATTTAAGCGTGCGCTAAGGAAGTAAGTACTTACAAGCTTAGTGCTATTTGCTTTCCTTTCCGAGGTTTTTATTTACTTTCTTTATACATACGTGAAACTAGATAATATTTTAATGTTTCTATTTATTGCTGTAAAGAAGTAAGTGTGTCTTTGCTAGATGCACATAAAATAGCGTAAAAGCTACTACGAGTTACGTGTCAGTGTAGTAAGTACCGCGTTATCCCAAGAACGGGTGACAAACGTTATCTATGAGCGATGTAATTAGCACCAGCGACAAGATCGCGGCGGACAGCAACACACGGTGCAGCCATCAATTACCTAGCGCTTGATTTATTACTAAATGTAGAAAGTTGTGGTAAACTCCACTCATATCAGGTGTAATAGGTGTATACTTACTTACAAAACTTACTAAAGGGGCACTCTACCATGGGTAGCTAACAACAAAGTCTTTTAATTGTCTATCGGGATTTGACTGTGGGAATATTTGTAATGTACTTTTTTTTATTAATTTGCGAATACGTTTCGATGAAAGAACAGCAGATCCATATTTAAAAACAGTGTTTGTTTCAATTGTAAGCGAAATCTTTTGTGGAGAAATAGGTTTTTATGTTTGTATCAGTAATTTACTTTTAATCACCTTTTGTTTAACTTTCGGTTATGCAGTTTATATTTCAAGGACCAGAAGATCAATCGATTTGAAATACGTAA
Organism: Diaphora mendica; assembly: GCA_949125395.1. NCBI lineage: Eukaryota > Metazoa > Arthropoda > Insecta > Lepidoptera > Erebidae > Diaphora > Diaphora mendica. Next base: position 17,768,203 of record OX421334.1, read on the forward strand.
CTTATTTATTAAAGGCAATTTCACAAACAATCAACCCACCGTATTGTAAACCCAGGTTCTGGTTAGTCTTAAGCCGAGCTTCTCTGGTCTCGGCATACACAACATAACGATCTGTCGAAGTCGTCTGCAGATTTGAAGTATTTCTTCAAAAAACATTGTATCCAATTGCGTTAGAAAACTAACGTTCAAACCAGTCGACTTCGTTTCAATCAATAAAGTAGGCATGTCTTTGATAGTGTCTCGATTGTGGGGAGTTATATGCCAGGTCTGTTCCGTTTGTAACGCGATTTTTATCGCCACCTCGCGCTGCAGTTCTGTTATTACAATGTTTGTCACAGATAGACAACTTACAACAACCGCTGTTACAAGGAAAGTGGTTCTTGTTTAGAAAGCTACGTTTATTTTTTAATATGATAGAATTTATTATGGCTTCTGATAAAACAACATTGTTGAAGGAATGCATAAACATGATCAATCATATAATAGTCAGTGCGTATTATATTATGTATAGGCATGTGTACGCACAACCAATGTATAATTTAAACATCATTATTTAAATAGACAGAGAAAAAATATCTCAGTAGCAGAGTTTCTATCATCTGTCAATCGGTTATTCATTTTCTATAGGTACCTTTTATAGTAAAACTAGCTGACCCGGCGAACTTCGTACCGCCATATTTATATACAATAATTAGCAATAAATTAAAATTGCGACTATAATTTGAGATTTAAACTATCCTATCTCTCAATTTGGATCGAACTGCACATGGTGTGCAAATTTTATTATAATCGGTTAAGTGGTTTAGGAGTCCATTGAGGACAAACATTGTGACACGAGATTTATATATATTAAGATTAATATTGAACCGAGGAAAGTGTTTTAATAAACCCGCGAAATTCGGCGGCGCTTTTGGATTAGGGTTACATTACAATTACAACACAATTCATTTTCAGTCCATTGCTGGACCATAAATAGGCACCTCTAATTGCATACCTCTCAATTTTAAATATATAAGGGTGTATATCCGTAATTTTGGAAAAATATATAATATCCTATTAAATCCAGTAGGTATGCATCAAGTGCCGCACTTAATTATTTCCGATGGCATTAGAGTTGGCAATACTTTTTGGACTGTTTTTTTACTTTCCCGCAATGAATATGCCCGTATCGTGGGGAACTTTAGAATCATACGTGAAACTGACTTAAAGAACACCCAGGCTCAGAACAACAATTTGTGAATCTCACTGTGTTGTCTCATGAGGGGTTTGAACCCACAACACACGGTGCAGTAGAAAGCGACGACGTAACCGTTTAAACCACTATGACATCCATGGTGTCAAAGCCCTGTAGTAAGATAGGAGGAATACCGCATATCAAATCTTATGTCCATAAGTAGCCTAATCGTATTTTTTAATTTACCTGTTCACTACTAATTACATTATCAGTGAAATACGATGAGGTACCTACCATGAAAACTGTGCATTAACGTCGGTGCGAGACAACAGCTTCAACCATGTCTAACGGATTGGTCGGTTATTAATGCTATCGATAAATAACTCGACCGAACCATGACCGAACGATGTTTATGTTATTGGACTAAGAAAGTATGACGATGATTGCAAGCGGCCCCTCCAGACAAGACTAGTGTGAGTGTATTCAATACTTAAATCGTAAGAGCTGAAATGTCACATTAAACACAATGTGTCTTTATAGAAATGTAAAGCTAAATGATAATCACTTCACTCACTTGATAAAATTGCACTTGCAACGGAATTGCAAGAAGACGCGGTTTTTAGATCGGAATAAATATAATTGCATTAGATGTACACGTGTGTAAAGTTTGTAATAGTGCACTAAGATAAAATTCCCATGAATCTACCGGTTAGAACTTTGTGATCGGAACACGGACAATAAACGACCACCACTTATGCAACCTAGACGAAACTTCAGGCTTTGTAAATGCAGAGATGTGTACTCAATACTGACAGTGAATGCGTTCATTCCCGTCAACATAATTAAATACTGAACCCAAGTGATGTGATGGCTGGAGTTTTGTTTTAATTTAAAATATTATTGCGGCTTTTAGCATAATTAGAAGTTAATAGACTGACTGCAGTGAGTTTACCGTGGATACAATCTAAACACTGATGTTGCGGCTCTGTGCCAACATCACGTTGCTCCCCGCCAGCCACTAGGGCTGTGCTGTACCACACAACATATAACAACACATCAAATAACAACACACATAAAACGTTCATGAAATCAATATAAAGACCAGATGAATCCTTTTTGTTTGCATCCAGGAGAGGGAACGTCGACGTATTTTTCTTTTTGAATCTTAGTGTCGAGACTTAGCAGCTTTAACAAGTTCACTTAATTTAACTCTTTATTTAGCACGATTTTCTTTTTACCTGACTGAAAGAAGATTTAGTTTTTCGGGTGTATTTGACAAATGAAAATTATTAAATAACCTATTTATTATTTATAAGTATGTACTTATATATAATATTTTCATGCAGTCGCTTTTTTGTTTTCTTTTTTAATAACTACTAGCTGACCCACGCAACATCGTTTGCGTCTCTTATTCCCCGTAGCTTGATAATTTTCTCCCGTTTTTGTAAAATTTTTCATTGGTGCTCCGCTCCTATTGGTCTTAGCGTGATGATATATAGCTTATAGTCTTTCTAGATAAATGGGCTACCTAACATTGTTTTTTTTTTTTAATCGGACTAGTAGTTCCTGAGACTAGCGCGTTCAAGCAAACAAACCAACTCTTCAGCTTTTATTTATTTATTTATTCTGGACCTCCGACAAGGAATACACTTTACATGCAAAAACAATGTACATTACAAAAAATAAATTGTCTTGTGCTTCCTCAATTATGGGAGATCATAACATGAACATCACAAAATATACAAAACCAAAAATTACTACAATTCAAGGCAAAGGGAAAACAATTATTTATACAAAAAACCACAAAACAAACACACACGATACACACACACGTACACAGAAATATTTATTTATTCATTTCTATTTTGAAAGCAGGTAGGTATGTCAACAAATAAACATCGTTCAACTAACGTTCAGTATAAAAGCTTGAACATTTTTTTTTAATTCACCCAAACTGTTAGAAAAGACGTCTATGTCCTACGAAGGAACCGAAACAGCGTTATACTGAGTCATCCTAGCAATTGGTGCCTGCTTCCCTAGATGTGTTCGGGCTCGTGGAACCCTGAATAGAAGGCGAGGGTACCGTGGGATTCTATTTGGAACATTTATGCCGATTTTGCTGAGAAGGTCTGGACAGTCAATGTGACCATGGAATAACTTGTATAGGAATACAAGGTCAGCGATTGTACGACGGGACTCCAAAGATATAAGTTTGAAATGTGCTAGTTTAGCCTCGTAAGTATATAAATTCCTAAGGCCAAAACGGGAACTTAGATGTCGAACTAGTCTCTTTTGGACTTGTTCTAATTTGTTAACATGTATTTGGTACATTGGGTTCCATACTGTGCTACAATATTCCAAATGACTACGTACATAGCCATTGTCTAAAAGTATGACAGTGGATGGCTTTTTAAAATCTGTCGAGGACCGAAGCACAAAACCTAATGCTCGATATTCTGAGTTGGTTATGGCATCGTAATGATATATGAAGTTAAGTTTACTGTCCAAATGTATGCCTAAGTCTCTGATAGTGGTTACTTCTTTTAATTTGTCTCCCCGAAAGTTATACTCAGATGGGATATTGTTTTGTTTTCTTGTAAATTTAATGTGGCAGCATTTAGTACAGTTTAATTGCATTTTGTTATTGAGACACCATTGATTTAAATTATCTAAGTCAGCCTGGAGTAAGCTCACATCTGATTTATACGAGTATATTAGTATATAGATTATTAAAAGCCTTTTTTTATGTTTCAATAATTGTATAGTTGTACTTGGGACAAGTTGACATAAAGCCAAGTGTGTGAGCCCTGCGGAGAGGCGTGTGTGGTGCGCGGGCGCCTCCCACGGCCCACGGCCGCCCCGTCACGTCGTGACGCGCTGTACTCATTATACGACTTTAATTAAAACTATATTATTGCCTCACTAGTATTTAATACTTTTCTCTGGATATTAATATGCAAATTGAACATTTTCTATTTTTACTTTATCGATGTTAAAGACTATAAAAGCGCAAATGAGATACGTTTCTAATGAAGGAATGGCTCGTAAATAATTCATGGAGATATTAAACAACGCCCGATAACTCTACTTGAACAGATTGTAGTCATTTGTAAGGTGCACGTGTCGGCCGCTTGCGTCTGGCAACGCGTTGCATACTTGGAGGTGATTCACGGGCTCTATTACACTGATAACGTCAACATCGTATTTTAGAAAGCAATCCTGTCTTGTTGTAAGCGTCACTTCTGAAGCACTAATTTACAGTCAAAATTTTAATGAATCTTCAATTATACTTTCGATGAGATTGGTGGTGAGGTAAGTAAGTTACTCACACATACAGATATGGTACTCGTTTATAAATGAGTCATACATATGAATATTTAATTCTAATTATTCCCTTAAAAGACTATGGTGATGTGTGTTATTTTGACCTGAATGCAGACCTCCTCAATAAACTAGACCGCCTTCTCAATAACTGCATTCGATTCGTGTTCAATCTTCGCAAGTATGTCCATGTGTCTGCTTTCCGTACCCAGCTACAATGGCTCCCAATTCGTCAGCGCCGTAGTTTGCATGCACTTGTCTCTTTTCTTTTCTCAATTCTCCATCGTTACCTGAATATCTTGAACCCCACTTTCGTCTCTTATGCTCCTCTCATGATCGAAACCTTCGGTCAAGAAACAATATGCTTCTTCTTGCCGACCCCCCCCCCCCCCACCTCCAACTTCATAAATTCTTTCTTCTTTGTGCAGTCAGTTCTTCTTTGGAAATCAAGATGTCAACAACCCGCCTCACATTCAAGGCGAAGGTAATCGATCTGCTTCGTAAAGAATTGGCAGAACGTTCACAACGATAGGATCCGACTGAGTACCTTTATACTATCTTGAATTTATTTATTATATTAATTTATTTGTAGGTATGTTTATATATTATGTATATATTATTAATACAAGTATTTTTATGTATTGAGTTAAATTCTACTTATCTACCGCCTCATATTTTTACATCACTCAAAGGTCGACTGGCAGAGAATGCCACATGGCATTAAGTCCGCCTATGTACAAGATGTTCATTAAGTTTAAATAAATAAATAAAATAAATAATATTTACTAACAGTTTTAGTTTTGCAAACATTTTATTTCTGGAGTAAAAGTTAAGAGGTATTTTATTACTACCATTAGTGAGGGGAGGGCGCATTACTAAAACATATTTGCAGCATATTTTTTATTTTTATCTGTATTGTAGAACTTCTATGTGAAATTGTGTCAAACATTCAAAGTTTATGTAATATATGTACCTGCAAATTATAACACATATGTATAGTCCATTCGTTTAGATAGTGTCGGTACACCCGCACGCAAATGTGGTTACCGTTGTGAAATACGAATATATTAATTCATATAAGTTAGGTGCTTGCCTAGGTAGTTAAGTCAAACTATGTACATGAAAAAAAAAATCTCATCTTTCTAGCCTTTATTCAACATTTTAGTTTACACATTAGAAGAGTCAACAAACACAACCATTCACTACACGCACTGCTTCGGCGTAAACTGACAAATCATATTTTACTTATGAGTGTTCGGCGCCGCGCCATCCGATCCTTTGATTTTGCTTTGACAAAAAAGCCGCACGTGCGGCGGTGGCGCGCCATCCGATCCTTTGATTTTGCTTTGACAATAAAGCCGCACGTGCGGCGGTGGCGCGATCAATGTGACCGTATCTAAGCGAATGGACTATATGGACGTAACTTGTCACTACACTAACTTGAGAGGAAAATTGACCACACATGTCGAGCAATTATCAGAGTCTAGTCGCCAACATTCGTCTCACACCAGGCTTTTATTAAGTAGGTATCATAAATTTATTCGATTTCACCCGAGACTGTTCGTTGCTGCCAATCAATGCTACTTTCCACACACACTGACGTACAGTAAACCACGCGATTGCACCACTAACATTTTTCCTGTTACAGTAAAGTATTCTCAATGTCAACAGACACAAGAGTTGAAGTGTCTGCCAGCTTTTGTAAATTAGCTCGCTTATCTGTGAGGTGGTAGTATATTTCATTAATACGTCGGCGGTAATTCGTCTCGCCAATTAACGCCGACTCGCGGCGCCCACGCTGTCTCGACTGGCCACTATCCGACAGTGCGAACAATGCCTTATTAATTAAGAAAACAAATACGCCTGTGACAAATATATGTATATACATAATGTACACTGTTTTGTTAGAAAACGTGTTAATTTAAGCTTTGAAAGTGATAGTCTATTGGCATTGTTGATGCGTCACAACGTGCAACGTCGCGTCGCCTTGAGTCGCCGTGTGCGAGCTTTTAATTATAACGTTTAGCGCGGGCGTGTGATGCCAGGTGTGTCTGTTGTGTATGGGGGTGTTAATTATGCACATCGGGGTACTAAAGAGCTCAGATTTAACTTAACAACTTTTTCATAAAAAGAAACGCGCTTCTGTAGAAGATTCTGCTATTTGGAACGAATGTACATAATGTATGTACACCAGATTGAAAGTGCTTTAGAAGACGTTAGAAGAATTGTACTGAGTATGCCACTGTATGGACTAAAATAACACTAAATGCAATTACTCTGTATGTGAAATTTAAAGCAGCACAATATAGATAGACCATGGCGTCAGTCATTTTCATTCAAATATGAAATTACCCTCCTACAATACAAAAATGCTCTTACATGTCTCACAATGACATTGAAATTGCGATAATTCCCGTCGGACAGGAAACCACATTTTTTTATTGGCTGCGGTGTATATAATTGCAATTTCCGCGACATTCAGCACAGATATGCGACGGAACTACGGTCCGCGGCGCGCGGAATAATGCGCTCGTGACAATACGACTGTCCATTCGTGTTACAATAATTAGGTTCCCCGCTGGTCGACTATTTGTTCAGGAAATATGAATGATGACTAAATATGTTTGTCATTTTCTCTTTCATAAGTGCAAAATATTAGCTGTTGTGAACTCTTCTATGACAACACTAACATTCCATCTGCCTCCATCCATAAGACATGAATTGTTTATAATGCAATTAAATGAATCTCACTTACTCTTATAGTTGTGGCACGAAGCTTAGAGAATGTCCACGCTAAAATTAAAATGACATTGAGGACTTTTCTGTAAGAGTCATGGGTTTGTGATAAAATAAAACGAAAAACTTTTAACACGATGTTTTGTATTAAAAGTTATTCGTAAGACAAAGTAAGATGTTACGAAGTAGACAAAACACCACAATCTCACAAAACCTCTAAGAATTTTTAGTTGAGGGACCTTTGAAGCTTAAAATTTCGATGATCTGATAACGTGTTTTCATAACAAGCGTAGTCCCAGACCAAACAACGGGTCGAGGTTGATCTAAGACTTTTACCTTCTAAGAATATTTTCTGCTACGTTTGAAGATATTGGTTTTACGACATTCGTATAAAAAGATTCCTAGCTTTGTGAATGAATTTTTACTCTGAAACAAATCATAATTTACAAATGTAAAGATCACTGCACGTATGGCCTAGTCGTTTAAATGGTCGCCACGCTCCAAGTATTATGGGTTCAAACCTCACATACGACAAATGGTTGTTCCGAGTCTGGGTGTTCTTTTTGTCCGTTTCATGTATGTTTGTAAAGTCCCGACACAGGATATATTCCTAGTGCAGGAGTTGTCTTCTTAAATAAAATAATAAAAAAAGATAATTGTCATTAAGAAGTGTTCAATAAGTAGAATATATTTGTGTTGCAGTGTGTCAGTGTCAGGCGGCGGCGGTGGCGGCGGCGGTGGCGGCGGACAGTCGCTGGGCGCGGCGCTGGTGTGCGCGCGCGCCGCCGGCCTCACCGAGCGCCAGCGCGCCATCTGCCGCGCCTCGCCCGCCGCCGTGGCCGCCATCGGAGATGGACTCAGGTACGCTCACTCTCTCTACACGCTCTCTAACGAACCACTCGCCTTCAAACCTCCAAGGAAAGAGAATACTCCTTTCCCAAAGGCAGACATCCTGCTTTTGATTTCTTAGTTGCTTTCCATCAGGAGACTCATCTGCTCGTTTGGTCAATCTTTCAAAAAAAAAATACTTTGAAGAATATTTTCACCCATGCTCAAGATCACGTTATGAATATGTTTATGAGTCTTCTTGTTTGCTGTAATTTTGTATACTCAAATTAACCCAAGTTCTTCAAAGTTATATTCCAGTTTTATCTTTTGTATTTTGGGGAGGAAAATCCCTTCAGATATCCAGCTCCTTAAGGAAGTAAGTGTGTGTGTAGGTGGGAGTAGAGTGTCTTTAGTGGACTTGAGGTCTTTAGTTAAATATGTATTCACTAAAGACCTCATGCCCCAGACACCCTACTCTGGAGAAGACTCAGACCTTTCAGACCATGTGATTCCAAATCCTCCAGAATCGACACCACCCCTAACCCTTAAGAGTACCTTTCATCCAGAAAGAAGTTTTGTTCAAAACTGATACCCCAATTGTTTGATAAAATCTAATTATTTTATACCTCTTTAACTGATTAGAAAGCTAAGGTGAGTGAAACCTAACCCGTATACTGTCCACATACAGTGAGCACTTTAAAGATTTGACACAATTAAATTGAACATGTTATCTTTGATGTACTTACATAAAGTGGTTCATATCGAGAAATTCACTTAAAACATTATTTTACCATATTCCAGGCTACACAAAATAACAGGGCTGGCATTGATTCCTTATTGTAAAATGTTTCACACGCCAATTATACATACCACTACAATATTACTCCCTCAATCTGTCTGCATGTGAAGTCTGTGTGTCGGCTGAAATACCGTTAATATCTGCCAGTTTGGGCAGTTTGAGTGCAATTCATCAATTATCGCGTCTTAGCAACACAGCGGTCAGCCACCAAACTTAGACTGGTCATTACTTACCACTACTTCACCATTTGCTGATAATTTAACTGGAACCAATTAAGAGTCAGTCTTTTAAAATGGATTTGATCTTGTGTATGTCATTGTCTTTAGTGGTACAATGTCATATAACGGACAAACTGAAAGTTGCTAAGAGAACAACGTCTATCAATACTTTTAATACGTAACCAAATTTCATTTAATGAATTCTCTTCTTATAGTCTAATTTTATATCACTATCACCCCTATTGCATATAAAATGTTAAAGATGATGGATTGGATAGTTATTTCCTGAAAATTTTGTAAACAAACAACCTCATCTTTGCATTAATCGTATAAATTAGGTTAATGTTATGAAGTGTATGAGGTTTAACGAGCAGTTTCGTCACCAGGATGGCGTACGCCGAGTGTCGGTTGCAGCTGGCGGGGAGGCGCTGGAATTGCTCCGGTGTCGGCGACTCGCACCACTTCGGACACGTCATGCCTTTAGGTAAGGTTTGGTTAAGTGTTCCAACATCTACTTCTTAAAACATGTTGGATTTTCTCGCAACAGATCACTGTTAAAATTATTTGATATTGAACAAATATGAGTTCAAACAGGATGTTAATAAAAATTGCTGACAAACAAAGCTTCTCCAGACTAAATATGAGTTTTTTTATTAACTTTGAAACTACTGTAGCAAGTTCTAGATTTCTGGTATCGATCTGATGCTTAGCAATTTCGTCACACAAAATGTCTCCTGTAGCTCTTACCATGATAACAACAAATATATATCAGGGATAATCTAGGCATTCAATGCTTCAATACACTTCAAATGACTATATCTGATTGCACGTTAATAAACATCCGTATTGTTGTCTAGCCCATGCGGTAGTTGAACAAATGAGTTAGGAGGATCAGCTGTATCTATAATCTAAAACGGTGTAATTATAACTTCTTGGTTTTCTTAAGATTCAAAAACGAATATGTAAACCCTTTGTATTATTTGATTTATGAACTTTCTTTCCATGTCTAAGTGGACGTGTTCAATAATGCAGTTACCGCTCAGACTTCACCGCAATCACCGCTGATAAGGAATAAAGATAATATTTATATTATAACTGCTACAGTTGAGTTACTGACTATTACAGTCAGGAACATAAGGGCCAATAGCTTCCACATAACAATAAAGATTTAAAAAATAAAGTACTACTTCTTCATCGTCTCAATAATAACATTTTTTATTGAGACGATGAAGAAGTAGTACTTATTATTATTTTTACGGGAATTAGCGCGATCACTTATTTCAAGGTATTACATACCTCTTGTTGGATTTCGAACGTCATTGTACTGGCAACATTTTGATTGTCACTTGTTCGTGTTGACGTTTTGAGGTTAATGTAGAAAAATGACTTGAAAGACGCGTGTTGAAAACGGCCGACGATTTATTGTTATTGTTATTTAAATTAATTGATATTAAGCTAATTGTATTGTCCATCGACCCGGTCTATGTAGTGATGAACCGTTTTGTGTTAGGTCGTGGACTCGCGAGTTTTGTAGGCGCGTTCCGTGATAGCTGATACGAGTTTGTTGTAATTCGAATACCTTGGAAGTTGTACAGCACTTTAGGAGTTTATGTTTGTGTGACGACGCAGAGAAGCAGCTACCCAAGAGATCTCTTGAAACGCCGAGAACACTCAAGCCACACACTCCAGTAAGTGCTTGATGAATTCAGTTTAGATCAAGAACACGGTGACACAGCCGTGGTTCAGCCTTCTTGCTAGTGGGCCAGTGTAGCGAGTGAATGTTTTACTATGGGTCCTTAAGACATCTCAAATGTCGCTCCATTAGTGAGAGGACTGAACACCTCTGTTTTGCCTGATGTTTCGACCAGGTTGCACTGGCCGTGGTCACAGGCTGACTCCTTGTATACATATAGGTATGTAATACCTTGAAATAAGTGATCGCGTTAATTCCCGTAAAAATAATAATTATTACATCATGGAACGCGAAAGTTTAAAAGTTTGTGAAGTAGTACTTGTTTGAAAAGTAGTCGAAACCAAATATTAACTCTATAAAATTTGTAACATATTTTAAATTTTAGTGGCCATCATCGAACTTGCATCATGTGCAGAAGGCACATCATACAAAAGTAACTTTAACTTCCGCTCTTCCAACCAACATAAGTCACAACTAAGTTTAAGCATAACGATTTAACATAGCGTATGGAATTGAAATTGTCATAAACGATTCAGGGAAAGGATATATTTCATTTATAACACTATATCTTGTGTCCTTGTAGTCAAATCTCGAGGTGATTAACAACTTGATTAATAGTATTTTGTAGTACAAGTCGTGGGTACCCAAGTACAGGTACAAAGTAGGTAATTAATAACTCAAGTACGAGCACACCTGTGCGCACGAGTCGCGCTCACATAAATCACACCGCTTGTCGATACTCGCTGTAAGTACAAACTGATTTAGCAGTTAAGGTAATATTAATTAGTTTTGGGTGTAAAGACATCTGAAGGGACAGAATATAGTCTCTTGCTAGATGTAATATCCTCAACTAAGTATAAAGTGCTTCAAGGGATCAATCTACAGGTTTTAAATCGGTGATGACCATATTTTCTCATCTCGAAATTGAATCCCAAACGCAGCCGATATTAGACGATGGGATACTTATTAACACTTCCATTGTATGATGTAGTAAGTTGCAGTTACGTAGCTCAGTTTTCTTCACTAGATAACGCTGCTGTTATGATCTTAATCCCGCCACAGCACCCTCAACCAAGTCCGGGGATCAAATGCTTTGATGAGTTAACCGTCCCTCTACGGAATGACTTAGTTGCAGTATAAGTCACATTTAAATACTGTTAGTTTTATAATGAGACCCATTTTAAACCCGATCCTCGGAGCGTAACATTTCCTTTATCTAAGTTTTTCTTTCTGTCTAATTAGTTTTAATTTTCTAGTGTTCCTATTGTGTTCTATTATCTTTCCTAAGTATAATTTTTGACGTACCTATTTTTGATGTTGTTTATGCGGTTTGTGACAATGAATTTGATGTTTTTAACCTATTTGCGAGTACCTGTAAATGGCTTTGTTGTTATAACTTATAGGTATTTACCTTTTCATATTTATGCTGTCGGAATACCTAACAAAATAAAAAAATAAAAATAGTTGCAGAAACTACTGGGATGGCATGACGATTTTCCAGTCTTGCAATAAAAAAACAAACTTAGAAAAGGCTATAGGTACCTACTTATAAACAATTAAATTTAACAGTTATATTTATAGTATTTTGTAATTTCATTACTCTGCGTTAATACAATAAAAGACCACCAGCCTAGAATACATATATGTATTTAATATTTGTACATAATAAACCTATATACATATTTATGATAAGCCGTAAATAACTTGGTAACCAATAATAGCACCGAGTGTCATAGCGTCGTGCGTGACTCCTCCCTACAAACTATCATGCCCTCGGGCCCCCCGTACGACTCGCCAATACAACTTAATAAACGCGAGGGCAGTTACAATTGTGTATTTAAATATCAACAGTATAAAATGATAGCGATCATAAATATTCCCCAAGATCGCAACACAGTATCTTAACCCGGGCTGCAAGGGTGCTTCGAAGAGTAAGCCAACTGAACGCACTACCTCACTCTCGGAGAATGCTGCAAAGATCTATGAGCAGAACGATACCAACGGCCTTTAACAGTCCACTGCTGGACATAGGCCTTTTCTTAGAAAGAAGGTTTTGGAATAGTAGGTATACCACACTGTTGTCCTGGTTGTTATCATAGGATAACAGTCGTGAAGCTTAGTTGGAGGCCTTTGTGCGGCTTGAAAACATCCAGCGCTAAAATTAGGCAGCCACAACGTTGTCTTGCCAGTCCCCAACCCACACTCGGCCAGCATGAGGACGTATAGCCTTAACCCTCTGCTGAGAGGAGACCCGAGCCCAGCAGTGGGACATTATGGGTTGTTGATGATGATACCACACTGGTCAGACGGGTTGAATTTATTTCAAGTTTTCAAAGGGAAGCCTTTGCAGTGCTGTTGTCCTGTATAGTTTAGTTAGAAGATGACAGTGTTAACTATTAAAAATCGTCGATACATAATAAATTGCAAATATCTCGGTCTAAAAACTAATAAAATATACTTAAAAATAACATTAACATCCGAATGCCATTAATCTTTAGATAATAAACCAAATTACGAATATTAAAGCACAAAGTTTTTGTCTGTGGCGCGTCTATTGGGCGTTGCTTGAGCGCCCGAGGGCAATGGCCAATGTCATGAATATTTATCTTATTGCAATAATGGATCGCGATTAAACAATAATGTCCAGTATTTCCTGATCTGTATCTTGAAATATCGCTTTTATCTGTGACTTAACGCATTGCCCGCGCTTTAGATATGGTAATGGCTATCCGCGAAACCGTCACACAAAAAATTTAACATTTATTAATTTTATCGTCTACCGTTTAAGCTAATAGTGACAAATGCCGGCGTAAAAACTAATAAATTGAGAAATAATGTCACGGGTTTTGTATTTGTTGAGATACAGTTATAATAGGAAAGCACTAATTTAAATAATGTGGAGCAACATTAATGTGCAAAACTATTTGTTTTAATGTCACAGGTTTGAACTACTCCATTATTTCTTTATGATAGTCACAAACGATATATCTATATTAATTTATATTATAAAGCTGAAGAGTTTGTTTGTTTGTTTGAACGCGCTAATCTCAGGAACCGCTGGTCCGATTTGAAAATATTTTCAGTGTTAGATAGCCCATTTTTTAAAGAATGTTTCAAAAACGGGTGCAAATTATCACGCTACGGGCAATAGGAGACGCAAACTGGGTTGCGTGGGTCTGCTAGTTTATGAATATTTACGAGTCCCAGACTCCCAGTGCATGACTAATAAACGACGCCAACAAAACTTGCAGATGCTGGTCTATTACAAGATAAGCCTTATACCAAGATATGTACTCTTTCTATAAGATAGAAAGTCGCAATTAAATAAAAAGCGGCCAAGTGCGAGTCGGACTCGCCCATGAAGGGTTCCGCAGCAGCAAGTAACATAATATAATTTTTATTTTATATATATATTTGTGTTGATTGAATGAAAGGTAAATTGCAGTTTACGATTTCTGACGTATAAAAAAAACTACTCACTAGATTTCGTTCAAACCAATTTTCGTTGGAAGTTTGCATGGTAATGTACATCATATATTTTTTTTAGATTTATCATTCTCTTATTTTAGAAGTTACAGGGGGGGGACACACATTTTACCACTTTGGAAGTGTCTCTCGCGCAAACTATTCAGTTTAGAAAAAAATGATATTAGAAACCTCAATATCATTTTCGAAGACCTATCCATAGACATGTATGGGTTTGATGAAAAAAATTTTTTTGAGTTTCAGTTCTAAGTATGGGGACCCCCAAAAATTATTGTTTTTTTCTATTTTTGTGTGAAAATCTTAATGCGGTTCACAGAATACATCTACTTACCAAGTTTCAACATTATAGGTCTTATAGTTTCGGAAAAAAGTTGTTGTGACATACGGACGGACAGACAGACGGACAGGCAGACAGAATCTATAAGGGTTCCGTTTTTTTGCCTTTGGCACGGAACCCTAATACCATATGTAGGTAAGTTGCAATTCTTTTTCCATTCACATCTGAGATTTAATACTAGAATAAGGTTTTTCTCTAGCCCATAGAATAGTTGAAGTTAAGGACCTCCTTAACTGTTCTGTGCTGTAGCCACTTTGCTTGCTTGGGTTTCAATAAGAATTTGTAGTCGTCATCATTGCATCTGTCATCCTTTAAGAACTTTTTAAGAGATGCCTCTACTGTTGGACTAAATGTTCAAGGCAGGCAAACGAGCAAATGACCAAATCACTACAAAAATATGTGTTTAACGTAATCATTGTTCTTAAGACGAAATAAAAATTTGTTTTCCGGGAGAACAAGCAGATACAAATAATGTACAGTTTCTACGAACTCGGAAACTACTAGATGATATTTAGGATATGATACTAATTCATTACTCAAGTTTGCAATCACAAAGAGAATGTGGCGGAAATATTAAAAACCCAGACGAGAACGAGAGACGAGGTAGTTTCCCTGAAGCAGCACATTTACAGAAACCACAATGATATAATTGAATGGCAAATAAAAGAATACGCGCGCGCCGTGGATTCCAAACTAAACCGCCAGGGTTGTCACCGTTTAACTATAATTTATACTGACGATAGAGATGACAATATTTATTTCTGCGTATATGTGACAATACATTTTTGAAATAAACAGCTTTGCTTTGCATATGAAAATAACGTTTTTATGAAATTTATATAAACAATACACGTATTCAATACAATCAAATAGGTTGATGTCCAAGTCTTAGTGACCTCCAAACATATGTGAGCATATGGGCACACAATCCACCACTTCGACCCAAGGCTGCCTTAGTTCGGTTTCTCTATGCAGTATTTTTCACCCTGCCTTTGTTCTCACTATGCCTATAACCATTATTAACTTATCCTGTCTAAAAACTCTTACATTAGTTGTTGTTAGACTTCATCAAGGACAGCATCAAAAGCTTTTGAAACGTTATATACAGCGAATACATGAAACTGAGACAGCGGAGAAATCATGATTTGATATTAATGACATTAAAGTGAAAGAAACGCCATTAAATACATTTTTCTTTAACATACCGCTTGCTCTGTCATCCCTAAGTTCAACCTACACCAATGGGTGTGATTTATACTCAACAACTAATTGACGAGCGCGCTCTACCGGCTAACGACCGGGCGCCTTACAACACACGATCTACGTAACGAGTCGTGAGTCGTGACACTGTCTTTGTCGTTGCGTAGGCTTTACTGCGACGGCTTAACTTTACATGCCAATAAGTATTTTCATCCAGAACATATTTATCACGTTATTGTGTCATCTAACCATTCTCTCTAGCAGACAGTATTTACATTCGCACGAATTACCTACGTATACATTATTTATTTAAATCACATTTAGCCTTTAGGTACAATAAAAATGTACAAACAACCACTAAAACCATTCTTATACCACTAATTACAGTTTGTCTTTAAAGTTGTGATATGAATGTTTAAGGAACTAACATTATTCATGTGTCTGGCAACACCAAAGACAACCAAATCTATGTACATCAGCTGTCATCAAGTATAAGTTGTGGAATACTTTTCTTGTTGTATTGTTTATTGCTTTAATTAAACTGCATTAAATAAAGACCAAATTACGTATAAAGGTATCAAAAATGAGTAAGGTAAATCGGAGTGGCACGCGGGAAGTGATTTTTAAAGTTTTCCAGCGATGTTTCGCGGAGTACGAAGCTGGACAAATCTTGAGGGATTTGGATGATGTTTATGGGCGCACAGCATCTATGACGGGTATGTAATCGTATTGTTATTTGTTTGTAATCTACGTGATGTTACAAATTTATTGAATTTACGATTTGGAGACCAAAAAAAAGGCATTGTTTACATTACACATTTTGAGGTTAGATTGACATTGTAAGTAGATAATAATGTAGTACGACTATTTCTTTTGATACTTTTGAATTTGAATTAATTGTTTCATGTCAATAAGTGTTTTTTTTTACTTTTTTTCAGGAAAATCAGAGAGTATGGTTAAGAGGATAGGAAGGTTTTAATAATTATGGAAAAATTGAAATTCCTGGGAAACACAGGCAAGAAATGGATGATTTTAATATTTGTGCTCTGCGCCTCACTCACTCATTTGGGCTAACGTAAAACAAAAAGTGGCAGCACACAATGTTGGGTCACGCGATGTGCAGCAACTTACTGAAGAGGCCTTCAGCAGCATCACAGCTGAAGTATGGAAAAACTGCTGCCATCACGTTCTCCACGTGATGGCAGAGGCTTGAAAAAGAATAGTATGAGAGAGGACATCACCTGTACCAAAATATAGACGAGTTGGTTATTCTTTTAGGCGATGATAGCAGCAGCGGAGACAGCAGCTGCTGTAGTGATGACAGCGCTGCTGATGAAGGTGGCAACAAAATGTTTCTGGACATTGAATATTTAGAATCCGAGGATGAGAGTGAATAATAAATCTCTTTTTAGCTATAATAATTTTATTTATTTATTTGTAATTGGTAGACACACAAACAGTTGACAGTCTAGACTTGATCACGAAGAAAGTGTTAATAAATTAGGTACGCGTACGTGCGATTGAGAGCCATCTGCGCTCAGCACGGTGAAGCTGTAAAAGCCGCTGACGGCCATCAGGTATCAGCATAGTCCGTCCGAAAATAAATTACGATTTTATTCTGATTCAATTAAAAATGCTTGGTAGAACTTTTCATAAGCATTAGTAACTTACTTATAATGTAATTACTTATTTTACTGCTAGTATCAAACTCATTTTGGTCAGACTATACAGGGTTGCTACATGCATAATAGAAGCGCCATCATTTAATGTCATGACCATAGACAAACTGTAACTTAACCTCCTTCATGTCTAAATAACACATATGTATGTAACTTGTAAGTTTAGTTCTAGAATGTATTTAAAAACCGTTGTGAAAATTGACAATTTATTTGTAACTCCGCCAACATGTTTACGGAGTCGTGTAATGTAAATGAAATAGTTAATATTGCCTCAGCATGACTGTGGCTACATCCTCCGTCAATTAAGTATCGGCCATACCGCGCCGTGCATACAGTCATATTTACCTTTTGTGCTCTCAGTTAATTGAGCCGAGTCCCAGACAGGTGCGGGCGGGACCACGTCGCGGTCGCGTCCCACTGCTATACAAACGGTTGACATGAATTTACTGGTTTGATAACATTGATCGTATTGTGTGTTGTTGTCAGTGTTTTGTTCACAACTAAATTAACAATCTTTCAACACTGCCTCACACCTCTGTTAACTAGGGTTCCAATAAAGTCGATAGGGTAGTAAATAAAAAAGTAATTATTTTAGTTGTCAGTCTGTTACAGAATTACAAATGTGAAGTGAAAAAACATAACCCTCCTTTCGCAGTCGGGTAATAAACGGAATGACGATTCAGCTTAAATTGATGTAGGTACTTACCTAAGTGTGCAATTAAAGTGGCAGCGGGGTGGGCAGCGGAATCCGCTCGCGGGTAACACAAACACATAGTTTTTGATAAAGGTGCACCAAGTGCGGGCGGGGCGGGTGAGCGGGAATCGCAGCGGGACAAGCGTTTGTCGCAAGCTGGGCGGCTGGACGCAAGTCAGTTTGCGTTTCCCGCTCTGTTTGTTCGGACATGCCGTTGCCGAGTGAAGATTTATAAGTGCCGTATTGGCTCGGCCACCTTTGTGGAATTCTAGTGATTCAAATCATTCGAATTGACTAGTAATTAAAAAGCTATGGGAAGAAATAAAAATAATAAGCGGAGATTCTTATGGTAATTCACATTTATTGGTTATTTTCATTGTTATAATTATTAAAGTAATCAATAAAGTCACTTCGTACTGCTCTAGCCCTCATTGTGGAACTATTGTTATGTAGGTAGGTACGCCGGGACCGCTCAATCGCCCCGCTGCAACTGTGTTCATCCAATGGAATGTGCGTTTCCCGCTCGACCCGCCGCCCGCTGCCCGCCCCGCTGTCTCTATAATTGCTCACTAATAATAAGAGATCATTAATATTTAAAACCAGCTCTCTTTTTCCACACCTAACATAAAATGAATGAGAATAATAAATACATGAATATTTATTTGAAATTCTGCAACTGTCTGACATCCTCTTGACAGGATTAATTAAACTTTTATGGACCATATAAATGGGTAAACACATAAATTTCAGATGCCTATGTTATACTTGTTTTACAACACACGAGATGTTACAGCCATACAATATATTTGGTCAAAATAACATTGACCGAACTTTAGATTCCCATTACATAGACTTACCGTGGGAGAGCCAAGCTTCGGCATGATTGAGCCGACTCGACCGGAGTGATACCACGGCCTCACAGAAAACCGGTGTGAATTAGCGTTTGCGCTGTGTTTCACCGAGTGAGTGAGGATGCCGGAGGCATGGGCCTAGGCACGGGGGTTCAGACCTCAACTTCCAAACTCCGAGCTGTTATTAAATATTTCTATAATCAGAAAAACTTAATAACACTTTTGGTCCGACCCGGGATTCGAACCCGAGACCTCTTGACCTTCTTCAACCGCTAGACCAATGAGGCAGTATTAACATTATATTATTACACTAGCTGAGCCCCGCGGTTTCAGCCGCAGTTATTGTTGTACCGCAACCGCAGGCAACACGGCGGGGTCAAGTCAGTCTAAAAAAAAGGCTTTCTATATCATCAGCAAAAGTCCACCCGTCAGTAAAAGTTCCGTCGAAATCGGTCCAGCCGTCCCAGAGATTGTTAAATGTTATTTTGGTATAATTATTTAGGTACCCCTTATTTGTATAGAGGATATGGGCCGGCCAAAGTGACTCTACTCTATCTGATGGAAAGCACAAGGAGAATCCAAGAGCAAGTAAAATTTTAACAAAAACCGACTTCAACGTTCTACTCGATTTCTCTTAGATGCCATCATCAGATCTTAACGTCCTTATCATGGTACCACCGTTGGGATATCTCCTTTTCATTAAAAAAGAATCATCAAAATATCAAAATCGGTTCATACCACGAAGTTATCCCCGAACACACATTAAAAAAAAAAACGGTCGAATTGAGAAACCTCATCCTTTTTTTGAAGTCGGTTAAAAATAGAAACAAACAAAAGTGCATCATTCAAGACCGGTTCAACAAGTTCAACTTTACTAAGCTTTTAGGATAAGAAAGACGAGGAAAAGTTTCCAAATATATATTATTATTTTTTTTCACTGTGTCTATCTGACCCGCAGAGAGTAATTTATTAATACTAAAAAAAAATGTTAATGTCTTTACAGATAACATCAACATACATTTGCTGTTTTTTTTTCAAACTATTGTAGGTACCTATCCTAATTTAAAACCCAAATTCAAGACTACTTTTAACTCCCGTCCCTAGATGCAAGTTATTAGACCTGGCAACACTACATCGAAGGCAGTTGTAGTACACGCCTAATTAACCATTTTGGTTTATTACTCGAGTACCTGCTCGTTACTGCAGAGTAAATACTACTGTACCAGGTACAATTAGTTCAGCACTAACAGTACCCAAGTGAGTTCGCAATAAGCATACCTTAGTGTCGAGTAATGCCTGGATGCGCGTACGACTCCTCTCGGCAATCAAACCAACTCAATGTTGAACTCTCAATAGTCTCCAGAAATAAAGTGCGTTTATTCTTGATTTGACAGACGTGAATGATGATGTAAAGGATGTTGTACACTTTATTTACAGACTTTATACTGTGGTGACTTCCATATGGTGACAGCGCAACAGAAACATACCACAGCGCCATCTACCGAAAACATGTGATAAAAAGATGAGTGCAATTTTCAGAAGATGCTTACGATGTGTAACAGACAGCCAACTCTAGCACCGTTCTTGTTTATTGGCTAAACTAAAAGCGCGTTTCCTCATATCCGAGGTACAGCCATCCATTCCTTTTTTTGTTAAATACTTCAACAATTACAAGTAATGGAAAGGAAAGATAAACGTTAATATTATTAGGTTTAAAAATAGAAATTGTAAATAATACCATCTTTTACCAGTTTCATGTTACATGGTCGAGACTATAAATCGTTTCATCTTACAACCATTGAATTCAATAATACAAATACTGCCCATCCCGGTCCCGGCATATCAACAGTCTTTGGTAGTCCACTTCTGAAATAGGCCTTTCCTTAAGAAGGACATTATGACTGTTATGTCAATTGATATTATATTTTCTCATAATCTGTACATTTTCTTGAACATTTCAAGTTTAGAAGTTCAAAATTCATTGTACAGTAAGTCTGTGCGATCTTTAATGTTTGTGATTCACATGTTACATTATAGTTACTGTGTAGATAATTCTGTTAGCGCCTTTAGACCAGTCTGAGATGTAACATTTATTTCACTAACGGACAAATAAAAGGTTTGGAAAACGCCATCAGCCTTGCATCGCTCGTATTACAGACTCGTAATGTGTAATGATTAGTAATGAAACAAGCCCGAGGATATCGAATTATGCGCCGCATTATACTCCATCATGAGTTATATTTACATGCAGATAAAAAGAACAGTATTGCAAACAATGATATACTTCAAAGCTTTTCAATTTGTGTCAAGGAATAACTGTTCCAAGAGATAATTACTTAAAAATGTGGTAATTACTAATAACTTTCAGTTTGTTCATTTCAACTCATTGATAAAACAACAATTAATGCAATTCTATGATCGAATTATCAGAATTATGTAGGACCACCAACATTTCTTCATTCATGCCTAGTGAATGGTGCAATATAACGAAAGTATGCATAGCATACATTATACCTATAGCCCCTATAGGAATGTATTTATAGGTGAGTGTGCACGCGCTTGTTATCACTGTGTTAGTATCTGTAACACGGCCATGAGACGATTGTACTATCTGCATCCTGATAGAGGAATGTTGTCGCGTTCAACATCGATGGTGCGATGTTTTGCGCAAGCTCCCGCGTTACTCCTTCAGATTACTTGCGCGTGTACTTACGACTGCCCAGATAGCTTAATGTCCTAAAGTCGCTTCGGCTGTTATTCTTTTATGCAATTTGTAGTAGGAACTTGGCTAAAAACGTGATTTTCAAGTTTACAATCCAAATAAAAGCGGTTTTCATCTACAGATGTGAACGTTAATGGTGATGAACGTTAATACTGAGAAAATACACGTACATGCGGGATCATTCATTATATTCACATACGTCTTTTTTTTGTTTGAATTCAACATCGGCGTGGGAGAGCCACGCTTCGGCATGAATGGGCCGGCTCGACCGGAGTGATACCACGGCCTCACAGAAAACCGGTGTGAAATAGTGCTTGCCCTGTGTTTCACCGAGTGAGTGAGGATACCGGAGGCCCATACCCCAACCCCTCCCCCTATCTCCCCCTCTCCTATCCCCCAAAGGCCGGTAACGCACTTGTGACGCCTCTGGTGTTGCGGGTGTCCATGGGCGGCGGTAATCGCTTACCATCAGGCGATACGTCTGCTCGTTTGCCGGTCTATTCCATAAAAAAAAGAACATCTGTTTCTGAAAATGGAGTGCAATTTTTAATTAAAAAATTATTTGTGAACAGTAAAACATTCAATGTGGTGAGTTTCCGCTACCTACAGACATTTTATTCTATACTAGGAAACATTTCTAATATCCCCACCGTTGTTAATGTACCAATTGAAGTGGCTGCCAGATAAGGCGCCTCCGACGAGAATATTATAATTAGTGCACAGAAGCCAATCATTAGCATGCACTAGTTATCAGTACATTTGCTAAGTGTCCGCAGTTTGAATATTTTAACGTTTAAAGCCACAAGAAATAATAGACTGGCTCCGATCAAGAAAATGTTCCAGAGTGGGCGGCACAGTATTATGAATTATTCACATATTTATTGTCTGCTTTCTTTTAACCGACATATCTAAACAATTTGAAAATCAGGTTTAGAAAAACAAATAGAAAAATGTGATGTGAAAACATGGACAATTTTTTTTTGTTATTTTAATAATATCTCTCTTCTTGATCTTGGATTTTTTACTGTAGCTTCAATTTAACGTTCATAACTAAATATTTATTATAATAATATAAATAAATATATATTATTATATATTGTAATAAATATATAAAAATAAATTATTTTGAATTTGAATTGAATTTGACTTTGAAAGACTTCATAAAAATTTAACCAGTTATATATTATTCTCAAAATGACTTTAGATTAAAAAATCATATTTCAATATATGTATTTAAATATAAAAAAAAACTTCGTTTAAAAAAACCGACTTCAAAAACGGAAATGTACAAAATAACTTTATTTGTATGTGCTACCTATTTATAGGTTTGAATTCGGCGCCAAGCCAAATGTAATAGTAGGTACCACACTCGCTATATTTCGAAACGAACGTCAACGACGTCACCGACGCTTCTGTTGTTTTGTCCTACGCGAAGAGCAGCTATCCCGCTGAAGGTCACGGGCGGCGAGTCCTACTATTACATTTTGGCTCGGCACCGACTTCAAACCTATGAATATATAGCACATACAAATTAAGTTATTTTATACTTTTCCGTTTTTGAAGTCGGTTTTTTTAAACGAAGTTTTTTTTTTATTTTTCGCTTTTTAGTCTTTCTCAAGTCCCTCATCATCATTTCACCTCAATAACTTGAAAGAATACGACTAAAGGTAACATACAACATACTGTATAGAATAATAAATAAATATTTCGGACATGATGTTTATAGAATATGAAAGCATGCAGACAATTGCCTTAACTTTATTGCAGGCGCTCACGTAAATTTGAGGGTTTCCATCAATTTCCTTGGGATCCCATCATCAGATCCTGATATGGTGGCCATGGGACCACATGGGGAGCATATCCTTTCGAATACAAAAATAATTTTCAAAATCGGTCCACAATTGACAGAGTAATCAATGTATGTATGTAACATACAAAAAAAAAAATACCGATGAAATTGAGAACCTCCTCCTTTTGGAAGTCGGTTAAAAAGTGCAATCATTGTCAAATTAATTCAATTATTTATCCTCATCTATAATATCAAATAAGATAGGTAATATTGTGTTTGATATATACAAACTCCATATGACAGATACACATAGAGTTGTGTATACCAAAAAATCATACCACGACGATCTTTAAATCCGAAGACGGTGACGCTGATTCCAGGTCATCATAACTAAATATCAAGTAACCATAAAATAAAAGCCAACTCATAACGCATTCATGTGCATCGCTAACATTTATAGATTAACCTTTTAATTAATCATGTACAGTAATAATACATTATCCGCCGGTAGAAAGTTGTGCTAGGTCAAAGGCTATCCCTGGCCAAAGAGCAACGAGATCACATGTTTTTGTGTTCTTTGATCATCCGACCCTACGCTAAGAATTTGCAAAATTTAATAACACATAGATTCTGCTCTTTCATTATTCACCACCATTCATTTTCCTACCCTTTTCTGAAATTTATTTGGGCACGGAGCAATGTAGGATATAATTTGCAAAGAAATTTGACGATTTCTTATTTGGCCAACTGCCTGCCAGACGCTCCCTAGATTTGTTACTAGAAGACAAGAAAGACAGTTCATCTAGTTACAACAAACGGACAAAATGAGATAATTAGGGAAAAGAAATCCCCAAGTTGTTGAAATGGCACTGAGACTGCAGGAACTCGAAGGACCGCTGTTGCAAATTATATGCCCGTCTTATAAGTGTACTGTCAGGTCTGTTGCTTATTATTAAATAACTAATACAAATTAGTTCAATTCTGGACTTCAATTATCGGTTCAATTAACACGTCGATTGTGCAATATCCAACGTCAGTGTTTGCGAACACAATCTCGGCGGCACGACTAAAGCTACTGAAACACGATAAACATATTTCGTATTGCTAATGTATGTGTCAGTTATAGTCAAAACGATACGATAAGTAAAGTCTATTCAGTACCTACTACTAAGGTGTTCCAGTCAGTACTTACATAAACTATTAGCTTAGTTGCAGACTCCAGAGGTTGATAAAAATACAAGTAACGTGTGACCGTAGTGCTAGTAGGACATACAAACAAAAACATACGAAGGTAATATAAGGTAGGTACTTGTAGACCTTTTAAATGATAATTTCTATAAAATTGGTTGCTTTTATCTAAAGAGAAGCCGAGTCCAGCAAGGGAACAGTAAATGCTGTTGATAATGAGGTTGGTTCTTTACAAAATCGTTATTATTATCAAAAAAAGACGTCGTTTAGCAAAATGTCGCTCAGTGTCAGGACACCGCGTCTCTTTGCCAATGCAACTTTTGCCTGACCCTAATACATTAAATACATATTGACAGACGCCTCTCAAGCCAGTCAAGCAGCGAGCATCATACTTAAGAATAAGATAAACAACCTTGTCTCACGTACCGACGACCACTCTACATTTGACATATCCTGAAGAAAAACTAATTATCTGACTGCAGAAGCACCGCCATGGTGTGGGTCATCGTACTTCATAGTTGCATTGTGTGCATTCGCAATGAATATGGTTGGATTCTGCTTATAGTTTCCATTAGGCACAGTAAAGTCAATGCAGGCCCATATAAAAAAAAAGGATTAGACGTACATAAAAGAGAACACAGAACAGAAGTGTGATCGTCTGCAAGATTCAGGAAAAGTATTGCCTTATCACCAAATGACGAAAATAATGGTTGTTGTTTCAGCAACTCGCGAGGCGGCATTCACGTACGCGATCACTTCGGCGGGAGTGACGCACGCGCTGAGCGCGGCGTGCGCCCGCGGCGACCTGCCCGCCTGCCAGTGCACTGCCAACCGGTACGTACACCACACAAACACCAACAGTCTACTCCTATAACATGATACTAACGTTACTACGTTAACTTAACTACTCTCATCACACATACTTTGAAACCACTCCTTTGAAAGGAGGTTTCGGCCTATTATATTAGGTGTGTTGGTATAGGGTTTGTATCAAGTTTTTCTTCTCTTTGCAGTGGTGTCGCCCTGCACAGTTTGCTTCCTTAGTCGTCTCTAACGACACCCATGAGATGAATAGGAATGGTGTCACTCTGTATTCTTAATCAGTCACCACCTTACTACTCATTCGATTATTGTGACGACAGACAAAGGGACAAGCTTAATCATTTCTGTAAGGTCCAGTGTCCTCTTGTCATGTAGCATGTGGTTGTTGTTCAGGCGGCGCGGCTCGACGACGTCGGAGCAGTTCGAGTGGGGCGGGTGCGGCGACGGCGCGTACGGTGCGCGCCTGGCGCGGCGCTTCCTGGACGCGCGCGAACTGGAGCGCGATGCACGCGCGCTCATGAACCTGCACAACAATCGCGTCGGACGCAAGGTAAGCGAACTATTGGACGCAAACTGTTTTCAGTGTCCGTGGTGTTCCACCTAATGAACTCCAAGTTGCCCTGCTGGTATTCTTACAAATAATAGTATAATCGCAATGAGTAATAATAATAAACGATTTAACCGTAAATATTTATTATATAATTTAACAGCCACATTGTCCTACAAATTGCGTGGTCCGTTATCCCGGGCCTATGTTCAAAAATTTTCTGTCCCTGCTACCCCTGTTAGCTACCACAATCGAAAAATTTTGTAAGGTGAAAGGTGGGCTCCTCATCAAAATGAAGCCACTCACGAAAAATTTGCTTGATAGTAATAACGTGTAAAATTGGTTCCGTGGATCCCGGACTATATATCTGTTCCTCAACCGACAGTTTGAAGGGAAGTGCGTTTGTCAGACGCGGCTCCACAATTACAACTGTTGTATGGACTGTAATGTGGGGTTGGCAGCGCCTTTGGTAAGTAATTTACCACACGCTAAATTACTTACCGTACTTTTAACCACTACTGTCTTACCTCAAATTGTTTACCGTTTTTCATGTACGTAGGATAAATGCTGTCGAAATATTGATTGCAAGTTTCATTTCGTTAAATTATTCAAACTGAATATTGTCTGCTGCATTGGACGTGGATGAGGACAATATTCCCCATAGAACGTCAATAGAGAATGTTTGCTCAATCTCTATAGAACTGTAACGTCCAAAATGAGTAAATTATTAAGGTCAGCCAGTTGAAAGAAAGGAAGAATGAAAAACATTTATTCCCTTAAATGTAAAAATGTAATATACCTAAAATCAGTCAACAGTGGCATTTCGCGGGCAGCAGGCTCGACTTGGGCGAGCTTACCTCAAATTGATACAATACAGTCCTTCTTAATAGGTACGTACGTATTATGAACCAGTATGAAAATAAAATATATACTGATCTGATAACACACCACAGTAACAGCTCCTCACTGAGAACGTTCGTTAATGACGAAACAATAACATGTAATTTGTGCGCCGGCGCATAGAGCTCCATTACCGGCGCCATTAGCCGCAGTAGTCCGTGAGACCTCTTCGCACACTCTCATTATCTGCACTGAATGTTTACGACTCACCGGGCTGAGGGGCGGTCTCACCCCTGGGCCGACTTACGCTTTAATTTTTCCTTGGGGGCTGCTGTTCAATATTCTTAATAGTCGTAGGTTGAATAAAAACTTTCTATAAAAAAAAAACCGACTTCCAAAAAACATCCAACAAAAACTCTCTGCCAAAAAAACACTTAAAAGCGTAAAATAAACTGGTTCTTCATAATTGCCTATACCTAATTCTTTATTCATTTAAATAGTAGTATTTTAATGTGTGCTAGGTACCTAGAATCTGTTTGAAGTCGGTGCCAAGTGACTATCGCTTAGACTATTGTAATTGTTCGTTTGTATTCTTTTTGGCTTAGCACCGACTTCAAACAGATTTTAGGTACCTAGCACACATTATAATACTACTATTTAAATGAATAAAGAATTAGGTATAGGCAATTTATGAAGAACCAGTTTATTTTACGCTTTTAAGTGTTTTTTGGCAGAGAGTTTTCGTTGGATGTTTTTTGGAAGTCGGTTTTTTTTTATAACAAGTTTTTATTTTTCAGTTTTTAGTGCAAACAATCGTAGGTAAGTAGTAAGTTGAACTATTTCATCAAATTTCATCATCAAGAATACAAATGAAGGTCTAAACGTACGTGTAATATTGAAATCATCCTCTAATTCCTAACTGTTGAAGAGTTTAACCTTCTATCATCAGTTCACCTAAATAACTTGAAAGTATACGACTGAAGGTCTTTAGATACGTATGAAATTGAAAGAATTATCCTCCAACTCCTAACCGTTGAGGAGTTGTACCTTCCACCTTCCATCATCAGCTTATCTAAATAATTTGAAAGAATACGACTAAAGGTAACATATATACATCTGATATTTAAAGATTTATCCTCCAAATCCTAACCGTTAAGGAGTTGTACCTTACATCATCAGCTCATCATCATAAAATGATGACTACCAGACGCAAATACGGGTGTAACTTCAGAAAATATACGAAAAACATAGTATGTGCCTATAAAAAATGAGAGTTTCCATCGATTTCCCTGGGATCCCATCATTAGATCCTGATATGCTGGCAATGGGACCACCTCGAAAGCATACCCTTTCGAATATAAAAAAATAATTAAATCGGTCCACAACTGAGGGAGTAATCGGGTAACATACATAAAAAAAAACATACAGTGGAACATAGAACCTCCTCCTTTTTGGAAGTCGGTTAATTATAATAAGTATTATGCGATTTATTTAACTAAACACGATTGATTAAAATGCCGTATAACCTCAATTCCAATTATAATAAGGGCATGACCAGAATCAAGTAATGACTCACAATGTATCAAGCTTTGTGTGTGACCGTCTGAAAACACCCAAAAATGTTGAATATTCTGTATTATTTGCTCGTTATTGGTGTTGTAGTAGCAGATAGATTATAGGGGAAGCCGTGTGTTGTGTGCACTTGTGCAGGTGGTGAAGGAGCTGGTGCGGCGCGAGTGCAAGTGCCACGGCGTGTCGGGCTCGTGTGCCGTGCGCACGTGCTGGCGCGCGCTGCCGCAGTTCCGCGCCGTCGCCGCGCTGCTGCGCGACAAGTACGACCGCCCCAAGCACGTCACGCTGCAGCCGCGACCCGCGAGGCTCATGGTGAGGACAACTTACCTGCACTTACTTACACTCCGTCCCTCGGAGACATGGACAATTGTCCGAGGTGTGGAACACGACTGCATGTCGTCGTGATTTAAACGATTATGTCATCGATTTCTACCGCACTAAGTGTTGTGAGTTCAATCTCTATTTATAGAACAACACTTTGCGTTACCCACTAACGTTTGTTCTGTCTAGTGTACTTTGTGTTCGTGTCATATTATGTGTTCATTAAGTCCTTAAACATATTCCTAATACATGAATGAAACTTAGTTATATAATCTTTAAATTGTAATCATGATGAAATGACGAATAAATAAATTAATTCTCCTCGCCGTGAAAGCATGACATAAGCAATCGTAACACAAAGATGACGTTGGAAATGATTTCTCTTAAGGTGGTTCGGAGGCACAAGCACGGTTCCGTGACGACGAGGCAACCGAGGAAAGCGGACCTGGTGTACTTGGAGGTGTCGCCCTCGTACTGCGAGCCCGACGCGGCGACCGGCTCGCTCGGGACTCACCACAGACAGTGCAACAGGACCTCCAGAGGTAACCACTATCTACAGTTATCACAGCAATACTACGGTTATAGCAAAAACTAGTATCGTATACCTGATAAAATTATAACCAAATGGAAATTGTGATCTTCTTATAAGAGTGTAGAAACATATTAACCAAATAACATATTAATTTTGGGTTAGTTTCGTCATCTCCTGATAAAATTTCAGGTAATTTTTATCCATTAGTCAAATATGTCTCTATCCAAAACTTGCGAAACCGAAATTTGTAGTTATTCAGCAGATAAGGTCAGAGACTTTATCAGCAGCCGGTTAAACTGAACCTTAGACTCTATGACCTTAGATATGAGATTTTCGGGTGTTTTCGAATCAGTCTGTTACTGTACCATACTGTTGCTGTGTGCAGGTGAGGAGGGGTGCGAGTCGATGTGCTGCGGGCGCGGGTACAGCACGGTGCGGCGCGTGCTCGAGACCAAGTGCCGCTGCCGCTTCCACTGGTGCTGCCGCGTCACGTGCGACACGTGCCAAGCGCGCACCGAGTCGCACGTCTGCAACTGACCCTCGCCGACACTGCTTCAACCGTACCTGACGAGACAGTATCCAAACTGTCCAACTGTCGCCCATACTTGGTACATACGAATTATGAATTAGAATATTGCGAATGAACGCAAGAAAAGACTTATTGTTGAGCACTCTGACATATTAATGGCTACTAACGCAACTTGTGACAAACGAACTCAGTGAAACGTGAGTGACGACTGGTGACGGCAGTCTCTCCAAATGTGTGTATATCCTGATAGTTGTGTAATATGTATGTATGAAAGGGGACTACTTACATTTTTAAGTTTATTATGTAAACAGACGACATTTCCACTTGCCTTTGTACTTTAATCGTAATAAATTAACAATTGCATTGCACTCACTCATTTTTATATTATAGTCATGTCTCAGTTAACTAAGGCCGATTGACCACTCTTGTAAACTAAATAAATGTCTCGTGTTTATTTACTACTCCGAACCTTAAGAGCTTCATTTTTTTTAACTAAAAAATGTGTAATTATGATCATTTATACCGTATGAACAGATTTATTCGTTGAGGAAGGCCTTTGTCCGGTATGCTGTGGAATGCAACTTGCTGATGATTATGATACCATAAGACTAGGTCTACAAAAGGATTACAAAAGGGCACTGGACCTTATGTAATCGTTAACTATAGCTATGTTCAAAATAATATTAAAATAACCCGACTGCACTACACTGTCAGCGACTAGCTCTTCGTTGACTAGTTCGGAGTTTACTAACAGCACCTGCTGTGCAATTGTTGAATGTGTATGTAAATATGTAATGTTTACTGCTATTGTAAACATGTGATTGTGCATTTACTGTAAGTATTGACGGCTTTAATGAGTGTTAGAATTACGTGTTTTGTAATGTTTGTGAGTGCTGGCAGGCGCACGGTCAACTGCAGTTCTCTGCAATGATTACGAGTGCCCAGTTGGTGCACAGTCAGCCATCCGGATCAGAGGACATTAATATTAATACTGTAGTAGTCCGTGCGCCGCCAGCACCAAGTAGTGTAGGCGCACATTCCGATTAGACGTTATTTAACTTATTCACTACGCGACGAACAACAATAAACGATTATACTACATTGTTATATGTATTATTTCCCTCAACGCAACCCAGAACAGGTAAGCAGAGGCACAATAAACACCCATATTTTGCAAAGTAAAATTTATCTAAATCAGATGGACATGTTTTGACAGGAGAGGCGTGACTATTACCAACAATCGGACACTTAAATGGTTGATAGGATAGGATGAGATGACACTTTAAGTGGTGTTAGATTAAGAACACGGTGAATCACCGTCCCTCTTCATACCGTGGGTGTAATAAAAGCCGACTAGAGGAGTTAACTAGGCACGGTAACAAGAAGGAAACTTGACAAAGACCCAACACCAAGCCTTCTGGCCATGGTATAGCAGGTCAAATATCGCTTTTCTACGGAGAGGCCTATGTCCAGAATTGAACAGTTAAAGGCTGATAGAATGAGGAGAAACAATATCACTATGCTAATAAATGTTGATTAGGGAGTACAGAATTTGTTGAGTTATCCAGATGCTGTAGATTTTATTGACTTGTGAGAGATGCCCTTTGTAGAAGTTCCCGCTGAATAAATATTCGTATGACGGCCGGTAGCGAGAGATCTCCTCCGATGACTGCAGTGAGGGCCCGGCGCTGCGACGCCCATGCGGGGCAGATCACCAGCGTATGCTGGGCCGAGTCCTCACTGCAGTCGCAGTGGTGACAGGCGGAACTCAGTTCTCTCCTGGCGACCGAGTGCAGGTACTTCCCGAAGCAACCGTGCCCGGAAAGGACCTGCGTACCTCTTAAACCACTACGCTAACCGTGCAGGCATTTTGTTTTATATTGTAGTCTGGAACAAACGAGCAGACGGTTAATTTAGACCTGGTTGTAAGTAAATCCTGGCACCCATGGACACCTGCAACTCTTTCATGAGTCACAAGTGTTTTTGCTTTCCTTTGAGTCGTATCCCCAGAATCAGAGCGAGGAGGGGTTGAAGCTCCGGGGATCACACTCATTCCGTGAATAGCGACGAAGAATTTTTTTTTTAAAGACAACTCCCGCATTAGGAATAAACACCCTGTGCCGCGGGGGACTTTACAAACATACATGAAACGGACACAAAGAATACCCAGACCCAGAACAACATTTTGTGGATCACACAAAGTGTTGTCCCGTGTGTGATATGAACCCATAACACTTGGCGTAGTAGAGAGCGGCGTGACGACCACTTAAACCACTAGGCCGACCGTGCAGTCCAATTGCTCAACAAGGGTTTTCTGTAAAGCCACGGTATCTTGGGTGATAACCCAAGTCGGTCCGTAGCAAGGCTATCTGATGTAGGTCATTGTAAGTATAATATTAGGTCTTTACCTATGAAATTGCCTTTCTTCAGTACTGGTCATTTCAAATAAAAAAAAGTTTGTAATGGCTCTATATTCTAAATTCAAATTAATTTTGTTTTAAAACCATGACATTCTATTTACAAACTCAGTCTTTTGTTTTTTGATTAGTGTTGTATTTTCATTACATTTGAACATTTTTCGTCATAATGGATACTTTAAAAATTAGTGTAATTATGGAATATGAGTTCCGTCGTGGCACCAACGCAACACAAACGGCACGTAACATCAAAAACGTTTACGGAGAGAACTGTACAAACGAACGCACAATCCGTTATTGGTTTTCCCGGTTCCGTTCTGGAAATTTTGACTTGAAAAATGAAGCTCGTGGTCGTCCGGAGACTTGGTTAACAATAATGAATTAAAGGCGATTGTGGAAGCTGACGAAACTCAATCTACAGCTGAGCTCGCAGCAGCTTTTAATGTAAGCATCAAAACAATATTGATCCATTTGCGACAAATTGGCAAGGTAAAAAAGCTTGATAGATGGGTCCACGACCCCACGACCTTAACGATCGCCAGCGCAACGTACGCGTCGAGACGTGCCTTGCGTTGCTCAACAGGCAAAGAAATTAAGGAATTTTGAAACGAATTGTTACGTGCGACGAAAAATGGATTCTGTTCGACAATCGAAAGCGCTCAGCAAGTTGGTTAGACCCTGGTTCAGCACCAAAGCAATGCCCTAAACCAAAAATGACCCCTAAAAAGGTGATGGTCACACACAACGCGCGACCCCATACTGCGCAACAGACAGTCTCCAAGCTGCATGAGCTGGGATTGGAAGCTCTCCCTCATCCGCCATACTCACCAGACCTTGCACCTACCGACTATTACTTTTTCCAAAATTTAGACAACTTTTTAGTGGGTAAAATTTCAATTCCCGAGAGGCAGTACAAAATGCCTTTGAAGAGTTTGTTGCATCCCGTCCAGCTGATTGTTATAAGAAGGGCATCAATAAACTGCCAATGCATTGGCAAAGATGCGTCGATTGCATGGGTGATTACTTCAAATAACAGAAATAAAAAAGTTTGAAAAAATAAGTACTTTCACTTATTGCATACACAACGGCAATTTCATAGGTAAAGAATTCACGCTGCTACCTATATAACAAACATAATAGGTATGTTTGTTATATAGATAGCAGCGTGAATATTAAACTAGCTGTGGATGAATCTGCTAATACCAGAACTATGGGAAGCTCTACACAATTAAATGATATAACTTTACGTCAATGTTGTTTTATAATTCCCTACTAAGAAAATATCCCCGATCCACTTAGATGTAAAAGCAAACCAAAATCACATTACAATTATGTAGGTAGGTAATCCAAGTAGTAACATTTTAACAAAAACCGACTTCAAGGTTCGACTCGATTTCTCTTGGATGCCATCATCAGATCTTAGTGTTCTTATTATGGTACCGCCGTTGGGATATCTCCTCTCCATTAAAAAAGGATCATCAAAAATCGGTTCATAAACGACGAAGTTATCCGCGGACACACGTAAAAAAAACATATATACGGTCGAATTGAGAACCTCCTCCGTTTTTGAAGTTGGTTAAAAATTAACTATTCTTGTTACATTGCACGCACGTGCGTTATCATGGGTACCTAGGACTGGTAAATGACTATAAATTAATAGTCCACTAGGGCAAACATCGTTTGTAAGCAGCGCCGGAGTTCGCAGCACACGAACCTCGACGTGGGATCAGATACTGGCCATAACTCTCTGAAACAGCGATTTCATGCAAATATCGCCGTTCACAATGATTCATGCGACAGGCATTACGCTTAGCACAATCTGTCGCCCCGTAAGCCATTTACATTCATACACTCATTACATACGCGTTATGATGATACAATACATATGAATGGGTCTGAATTTGTTCGCTGTTTTTGTTAACTAGTGAGAGTGAGAGTAGCATGAGAATCATTCGTAATTACAAATATACAATCTTATTACAACACAAAGTACACAGTAGTAGTAGTATTTCAACCAGTGAAACAATCTGTACAATCAAGTCTTCATCTTCCTAGCCTTTATTATTCCCAAGATTTGGGGTCGGCTACTAGTTAAACCGGTTTTACCTGAATATCAGTTTTTACACGGAGCGACTGGCATCGAACCTCCGCAACCCTGAGGGTGAACTTAATTCGAAGGTTGAACAAGTTGTCAGTATATTTGAGGGCACTGACTTCCCAATAACGATTGCCATAGATGTTCATGACAACCGGGACCGACGGCTTAACGTGCTCTCCGAGGCACGGGCAGGAAACACCGCCATCTTCCACACTGGCTACCGGGCTGCTAATAAGAATTTCTTGTAAGAAAAACCCAACAGCAGTTCGACCCGGCAATCGAACCCGAGACCTCTTTATCCGCAGTCGCTTACGCTAACCACTAGACCAACGAGTACCAATCTGTACAATAAAGTACAAAAAATTCTCAAAATTAAAAAAAACCCCGACATAATAACCTGAGTTCCCTTTAAGGCTTTAAAAAGTAAAAAACACATTATGCGCTTTCATTACCCCACTCGATGATATTATAATAAACGATTATTCTATTCTATATTTTTGCAGACATTCGGTTACTGTTCCCCACTTTCACCCCCATAACTTTTAAACGGCTCAACCGATTTTCATGAAACACGTCTAAGAACACTTGCACGTAACTCACCTTTCATACAAAAAAAAACTAAATTGAAATCGCTTCATCCGTTCGGGAGCCACGGTGACTCAGTCACACAGACAGACACGTGAAACTTATTATCAAGAGTAAAACATAACTTACAGTCAACATTCCTTCAGCAATTACGACATTTGACATTTATGTGAACAGCTCTACATACAACGCCATCTTCATTTCAATAAGAGTTTATTTGCTAACTATTGACGCTACTCACTAGCAGATGGCGATAGACAGCTAAACGTTCCTTTTTACGTGAATTTGTTTTTGAAAAGGTAAACCATAAGCAAAAGAAATAAAAGTATTTTCTTTATTTTCAACAACATATTCAATAATATGAATTTTACTTAAATGTTATCATTTAGTAAACATTCATCCTAATATTGCAGACTTTAACATCACGGCACAGCAGAGTTTGAAAACCTTTGACTTTTCCAAATTTTCTGCTTAGTACGAAATTAATTTCAACTGTCACTGTCATCGTCATTATCGTCAATTGTCATTTGCTTGTTTGTTGTGATTTGAATGAATCCGTTTGTAGGTTTAATGTTTCTAATATTAAAATAGTGCAGTGAATTGCTCATAACAATAAAACAATGCCAAAACCTACATGTGTTCAATGCAGCTCTGACGACTCTTTACTGTGGCGAAGTGCCGAAAACGGGCAGATATGCAACGAGTGCCACTTGGCGAACACGGCCAGCAAAGAAGCCAAAGCGGCCGACACCTCCGTGAAATCAGAACAAGAGGACAAGAGAGACGATAAAGATGACGATAGTAAAAACGGCAAAAGTGAAGGTGAAACCACGCCTGCAAAAGCTACCGGCAGAGGAACTAGAAAAAGTACGCGTTCGACTCGGTACAAGACTAAGACGCCCTGCTCGGCGGCGAGCAAGACTGTGGCGCCGCGCGGGGCGGGGGCGGGAGCGCGCGGCCGGCGCTCGCTGCTCAAGCGCGCGCCGCTCCGAGCGCCCCAGGCCACCGCCACCGTCGTCACCAGCGAGTCCATCTTCTACAGGGGCACCTACATGCAGGTGCCCGTCCTATTCTGTTACTTTATTGCATTACTTATCTTATTTTAAGGGTTCCGTACCCTAAGAGTAAAACATCTGTCTGTCACTAGGCTGTATCTCATGAACCGTGAGAGTTAGACAGTTGATATTTTCAGAGATCATATATTTCTGTTCCCGCTATAACAAAAATACTGAAAAACAGAATTAAATCAATATTTAAGGGGCTCCCCTACAACATACATGTTTTTATTGCTCTTTTTGCACTATATTGATAACAGCAACAGATAGACGCATGAAATATTCACAGAATGTTAAGAATATAGGCATATATTCACTTTAAAATAAGTATCAGAATTAAAATTAAACTACTATTTACGGGGGGCTCTCATACAAAAAATGTGTTTTGTTTTGCTCGTTTTTGTTAGTTAATGGTACGCTTAGTGCGCGAATCAGACTCGCACTTTCCCTTTTTTTTTTATTTATTTGCTATGTGTATAAATAAACATGTTTTAATTTATTCATTGATACCCTTGCAAAAAACAACTTACTGATTTTGAAATTAACAACTGTCAGCACCAAGGATTGTCAGAGCCATGTGCTGTCCTTGAATGTCAGAATATCTGTTTTTCTTCCTTTCTTTTTACCCGACTATGGTGAAGCCAGAAGGAATATTTATGTCAGTCTATGTATGGTCCACTGCAGCGCCTAAACTACTGAATTGATTTTAATGAATGAGGTGTCAATAGAAAAGTTTTCAGAGTATAGTTTTTTAGACTTTTTCTTGTTTCTCACTTTGTAACAAATATCCATACCTATATTATAAATGCGAAAGTAACTCTGTCTGTCTGTCCTGCTTTCACGGCCAAAACGCTGCTCTAATTTCTATGAAATTTAGCATGGAGATACTTTGATTCTTGAGGAAAGACATAGGCTACTCTTTGCTGCGATAACTGATGAACACGCGGGCGGAGCCGCGCGCAAAAGCTAGTGATATATATTTGAGAATGAAATTAATAAATCATTAATATTTTTTCTATAATGAAATTTTATAAACTGTTTTTTTAATGAATCTAATCTTTTTGTACCTCCTACAGATTGGTGACATAGTGTCAATGACAGACATAGATGGCGGCACGTTCTATGCACAAATCCGTGGCTTCATGACTGATCAGTATTGTGAAAAGAGTGCAGTCATTACTTGGCTTCTGCCAACAAAAGCCAGTCCACCACCGGAAAAGTGCTTTGACCCTGCCACCTATATCATTGGTAATCATTGTTGCATGTCATAAATAAATAATATTGTCCGATATCTTTTTCCAGTGCAAGAGGGAAACACTGTATTTTAATACTAGCTGGCCCACGCAACGTCGTTTACGTCTCCTTTTGCCCGTAGCGTAATAATTTTCCCCCTTTTTGTAACATTCTTCATTGATGCGCCGCTCCTATTGGTCTTAGCGTAGCCTATAGCCTTCCTCGATAAATGGGCTATCTAACACTGAAAGAATTTTTCAAATCGGACCAGTAGTTCCTGAGATCCGTAAGAAAATTGCTATTTCGTAACCCAAGGTGTGAAATCGAAAACCTATTTTTGCGTGCGCTGCAGTAACTATTGACAATAGAACAAAATAACGTAAAACAGGTTTGTAGGTCCCAGTTAGATCTACAAAAAAGTTCGCGAGAGCATATATCTAAGTATCATGGTTTAGTCACAATAAACACTTTTGTGTTCAAAAAATTTATTAAATCGTCTGAATAAAGAAACTACGTTAAATGTGTATCGTAATATTAATCCTTATCCAAATTAAGTATTATGTTATCAAGGGTATTTATGTAGAAGTAAAATACTTTTTGTTTCATCCCAATCGTACATTTCGTTTAGAAGTTATCACGAGTATAAGACGCTAAGAGTTGGTACCTAATAATGAGTTATTTGCTAAAGAGTTTTTATCAACATAATACCTAACATTAATCTTTATCCAAATAAATGTGTTGTTGATTATGTGTATTCGATCTTAGAAGAGTATAATAAATACATCTATACTAATATATAAAGCTGAAAAGTTTGTTTGAACGCGCTAATCTCAGAAACTACTGGTCCAATTTGAAAAATGCTTTCAGTATTAGATAGCCCATTTATCGAAAAAGGCTATAGGCTATATATCATGACGCTAATACCAATAGGAGCGGAGCACCAATGATGAATGTTTCAAAAACGGGGGAAAATTATCACGCTATGGGCAATAGGAGATGCAAACGACGTTGCGTGGGTCAGCTAGTATTAGTATAGATTCAAATCTTTCATTTGAAACAAAGACTTTTTTTTTCGCTAGGGACTTTACAAACATACATGAAACGGACACAAGGAACACCCAGACTCAGAACAACAATTTGTGGATCACAAAACTGTTGTCCTACGTGGGATTTGAACCCATGACACTTGGCGAAGTAGGAAACGGCGGGGTGACCGTTAAACCACTAGGCCAAACGAGCAGTCGACTCGAAACAAAGACTCTTGTGACACCTTTTGTTGTATATTTCGTATCTATTAATAAATAACTACCACATTATCTTAACATCAAAAACTTGTCCACAGGTCCAGAAGAAGACCTTCCTCGTAAGCTGGATGTAATGGAGTTTGTAATGCATGCCCCTTCAGACTATTACAAAGCAAGCAATAGCCCATACCCCCTCACTGACCACGAGGTACATGACTACTCAGGGTACGTGTGGACCTCGCTGGAACCTAAAGAAAAAGTTTAGACTAGTACCTGTTGTATAGCATTTAATGTAATTATACCATTTTATAAACATGTTCCGTATTATTTATGTTACCCTAAAGTACATAGAGTTGGTAAGTACTATTTAAGTTATTGGCATTTATACTATTAAAAATTTTAATAAATAAATATAAACTTCTCAATATTGTAGTTGAAACTAGCACAAATATACAGGGCTGGAATTTTGTAATGGCACCTGAAAGGAAAGTACACTTAATATTGTAGATGGAAAATTTTACTCAAAGAAAACATTCCTTTATTTTTGAAAAGAAAGAAAACTGCATTCAAAGAATTTCGATAATTCACTTGCCTTACCGGGAATGGAACTGACTAAAATCTGTAAAAATTACACCCTGTACTTAAATATGAAATTAGAAATTATGAAAAATATGGTTGTGTTAGTCCACATGTACGAAGGTCATTTAAACACTGTCAAGCACCTTGAAATACTGGATCACTTAAGAAATGACTTAAATGGTTTCCCCGAGGAAGAGCGAAACAAGTTCAGAGTCGAAATTTAGAATATGATTTACAATATTCAGTACAACACGTATTAAAGGTTAGTAGAAATTAATTCGTTAGAAGAATACATTTGTGTTGCCAAGAAAATGGAGCCCATTTCGAGCAACTAATTAAATAGTTTACCATTTTTGTAAATAATTAAAATAATATATGGATTTCCTCTCATTTGATTTATCAAGTTTACTAGAGAGATTTCATCCTTATAATTGACCCTAACGATCGATGCAATAAAAGTACAGGGTGTATTTTTTACAGATTTTAGTCGGTTCGATTCTCGGGTGTGGCAAGCGGATTTTTGGAAATCTTTGAATGCAGTTTTCTTTCTTTTCAAAAATAAAATTATGTTTTCTTTGAGTAAAATTTTCTATCTACAGTATTAAGGTACTTGCCCTTCAGATGGCATTACAAATTTCACCTGTATATTAGCAACCCATCCGGTTTCGCAAAGGTGCATTGAGTTATGTATGGATCTCAGATCAAATAAAAAAAGGTAGATAACGCGCCGCCTTGTTCTTGTTGAAGCATAAAAAGGCTCGTAGTTCCAAATAAACACGCGATAGTCGCGATACGCACTAACTATGCTATAAACTGGGATACTTTTCGTCAGTATCGTATAATTGTCGATACTTGTACGATACTGACGAAAAGTAGCGTAGTTTATAGCATAGTTAGTGCCTAACGCGTGTGTTTACTTTGAACTACGAGCATTTTTTCATTCTTCAACAAGAACAAGGCGGTGCATTATCTACCTTTTTTTATTTGACCTGAGGTGTGGATTAATTAATTGTAATATTTTTAAACTACACTACATAAAATGTTGTACCTTTGTATATACCTAAGTAAATAAATTTTATCTGAAAATTTAATTTACATGTAGGTGCATTCAGCGCCGGGTGCTATGAACTGCTCTGTCCTCCATTTTAATTTTCTGAAAGCTTTGATAGTCAATAAGACGTAGACTAATTATACCTATATAATTATCTATACACACCACATACCTAGTATACCTACACATGATTTTCACAAGTTTGTAACTTCGGTTTCTTTTGCTTTAATTAAACAGGGCATTGTGCATGCAACGTTTTATAGGATTGACATGCTTTTCAAGTGGGATACATTTTGAACATTGTAATAGCGTGTATATTATTATTATTAACAAAACGAATACACAAATGAAACATTTAAAAATAAATGATGATCAGTAATTCGAAGTTAGTTACAGTTAGTTAGAACGTAATACATTAAACATAAGTATTTAAAAATGACAAGTTCGATTTTCACAACAATCGATCATCAACATCGGCATCCTTGGTTTGATTAACTGACACTTGACAGTTGACATACTTGACAATTGACAGTGACAGTCGGTGAGGTGAGTCGATCAGTCGAATCGAAGTATTTCGAAGTAAATAGCCAGTTTGCACTTATAAATATTTCATACAAAAGTCTAGTTTATTAATAACTGCAATGAGTCGCAAAGAAGCTCTGTCGTCATTTATCCAGCAGATACACGGCCGCCCGGTCGTGGTCAAACTGAACAGCGGTGTTGATTATAGAGGTTAGCTTTAGCGGCCGCCGGCCAGTTGCCGAGCGGTGCTTATTTACTTTACCTTGAATAACTTGGCTCAATGGGCATGACATAACTTTATGTTTACAATGATTTTTAAACGTTTAACATACATTGATTATCTGTTGCTGCTGCTGTTGTTTACTTTATTGCCATCATAACCTTTTATTGTGAACTTTTTGTTTTTATCTCAACAGACTTCAAATGGTCTTCCTTATTCTGATGATATTACTAGTTAGTAGTTACTAGTTTGTATTTTCTGATCTTTCACAATTTACATAATGTAACCCTAATAACTTACTTCATCAACTTAATCCTAAAACAGTTGACCTCTTAACTCTCCCTACTGTATGTTTATAGTTCTGTTATAGAATTGAACCAGCTATATATGTATACAATACATTTTTCAGGAGTGCTGGCATGCCTAGATGGCTACATGAACATAGCCCTAGAACAGACAGAAGAATATGTGAATGGTCAGCTGAAGAACAAGTATGGTGATGCATTCATCCGCGGCAACAATGTCCTCTACATCAGCACACAGAAGCGGAGGATATAACAATTTAGGATATATACAAATATGAGTTAAGATAGGGTTAAGGATTAATTAAAACATATTCATACACAAGTACATTATGCATATATTTCCCTGCACCATTGAAATCCCTGTTGTTACTCTGGTCAAGTGTGGTACAACTTCACATCTCCGTATTCCTGAAAACAAACATTTGAAGTGTTCAGAAAGTGTTTTTACTAGTTTTATCGCCAGTTTTCTTCCTAATGTGTGTGCAAGTGTCACATATTTCAGACAATAGTAGGAAGAAGGTAAAGTTAATGGACAGGACAAGAGAGCTAAGGGGTAAGTTACACTGCGAGTGTGGAATAGGGAAATTGGACTGCAGTAGGACAATTTTTTTTATAGAAGCCTGCCAAAGTGACTCGACTCTGCCTGATGGCAAGCATGAGTCACTATGGCAAAGCCTAGTGAATTGTTTTTTCTCACCCCACCAAGTGACCCAGGATGCAACACACATGCGCTGGTAGGGTCATCATAATTGATCTAAATGATAGATAAGTCACAGCTTATTTAAATAAATTGTTAAACATATTTTGCAGAATATTTGTATCCTTCAAAATTACGCTGACTACAATGTTGTGATAAGTATTGTTGTTCATCCATCACCATTGTGAAAACAACTGGTAATAAATTATGCTTATCATTTATTTAATAGCCAAGGGAAGGACCTAGTCTAGATGATGATCAATGTAATATGTTCTGTAAAAAGTTCATCTAAATCCTAATTTGAAATAGTTTTTTCATTATTTTTATACTGTGTATTAAAAAAAATAACAAATTAGTTCCTTTAGAAAAAAGTGAATATTATGTAGGTGGTTATCATTCATAACATCATCATACCCAACAAGGTTTGGTAACCCCTATCCACCATGAGCACTATAATGAGATGGTTCTGGCCATCACTCATTTTCTACATATCCCTTGTCGTCAAGGAAGGAATGGTTACTCAATCATTTAGATTTTTCATTTAATATAATGTACTTGTAGAATATAAGCAAAATGGTAGTAGTACTAGGCAGCGAATGTGTACCTTTATCCTGTCCCACTTTTCTGTTGATCTTGAACTCACACATACAAATGTATTATAAACTAGCTGACCCACGCAACCTCGTTTGCGTCTCCTATTGCCCATAGCGTGATAAATTTCCCCCGTTTGTGAAACATTCTTCATTGGTGCTCCGCTCCTATTGGTCTTAGCGTGATGATATATAGCCTTCGTCGATAAATAGGCTATCTAACACTGCAAGATTTTTTTAAGTCGGACCAGTAGTTCCTGAGACATTAGCGCGTTCAAACAAACTTTTCAGCTTCATATATTAGTATAGATTTAGCAACACAAATAAAATGCTAAAATAAACTAATTCTTTAGTGACAACTAAATTCATCAAACAAATCAGAGATTTGCCTACACTCACTAGACACCTGCTGCAATGCCTACCCCAGCTATCCTGTGTTGTATCTTTACCTTATTCTCATTATTGCTGTTCCTGGGACCTTTACCGTTGCCTAAATCCGCAATCAGTCTTTCCCCCCTGTAGCCGTATTCTTTCGCGTATTGTTGTCGAGCAGATGTCCCCGCGCTTGGCTCGAAAGGCACCTCCACTCGATAGTTCAGGATCCTTCGGTCGAACAGAGGCGCCCAGAAGCTGGAGTAAATGAGCGCGCACTCACTACACACGAACACGGCCAGCAGCAATACGAGCGACTTAGGCAACATGGTTCATATAGCACAGTACACTCGACACTGGCGCGTGCTCGATAAACACGAGCGCTTAGAAGCGTCTCACAACATAGGTAGGTAGTTTGTGCGCAAACATCTTTGTTTGGTGAGTTGACTTCGTTCAAGGATGTCGGGTGATGTGATCTAATGCGGTATTTACTACCTGTTTGATTACCTTATTTGTATTGTTTGGATCTATTTACTACTCTCAATATTAGTTTCAGCAATAGTAATCTGTGTGATCCTATGGTTCTCAGTTCCATAACCGGGTTGGGAAATTGTTACATTATTTTATTTTGTTATAAAATGAAATTATCAATAACAGACTCCCGTTTGGAAAAGCGTTTAAAATATAGTTAACGAAAAACGGTCGGAAGTTTATAAAAGGATAATAATAAAGGAGAAAGCTAGAATTTGATTGAAGGGTAGATTTAATCAGTGTGAAGAATAAGTGTCATACCCTTCTAAAACAAAGGCGACAGGGCGAGCTGATCACGCCTGCCTGGCCGCGGTCCAATGGTTGATTTTGAGAAGTTGTCTGTACGCTACTCGGCGCGAGAATTCTCTATATCGTGATACAGAATTAGCAGTCACTCCGTAGTGCAGAGTGTCTTCAGTAGATGGCGTTGTAGTACGTTACACTGTACGATAAGCGTCAGTTAATCGCTTTCTATATACTCTTTTATCGTTTATTGTGTTGTATCATCATGTATTTGCGCTATTTAGCTGCCTCCAAGCATGCAACCTTTGAGCCACAAGAGTTGATTGACGCGTATAGACGTTCGTTTTACTACGAATCAACATGGTAATAATTAGTTCTCCCTACATTGGCAATGGCGCATCAGCGCATGATCCCACTTCAATCATTAAATAATTAAGAAAATTACATAGTTCATTTAAATTAGTTTATTATACAGTGACTTAATTAATAATGTCTACTTATCGCTAATATATGTACACCTATCTCTCATTAATTACCTAGTAATATAATGACTATAGAGAAGTGATGGTTCAGTAGATGCCCTCTAGCGGCGAGTAGCTCTTGTACTGGTACAGCTCGGGCCCGCCGTAGCCGTACAGTAGCTTGCCCTTG
Organism: Diaphora mendica; assembly: GCA_949125395.1. Classification (NCBI taxonomy): domain Eukaryota; kingdom Metazoa; phylum Arthropoda; class Insecta; order Lepidoptera; family Erebidae; genus Diaphora; species Diaphora mendica. The sequence goes on from OX421334.1 coordinate 17,812,474, forward strand.
CCGTTCTCGTCATAGTATGGGTAGCGGTAGTTCGGCCTGCAACGTGAGATCGTAACATTAATAACCCAAACTGACTCGACAAAAACTTACACTTTTGATATAAGTTAAAGGAACAAATTAATGTAAGTAACCTTTCGAAGTACTGGAAGTTGGGCGCCCTGGGCTGCGGTAAGGAGGAGTCTGCCGACAGACACATGGACATCACCAGTGCTACCTGAAACAGGTCCAAGTATGTGTTTAATTTCTTGTTAGTGTTTTATTTGAGGAATGAATCTTGAATTTCAAGTCGATAGGTATCCTTTTTATTCTGGATACTAATGTGTTGATATGTATTGGTATCTAACTGATGTGTATGTATAAGAAAATTACAAAAAAAACTGATTTCAAGAACGACCATATTGAGATGGGTCCCCTCGGGAAGCACCAGCTTTCAAATAAAAAAAGAATCATCAAAGTCGAAAGTTATGAGGTAACAAAAAAAAACAGTCGAATTGAGAACTTCCTCCTTTTTTGAAGTCGGTAAAAAATATAACACAGAAGAGTTTGACAACATTTTAACAGGCAGAGAAGCTGGTTGGTTGGTTTGTTCTTCGTTCCTTCAACACTAGCCGGCACACACAGACAAAAACTGTAAATATTGCTTAGTACCTTAGCATTACTTTGTGCAGTGAGTTTATTTGAAATAACGTACAAACAGACATTAATTTTATTTACCAAAGAGAGTAGGTAATAATATTAGTGCCACCTTAGTAAGCGACAGTATCTAATGCTAGTATTGTCTGCTTAGGTCGGAAAACGTAGGTAGGCCTACGAAGACCTATACGAAATCCAGGCTTACTTGCATATCTTATTGCTTAACCTTACACCACACTTTTACATTCAAATTGTAGGACACAGACACCGTTTCACGACACTGCTTATACAACATCCGAATGACACGGTTAAAAAGAGAGAGAATAACTAGGTACTGACCAGCGCTAGAATGTACTTTAAACACTCCATCTTTGTAACTAAACACTGTCAAAGTTTATGCACTGCCTATGCTTCTTTTTTTCACAAATGGAACGCGTAGTATGCACTTGCTTTCTGCGTCAGTGCAAGTGTACGTGCGCCTCCCTGGCTCTTGGTTACAACACTAGTGAGTCAGGCGACGATAGCTAGCGGTCCTCGGTGGAAGGGAAAGCAGCTCTTGAATGTTAATGACACCGTGACGTAAAACCGCATCGCCAGCGCAGACCAACATTACTAATGAATATTAATGAGGACGACGGACCTTTGACAATACTTGCCATAGATCAGGTCGAAAGTGCCGGTGCTACAGTGATGTGCTCATTTACTTTTTTAAGTTGTCTTTCTAGCAACGCGACGCTATGATCATAAAAGTCTGTACATTTCTAGATACCTACTTAGGTACTTCCAGTAACACGATCATTGTTTGACTGTATTCGGATAAGGTATCTGTAATAGCTAGTCTCTTATACCTAAATTGTTAGCGGGTTGGAATGAAAATACAACCCCCTATTTTTCAAAAATGTTAGTAATCGCTTGAAGGCAGTCAAAGAGTTTATTATACCTAAGTTTGTACTGGTTAGTACGAACATTGGATCCGAAATAAGTACGGCCGTTATGTCGGTCACAGGTTGGACTAGACGCTCTATATCATGTAGGTAAAGATTTTGGCAAAACAAAGTGAAAGTAATAGACGCTACGGCAGCGAGTGCGTGAGCCGCGTCGCGCTTCGAGAACGACTCGACCGCGTAGTGTTGTGTAAGCATGCGACGTAGTGATGTAACACAACTGACCCTCTCTACACTTACCTACGTGCTTACTGTACTCAACCCTCGGCCCAGGATATCCATGAAGTTCAGAGATACGACAAATATGATACCAGGTAGGTACTTTATATTTACTTACATCTAGCTATCAGTTCGGTCGAATGTATGCATTAACATATGATTTAAAATTATATTACAATAAACTGAAAACTACATAAAATCTACTTAGATAATGATGAGATACTTTAGATAAAAATGAGCCAATGACTTCTCACAACACGCTCGCTATGTTGTACATTGAGGATTTTTTCTTAATCTTAATGTTGTCATTTCGGTTGGTTACTCCCACTTCCGCTTAATACAATGATACTAGTAGCCCGACACCTCTCACACCCGCCTCCTGCTCCCAAACTAGGCAGAGCCGGTACTCCGGTCACCAAACTGCTGATAAATATACTTAGATTGATCTAAATACATATCATAAACTAGTCGACCCACGCAACCCGTTTGCGTCTCCTATTGCGCGTAACGTGATAATTTTCCCCCGCTTTAAAACATTCTTCATTGGTGCTCCGCTCCTATTGGTCGTAGCGTGATGATATATAGCCTATAGCCTTCCTCGATAAATGTACTATCCAACACTTTTTCAAATCGGACCAGTAGATTAGAGATTATATATCCTGAGATTAGCGCGTTCAAACAACCAAACAAACTCTTCAGCTTTATAATATTAGTCTAGATTACACCCAGACACAGAACCACAGTCCTTGTGCTAACGGATTAAGAAGACGGAGTGTCAGCACCCCTAATCATCCCATGGGTGTCGTGAGAGGCGACTAAGGGGCAAACTACTACTACAGCACAACATCACTGCAAAGAGAAGGAAAACTCAAAACAAGGTGTATAGGGATGTCAACCCGTCTGGCCAGCCTGTTATAGTTTGTTCATTTTCATAGTGTCATTTTGATCGTGCCGCCACCCCGGCGCGTGCAATTCATTGTCAAAGGAACGCCGACACAATATCACACAAGCCGCCTGCGCCCGGCGCCGTCCGCCCACTAGTATAAACAAAATGTTATACTTAATTGTGGGCGTGTGCCGCGCGCGGCTACCTTGAGTCGTGTCGGCGTTCCCTTGTCAATGAAACGCACGCGCCGGGGCGGCACGATTAAAATAACACTATGAAAATGAACAAACTATATATAGTAGGCTCAGAACCTCCTTTCCAAGGAGAGGCCTATGTGCAGCAGTGGACTGTTAAAGGCTGATGATGAAGCTCTTCGCATAAAGATTAGTCACGGGTGGGAATCGAACCCACGACCTCTGGATCAGGAGCAGGCAGGCACCGACCCCACCAATTATTTGATTTAATCAAAGTGTCACACACACACAAGGTCAAAATAAAATAAAAACATTCAGAATTACATTCATTTATTTTTCCTTTTTCATACTACAAACTTATGAAATTCGTTCATAATAAAGCTATAATCGTTCATAAACTATACAATATAAAAAGTACGATTAGATATTCGACGCATGCAAAATGTGCGCTTTACAACTAGTTTATTTAAAGGTATTTAGGTACAATATTCACAATAATATATAATATCAACTTTGAAAGTTCGACAAGTGGCTTCAGCTCTCACGGAGATATTGACTAGAACATTACTAAGTATTTTTAATACATGTATCGCGGCAGCTGCACTCACTTGACACCCAGTCTGATAAACACACGCGAATGGAATATGGTAGTTGACACCTTAGTCAAATCAGTTACTTTTTATTACCTGTCAAAACGATCACTTTGTATGAAAAATGTACTAAGAACTAACTTGTGACGTCACTGTTTTAGACTACTCAATTGAGCAACATATTTCAATGTTTATTTGATTAAAATTTGTAATAGAAATGCTAAGTTGTAATAATTATATTTTTCAAAACGTTTTGTAATATCGTTTTAATGAAGGAGACATCGGTATTTATTTACGATACAGTCAACTACCCTATTGGGTGCCTCTGAGGCCGAGTCGACTAGAAACCATTCCGTGAAACGTTTCTTAGTTTCAGATGTGACTTAGGGAAGAATTATATCAGAGCCGGGCGTGCCGTGTACGAGTCCCGGATGTAAGATGATGATGATCTAGTTACACACTTGAAATATTTCATACATTTTTTTCTTGTATAAAGCAGTTTATCTTACACAGTGCATGATCTGTGTCCCGTCCGGACTCGACTAAGTAACATAAGACGCCGACTTCGGCCCGGTCCGGACACGACCAGCTCTAATATAAATCTTACCTTAATCGACCAAAGTGTAAACTAGTCTACTAAGTATTTTCTTTTTAAACTTTGTACATTAAAGTGTAAATACTGAAAGACCTTTACGTTCACAACAACAGCAATTTAAATCAGTCATGTTAAACAGCCGATGTGAGGGTTTCCATTATAGCGTGTTTTAATCAATATATTACTGTAAGTGTTAGCCGCTCACTCTGATTATAATACACTTATAATTACAAAATGCAAACATAATTACGGTAGTTTGACTACGTAACGATAATTCACAAAACAAAGGAACAGGAGATAGATATCTACGTGTACTAGGCACTACGCGGTAAAGGTACTACGTGACGTATATACAATATCTAGGAGATTAGGTCGGTCATACCGCCGTCATCACGGTATCGTCGATACTTAAGACACGAACTTAAACTATAATTTACACATTAACTTTAAATAACTCGTACTAGGTAACGAAGGCGAAAATGTAATACAAACAAAACGTAATATGTGAGCGGTCTGAAACTTTCCGATTCAATCAGTCTCTTTGAATTTCACACACTTCTCTTGGCGATGCACGATGCAAACGCGAGGATGCACAAATACAATTAATAGTTTGTAGTGACGAGTGTCGCTATCTTCACTTTGAGGTCGGAAAATTTTCAGAACCCTTAAACGACTTATTACTATATTCACGAGGCTAAAGTCCATTCGTTTAGATAGTGTCGATACACACGCACGCAATTGTTGTTCTTGTTGTGACGTACGAATATAATCATTCATTCAAGTTAGGTGTTTTTTTTTATTACTCATACAAACAAAAAGGTAGTAAACATAAGTAACATGAAAAATAAAACATCATCTTCCTAGCCTTTATTAAAACATTATCAGTTTACACGATACAAGAGTCAACAAACACAACCGTTCATTACACACACTGCTTCGGTGTAAACTGACAAATTATATTTTATTCGTGGGTGTACGGCGCAAGCGAACCTTTGATTTCGTCATGGCATTCCTTTGACATTGGACGGCGGCGCGATCAAAGCGACCGTATCTAAGCGAATGGACTATACCGATGGTGTTCGCTAGTGACGTCAGTGCTGCAGCGCGCCGGCGCGCAGGGCGTGCTCGCGCAGCGCGTCGGCGGCGCGTTGCGCGAGCGTGCGAGGCCGCGTGAGCTGCTCGGCCGCGCGCAGGAACTTGTGCTGGTTGCGTCTGCACAAGCACACACGTTACACTCACAGCGCGAGCCCGACCGCCGCGTGGCGCTCGTCTCTCGGGCAGCGCCGGCTGTCCCGTCTGCTCGTTTGCCTCTTTCATTTTAAAATAAGAAGCGCCACTCGTTCCCGTCCGAGAACCGAGGCTTTATTGTAGAACCGGGCTCGATCTAATTTGTACGTTTTTTATTTGCCAACAATTCCATCCTAACAATATTCCCGTGTCAAAAAAAAACAAACAGAACACCCAGTCTCGGGAGAACGATTTATGGATCACTAAAGTTCTGTCCCGTGTGAGGTTTGAACCCACAAACCGCTACACCATTCTTCCCGTCAAATATTTCAATATAAGCAGGTAATCGAAGGAGCTCGACCCGAATCCCGAGCCGAAAAGAAATCCTGTTGAAACGGATTTAACAATATAAAATAAACTCGACGACGACGCTCACCTGATGTACTCCGCGGTGTCGACGAGCAAGTTGTCGAGTTTGTGCTCGTCGATCTCGTCCATGGCGCACTCCTGCATGAGCGGCGGGTTGAAGCGGTAGTAGTTGCCGGCCGGGATCAGGTCGTTCAGCACCAGGTGCACGCCTACACATTACAATTTGTATATGAATAGCTTTCGATTTACAACATATTATTATATTGTATTTTGTATTTTTCGAATTATAAGAATTTCAAATATGAATTAAATAAACGTAATCAAAAAGTTTTCTTGTAATGAAAAAGTAAGGAAAAAACCGATCGCGTGTATCTACAACTATATCTAAAGACGCAGATGGTCATCACTTCGTCAATCAATCAAATTGCCTAAAACACAGGTCTTACCTAGATCAGGCAGATCATTAAATTGAAATATTGACCTTACATAACAATGAGTTCACGACTTGTAATTTGGTAGGATGATAAATACTTAGTTCTAATCGTATAATTATTTAAGAATTAACAGTTTGCTAATTTTAAGTTAAGTCTTGAGAAACACCCAAATCTTGTACATTGAGTATGGAATAAATTTTATTTTAACTATATTCGCCGTTATGAGTATGGCCGTAAGGTTCATAGTTCAGTGGCGTAATGTATTGTTACGAAGAAAGATCCTTCCAGAACAAGACTCGACACGGCTAAACATCATGAATGTCCCCGTCGGATTCTTGAGGCACAGAATAATGAATCTTACTTCGATAAACATAGTGTCGAATATAGGTTGATTGTCGCGCGGTTGATTCAATCACATTCGCCGTCATGTTCTTGGAACTGGTCAATGACCTTTCTGGAATGTACTAGTAACAACGGCATGTAATATTCTTGTGGGAGTTCAGCTTGTTCAGTTTGAGCTACAGTGTAACAAATGTCAGAGTGATATCAGTGATTATCCGAGCTATCTCTATGACAATTAAGGACTATTATTTTGAGTTTTATACTGTGCTTTTAAGATTGTTTTTAATATAGCCTCTTTTACTCGTCAGAAGGTTTGTCCCAAATTCATCGAATCCTAACACGTAAGCGTAACAGTATTATTATTAGAACCCATCTAGAAGTCGCACGGCCCAGACTGAACATCGAGTCTTGCCCGACTACGAGGAAGCTCTCTGGCGCATACCTTCGGTGTCGGTGGCGGAGTCGAGGATCTTGTTGAACTTGTCGCGCCAGCTGGTTTTGGGCGCGTGCTGGTCGCCGGCGAGCTGCGCCGGGCGGTAGTCGTGGTGCGGCGCGAGGGCCCGGCCCGTGCCCACCGACACGAGCGCGCCGCGCGCCACCTCGCGCGCGCCGAACACCAGGCGCGCCTCGTGCAGCCCCACGCCGGCCGGGTTGTTGACGACGATGCCGCCGTCCTGGTGCAGCAGCCCGTGCAGGCGGAACTCGTCGAAGTACGTGGGCGCGGCGGCCGAGGCGCGCACGGCGTGCCACAGCAGCGCGCGCGACGTGCCGGGGAAGGCGGAGCGCACGCGGTAGCCGGCCGAGTACGAGCGGAACAGGTAGGGCGTCAGGCGCGAGCCCGCGTTCACCACGCACGACACTATCGCCAGCTGCCGACCGACACGAACGCTCACTTTTACGTATCACAGCCGTACAAAATAACATCTACGTCTAACAATAGGGTATTTTACTGTATATGAAAAAAAACTAAAAATATATTATTGAGATGCCTTGGGCAAAAAGCAGTCGAAACATGTTAGTTTTAGTTCATCAAATATATATCTATACTAATATTATAAACGCGAAAGTTTGTAAGTATGGATGGATGGATGTTTGTTACTCTTTCACGCAAAAACAACTGAACGGATTTGGATGAAAGTTTACAGTAATATAGCATATACATCAGAATAACACATAGGCTACTATTTGCCGCGATAACCGACATACGCGCAAGCGGAGCAAACCAAAGTTTTCAGTTTTTTTAATCTGTTCTTTAACATCATGAAATAGTAACCGTCATGTTATTACGTCAAACGGCTTTGTAAACTAAAGTGTCAACTGTCAATTGATCAGCGTTTGCTTTAAATTGTCAGCGCATTTGTTTTTGTTTACTAAGCCAACTGACGTCAATACCACAGAGCAACATGGCGTCCACTGCGTCCAACGTTTTTGACAAATTAAGCGCGAAATTTGAAAATGAAAATTTTTAATGCATTTTAATGACACTTATCGACTGAATAATGTTTTTGTTTTTTTTGTGGTTTAATAACACTATGGAATGTAATTAAGACGCTTTACAAAAATAGGGGTAATACTCTATTTTATAATTTATGCGAGCTCTATCGGGCCCACTCCTCGCTGCCGATACTTTTACGAAGGCGGAACGCGCGCTCACCTTGGGCATGTCGTTTCTGTTGCAGTTCGCGAGAGTGCAGTCCTTGAGGTTGTCGCGCAGCATCTTCTCCCAGGCCTGCGTGTCGTAGTAGGAGTGCGTCCACACCAGGCGCGAGGCGCCGCCGATGCGCGACGTGTTGCCGAACATGTCGCGCGCCAGCGTGCGGTACATGCGCCGCGCCTCGGACAGGCTGCCCACGCCGCCGCCCACCACGGCCGCGATGATGGCGCCCGTGCTCACGCCCACGATGTAGTCGAACAGCTCGTGCACCTTGCGGCCCGTCAGCCGCTCCAGGTGGCGCAGGATCTCGATGGCGATGATGCCGCGGATGCCGCCGCCGTCCAGCGACAGCACGTTGGCGCCCGCCCAGCGCGGGGGCGCCGCGTACCCCACCAGCGCCAGCGCCTCGTTGGCGGCGCCGAGCGCACTCGCCGCGCCCGTCTCGCTCCCCTCGCTCCCCTCGCTCCCCTCGCTCCCCTCGCCCGCCTCCCCCGCCCCGCGCCGCACCCGCAGCAGCGCGCGCACCGCGCCCTCCTGCATAAGGCACATTAGTCACATTTAACGAATATGTAATGTAGATAATACTAGATTAAAAATAACGCTTAGCGAGGCCACGTTCGCTGAACACTTCACGTCGTCTTCCGCATGCTCTTATATTTTCTTTCATTGTAATGGCTCTTCGCACAAAAAGATCGAACCGATTCAACATGTATCTATCACTACATGGGTACTTGTAAGTTAATATCGTTCACATTTTCGAGGCAAATCAACTTCACCTACTTTTAAATACACACATCAAAAGTGTCTAGGGATCAACATATGTGTCTAGGAATCAACATATATTTTTGCAATAACTTTTCTCCTAATTGATATTAATTAAAATTTTCTTTAAGGATTCATCAAATAAAGTGTTTTCGTTTGTCACAGTAACGATAAACCAAGTCACCTTTGCATTAATAAAGAAATTTGCCATTTTCCTAATAAAGGGATTTTGACATTTGAACCACTAACATTAAAGTTCGAAAAAAAGACTGAAATAACAGTTTTCTTTAAAATTTTATTAGGTAACTTAAACAATTAATAATCCGTGTTTCTACCGCGAACACTAACAACACAAGAACATCGGTTTGGCATACTCAAAATGAGTTCATCCAAACACGCTGTGGAATGGCCGCCCATGTTCGTTGCAACAACAAAAAAAGGTATTCTTGCGACTGGATACCCTCCATATTCGGCAGAGCTCTTCTCTGTAGCATATCCCATGCATGCTCAATCGGGTTCAAGTATGGCGACTGAGCAGGCCAGGGCCAAAGCCACATCTCAATCTCAAGAAATCCGCATAAAAATGCTTGATCCCTAGACACTTTTGATGTGTGTATATAAACAAGTACTTTAATCAAATGATGATAACCCAGGAAGAGGAAGGAAAGTAAAGTAGGTGTGGCCTACCTTGATGGCGTAGTCCCTCGCCTCGGGATACTCGTTCAGGTGGTCGATGAGCCGCTCGACGCGGCGCAGCACGCTCTCGGGCGACTGCGCGCTCTCGATGGCGCTCACCACGTAGGCGGTGCGCGAGTGGATCGACGTCTGCAAACAAACGACGTGCTCAAATCTACGTCAACATAAGACGTAAACATAGGCCTCTGTTTAGAAGAGAGGTTTTGGCATACTTTACCACGCTGGCAAGACGGGTCGGTATAGATAGGGTTTGTGTCAAGTTTTCCGTCTCTTTAGAGTGTAGTGCTGCTGTCCTGCGTAGTTTGGCCCGTACGTCACCCACGGGTTGCAAAGAGAGACCACGTAATGTTAATCCACCATCACATGTACATGAGTAATAAGTTTATACGTACAATCTATCGGATTTATTTCGTGAAAAACAACAAGAGCGTGTAACAGGAAGCCAAGGAACAGTTCGTTTCATAAAAGAAGCCCTCCAGAAGCTGCAGTCATGCGACCGAATGTTGCCAGCCTTTGCAATTAAATTTCCCAAAACTCCTAGTTAGCGGGTAGATTCCTAGTAGGATATAGGTGGATCCAACAACGTTTAACTACAACAAACAGGACCGAGTTGTCATAATCGTTTCATTTATCGCCGTGGGACTTCTTTCGTGCGGCGAAGTTGGTATAGTGTGCGGTTCTCGTTTTTATGTTATACATCAATCCCGCTCGTTTTGTTTACGTCAAACTGGTAATGCGGTTGGGTAAAGTTCGAATCTGTTCAGTTCTTCATCTTTTTAATTGCAAATGAAGTGCAATAGACAAAAATAACTTTTTCGAACATAGCCCATAGGTATTTAAGTTCTTCCTTTTTTTAATTTTGACTGGTACTTAAAATAAATAATTATTGTTAGAACATTAGACAAAGGTCACACGAAATGGCAAGCAGCCAGAGGACGACCTCACCGGACAGACTGATCAAGTACCGCGACTTGTCCACATTTCTAATACATCAACATTAATGATTTATGTTTGATGTTTTTGCGGGCACCTATTACCTTCTTTACCATTGCAGTTGGGTCAAGTGCATCCTTAAAAGAATTATATTACTTGGTATATGTCACAAAAATTATCAGGAAATGTGGAGGCCCCGGCCTCAAGATTTGCAAGTAATCTCGGCCGGCATTCGATATGGCCATGATGTAAGATTAGCAGTCGGTAGAAATTGTGCGTAGTTGCCGTTGCATAACATCGTGTGATGTTTCGGCAAATATGTGGCCACCGAGCTGAAAACATGTTGATAACATTTGACTATTTACGCATCGGTACATAATAGTAAATAAAAAGCACGTGCTGCGTACCTCACCGCGTACCTCACCGCGTCGCGCGTATATTCTACGCATTACTCATGCATCATACACTTTAATTCGACTTCATCTTTAATATCTTCTGTTTAGTACGATCAAGGCATTTTTGTTCAGTTTACTAAAAATTATAAATCGTTATTGTGTAGGTAGGTGTAGCATTTTTAACCGACGAAAGAAACCGGAGGAGGTTCTGAAGTCGACGTGTATTATTTTTTTATGTATGAGCACGTATAACTTTTTACAGAGTAGCCCGATTTTAATTATTATTTTTGTATTCGAAAGGGTATGCACCCGGGGTGTTCCCATTGCCACCATATCCATTCCAAGGAAATCAAGGGAAACCCTTACATTTTATAGGCACGTACTATGTTTTTCATATATTTTCTGAAGCTATTAACGTATTTACATCTGGTAGTCATCATTTTATGATGATAAACTGATTATGGAAGGTACAACTCCTCAACGTTTAGAAGTTGGAGGATAATTCTTTCAATTTCATACGTATCTATAGATCTATAGTTGTAAAATTTCAAGTTATTCAGATGAACTGATGATAGAAGGTAAAACTCCTTAGCAGTTCGGGGTTAGAGGATGATTTCAATAGAATACGTACGCATCGACATTAATTTGTTTATTATTTAGTAATTCACATGAGCTGATGATAGAAAGTAAAACGATTAGGGGTTAGAGGTGATTATTTAAATACCAAATACACGAATAGGGCCTTAGTTGTATTCTTTCAAGTTGTTTGGGTAATCTAACAGGTAAGATAGAACTATGATGATAGATAGATAGATAGATGATAATTTAAGATACCGATCTAGTAACTAGTAGTCTGTAGGAAAGAAACGACGTGCAAAGCTGATGTTTGGATTAGGCAAAGGGCACCTACACAGTGGGTTTGTTTAAATATTTACAAGGCATTTTGCTGGGCTCTAAGATTTAAAGAGCAACACCATCTAGAGTGGTTACGGGACTCAGGGAATTTTTTTTTTCATAAATTACAGACGAAAAAAGCGGAGGAGGTTCTCAAGTCGACGTATATATATATTTTATGTATGTCCACGCTTAACTTTGATTTAATTAACGCTAATTATTAAATCAGCGTTGCTCTACTACCTAGCTCTGTACAGTAGCCCGATTTTAATAATTCTTTATTTATTGCATAGAGTGTACCGCGAAATTGATTCAATATAAATTTGGAAAAAATAACTTGAAAAAAAGGGGTGAATTATTGTTTACTCACAAATTTTAATGCAGAGTGGTGTATTAATAATAAATATAAAATAATTATATAATACAAAAAATAAAACATTCCAATAATAGTTACATTACATAATATTAAATTAAAAATTTAAAAAACCCGCTACTCAAGCACTTAATCGATACGCCAATGATATTTTCGCAGACATTCTGTTATTCTTCCCCACTTTCACCCCAATAACTTTTAAACGACTCAAACGATTTTCATGAAACATGTCTAAGAATACTCGCACGTAACTCACCTTTCATACAAAAAAACCTAAATTGAAATCGCTTCATCCGTTCGCGAGCTACGGTGCCACAGACAGACAGACACGTCAAACTTATAACACCTCTCTTTTTGCGTCGGGGGTTAATTAGAAAAAAAAACCTCACAATGAATGAATGAGCCTGTCAGTCTCTTGTGTATGGACATCTCTCAAAAATTAAGCATGTAGTTTTTAGCCACTAAAAATTATAAAATAAAAACTTTTTAACAAAAAAATTAAACCGCACAAAAAAACCAAAAAATAATAATCATTTTGATTTAACCTTAATAACTAAGTTCTTAAAGTAATGTAAGTATACCTACGTAATTTTGAGTCGGCGCTACAAACAAAGATCACTAAATTACCTTGAATTTAAAGAAATAACCAAAATCTTCAGCGATAAACATTTACGTTACGAAGGGGCGTGTCGCGCCGCGCATCAAGCTTTACGTAGTAAATATTAATCAATTAATCAATTTGCTTATTTGGCGCCGACTCAAAATTACGTAGGTATACTTACATTAGTTTAAGAACTTAGACTAGAACTTATTTTTTGCTTTTTAGTTTTTTGTGCGGTTTATTTTTTTTGTTAAAATGTTTTTATTACTATCTATACTCTATAAGTCTATACAAATAAATGAAATTGGAGTGTCTGTTTGTAATATTAAAATATTCACAAATTTTAACAAAAAAAAACCGACTTCAATCTGAACCAAATTGAAATGGGACCACACGGGAAGCACCAGCTTTCAAATAAAAAAAGAATCATCAAGATCGGTTCACCCAGTCGAAAGTTATGAGGTAAGAAACATAAAAAACAAAAAGTCTAATTGATAACCACCTCCTTTTTTGAAGTCGGTTAATAACCGCTTTTTACTAAACGCGGTGTTACCCGTGGTTGTTAGTAAAGAGAAACGAGGCGACGGCGACGTTAAGTGAAATAACATCAAACATTTTTATTACGCTCACTCGCCATGTGCTTCCCCTAAGTACACTTCCTTAGCGAAATGTTACGCCAATACGACGAGCGGTGGCGTCTTTGTTTTCTGTACACTACATGGGTGTGTCTGCAACATGTTTGTAAGAATGTATATTATTATGTTGTAAGTTGGTCTTATGTCTGATTCATTGGAACTCAATTTTTTTTTTTTTTCTATGTATGGCCCTGTCAAAATGACTCTACTCTGCCTGATGAAAAGCATAAACAGAATGTGAGAGTTGCGAAAGCAGAAAATGCAACAATGCAGCATGCATTTCATATGACGGCCTATTGATGCTTCTGCATCATTGTGCCTCCGGTCTCGCACTCACCAACGAAACACGACAGCACGAATGCTGTCATTTTACATCGATTTACTGTGTGAGGGTAGTACCGACCCGGTCGAACCAGCCCGTTCATACTGAAATCAGTGTGGCTCTACTACCTATTAAACTTACCTACCTTACCTATATGTAATCAAACTAGATTCACACATTGCAAGCATGGACCAAAAAATTTTAACTAAAGGTATTTTATCTGATTATTGTCAACTGGCAGGAATAATACAAAAATGAAAACCTGCAACAATTGTCTGTCACTGTGCAGATAAAATCAACAAATAATATATCTTGTAATGTGCATACAACATTATTTTCAAGATATATATTTTTTATTATATATGGACATTTCTGTAGACGGTTACATACCTAATTTATTATGGCTTCATCTTCATCAACATCTAGTTTGTACACTTATTTATATTTGCAAAAGAAAAAATGTTTTTAACCGACTTCAAAAAAAGGAGGAGGTTCTCAATTTGACTGTTTTTTTTTATTTTTTTTTATGTTTGTTACATCATAACTTTTGACTGGGTGAACCGATTTTGATGATTCTTTTTTTATTTGAAAGCTGGTGCTTCCCATGTGGACCCATTTTAATTTTGTCCAGGTCTGACATGTCATCTATGAGAATACCGTAAAAGTCTTCAATTTAATTGCATTAAGTATGTGCGCGACAAATTAACGAATAACTCAATATTCTCGTATGGGTCCATTTCAATTTGGTCATTCTTGAAGTTGGTTGTTTTTTTGTTAAAATTTTGTATTATAATTATTATATGAACAATGTTAACATACTGGCACGATGTAAACAGTTTGATATCTGATTGTGCAGTCAACGGTCAATACCTTTTTATGAAATATTAATTAATTAAAAAATAATTAACCTCTTTTCATTATTACAATCTAACTGGAAACAACAAAGTACTGAAGCATAATAACAACAAAGGAAGAAGGAAGAGTGAGAAAATAGGGGCTTACCTTGGTGATAATCTGTTTATTGGACTTCCATGTAGGTTCAGATATCTTGCCCAGGTGGATGTCTTTCTTCAACTTCAGCCCTTGCCACAGACTCTCCACAGTCATGCCCTCTTTCACATCCGACCCTACATCCTTCTGTTTAACTTCCTTCACTTCATTATTAGCAACCTGCTTGTTGGTGTCCCTTTCCTCAGCTTTAGTTGGTTTCAATACAGCACCACTTGCATCTTGTACCTTGTCGATGGTAATTTCCTTTGTAGTCGACATCTGTGCCGACACCATCTTCTCAAACCTCTTGATAAGATCTGTATATCACACAGAACATTATATTTAAATCAATTATTGTACCTATTCTGTTAACCAGTGCCTTTCACTCTACAGTACAAGCGATATTGCTCACTTGAGAGCCCTGTGTCCATTGTAGTGTAGAGTTATGTACTCACCGTCCCACTGCTTAGGAGTGGCGGGCTTAATCTTCTGAATTAATTTCTCCACCTCGGCAGGAAGATTGCTCGACGACAAATAGTGTCGGATCATACGCCACTGGTTGCCCAGCGAAGACATTTTCGCTATTCTTTTCACTGTTTCACGCAACACAATGTATCACTTACTGTCATGCACTCATTATAACGCACTTTTATTAAAGTTACGAACTATTACTTGTCTCGAATATTTTCATTGTAGCTCAAAGTTTTATAGTTACGAACACAACTTAAATACGTATGCTAATTGCGCCACAGTTCCTATTGTATTAGCTAATGCGCGTTCACCACAAGTCTACAATAACAGATTTTCGCAAAACCTTGGTGTGAGTAAATATCGCAAATAAAAATAAATCAATGACAATGACAAGTGGCGTGACGTCAAATCGGATGATACCCAGTCAGTGCTACCAACATGAGGGAATCAAAACATTGCAAATTTCATTCTGTTACACGTAAATATTCGTGTGAACAGGTTATTTTTACATTTAATCTGTAATTACTGTAATTGTCAATGTATGAATATTTTAAAATCATTAGAATTTACCAGTCAGCAAATTAAATTGTATATTCTTGCAAATTAACTGTATTATCGTAATGAAAGCATAAATCACATTTCAATAAAAGTTATTTCATTTACAGCTCGAGTTACTGTGTTACATTGAGCTTAAATGAATAACACGTACGGTCTTTTATAGCTATTCACTGGCAAAACATGTTTTTCAGACGTTTGTTTTTAACCGCGACGTAAGCTTCGTGACGCGGGGAAGAATAGACCTTGTCTTACCATACGCAGTATTTCGTTATGATTGTCGTATTCGCCACACCTCTTTTACTGCACATTCATCGTGATGTTAAATGTAAACAAACATCGTACGATTGAGTATTGTAACTGTGCCAAATATGCCATACTCAAAACAATTCAGTTGTACCAATATCCAGTCACGTGACAATTACTCACGTTTTTTCGTAAATAAATAAAATTTAGGTCTATTTGTGTATGAATTTTACTGTCAAATAGCTGATGATTTAAGGAAAGCCAATTTTTTATTTATTTACTTTAGACAACCTCAGGGCGCACCGCGCAGCTAGTCTTTTAAACAAATAAATAAAATTGGAGTGTCTGTTTGTAATATTAAAATAAGGTGTTGCGGGTGTCCATGGGCGGCGGTAATTGCTTACCATCAGGTGATACGTCTGCTCGTTTGCCCCCTTTTCCATAAAAAAAAAACGGTTCTTACTAAATGCATCCAAAAGCTGTCTCTGCTCCCTGTTCGAAGGGAGAACTCCAGAGGCGTGGAGTAGAAGTGTGGTCAGCTTCTTCTTCAAGAAGAGTGACAAGACCAGGTTGAAGAACTATCGACCCATTTCCCTTCTAAGTCTAGTCTACAAGCTGTTCTTAAGAGTCATCACGAACTGTCTTGCACGAAGATTCGACGAATTTCAACCACCGGAGCAAGCTAAATTTCAAAGCGGATATGGCACCATATACCACATCCACACAGTGCGTCAAATATAGAGAAGACAGAAAAGTATAAATCAGCCCCTGTGTCTAGCATTCGTGGACTATGAGAAGGCCGCTGACTCGATAAAAGTCTGATCTGTTCTGGAGTCCCTGCAGCGTTGCCAAATGGATTGACGATACATCCAAGTGCTGAGATGTCTTTACGAAGCCGCCACCATGTCCGTCCGAGTACAGAATCAGCAAACAAGGCCCATACCATTGCATCGAGGAGTGAGACAAGGGGATTTTTTACTTTTGTCTGTCTCTCTGTCTGTTTGTTCCGGCTAATCTCTGGAACGGTTGGACCTATTATGACAGGACTTTCACTGATAGGTAGCTGATGATATAAGGAGTAACTTACGCTACTTTTTTAGACTAGCTTCGCCCCGCGGCTTTACTCGCGGTACGACAATAACCGCGGGTAACACCGCGGGACTTAGCTAGTATTAAATAATTAATTTTAGATATTTTTTTTGTTTACTTTTCCTTTTTTTTAATACTAAAATATTTGATAATTTAATTTAATAATTTATGCAGCAAAAAATGAAAAAATAAACTGTGCAGTGCTGTAAGCACCAGGTTTCTCAATAGCCAATCAAAGCAACAGCAACCGGCATGCCTCGATTAGCTATCCTTGTCGCACTTACGGCTTTTTCATCGCACTTATTTTGCAAACTTTATTAACGTCTGGGAACTGTTTACAACTGGCAAAATCGTCTGGCAATTTGCAGGTATTATTAATATTACCTAATAAATAGGTGATATATTTTTTATATATATATTTTTATCTTATTTATATTTTTTAATTGAATTACATAGGTACACTAATGAGCGATGACGATGTATTTTTTTCTACCGATGACACCTCAGAAGATAATAGTTACAGTTCAGTGACAGAGACGCTAGGTGATCAATTGCGACAAATATTTCATATTCAATCACGTCCTAATCTAAATGTTTGTCATATAAATGCACAAAGTATCCCCAGCCATTATGATGATTTAATCGATACCTTCTCTGACAGCAATTTTTATGCCATCTTGGTTTCCGAGACCTGGCTTAAACCCCACTTACTCTCCACTTCATATGCTCTGTCTGGTTTTGTCCTTATTCGCAATGACCGTTTGCATAAAAGAGGTGGCGGCGTTGCTGTTTACCTCCGTAGCTTCTTACCTCACAAAATTGTAGCCTCTTCCTCTTCCGATCTTTCCCCCAATACAGAATTTCTCTTCCTCCAGGTTTGTGTAAAGGGAATACACGTCATTCTAGGAGTAGTTTATTGCCCCCCTACTGTTAACTATTTCTCCAGTCTGGAAACAGTTCTGGAATCTTTAGGGTCTGAACATTCACATCACATCATCATGGGAGATTTTAACACTGACCTTCTAACCCCTACCTCTCCCCGTACACGCAATCTCCTTCAAATCATCCAAGCTACCAGCCTCCATGTCCTGCTTCTTCAAGCCACTCACCACAATATTGACCATCAGGACACCTGGCTTGACCTAATTCTGACTTCTACCCCACACCTTGCCTCTTCCCACGGTCAACTCCTAGCTCCTGATTTCTCCCGCCACGATTTAATATTCCTTTCTTACATCCTAAAGCCTCCCAAATCACCTCCTAAAATTGTAAAGATTCGCAGTCTTCGAAGTTTGGACATTGAAAAACTACAAGCAGATGCTACAAAGATAGACTGGACGAATTTGGCAACCGCTACCGACGTGGACAATAAAATCTGTATTTTTAATGACACCATAATCAAACTATATGACGTTCACGCTCCGATCAGGACGGTAAAATTGAAACGTGCCCCGGCACCTTGGATATCGGAGGAGGTCCGATCAGCTATGAGACGGAGGGATAAGTCATTTCATCAGTTCAAAAGAGATCGTTGCGAGGATAAATGGAATCTCTACAAGGCTGCGAGAAATCGGTGCAATCAGGTGACACGCAACGCTAAACGCCGACACATTCTTCAAAACATTGAGTCCTCTTCTGGTTCCAGTATCTGGAAATTTCTCAGTACCTTAGGTATCGGTAAAAAACAACATTTCGTGTTCAATAGTACAATTGGTTTGAATGATATCAATCGTTATTTTTCATCTACAACTACGCTGGATCTTCAAACCAAGTGTCAAACGCTGAACTACATTTCTGGTCTCACCAGTCCTACTACTGACTCATTTGCATTTTCTCCGGTGCCTCCTGAGGATATCAAGAGGATTGTCTTATCTATTCATTCTAACGCTGTTGGATGTGATGGCATTAGCCGACGTATGATAGTCACCATCCTGAACTGTGTTCTTCTAGCAATTACTCATTTAATCAATTTCTCTCTCGACTCTGGAACCTTTCCTGCTCTATGGCGCAAGGCTTACATCATCCCTCTTCCAAAACTTAACAATCCTTCACTTCCTGAACACTTTCGACCAATTTCTATTCTTCCCTTTCTATCTAAAGTCCTCGAAGCCTGTGTTCATCAGCAACTCTCGCAATATGTGAACAGAAACCAGCTTTTAAGCCCTTTACAATCCGGTTTTAGAGCCGGCCACAGCACAACTACCGCTCTCCTGAAAGTGACGGGAGATATAAGGAAGGGTATGGAAGACACCAAAGTTACCGTACTGGTATTAATTGACTTCTCTAATGCCTTCAACACTGTCAACCATGAAATCCTTTTCGTACTGGTATTAATTGACTTCTCTAATGCCTTCAACACTGTCAACCATGAAATCCTTTTAGCTATCCTTACATATCTTATGGTTCCTTCGGAGGCACTGGAATGGTTCTCAACATATCTTCAGGGACGACAGCAGTGTGTTCGTGTTGATGACTCGACTTCGAATTGGTGTGACATCTACGCTGGCGTCCCTCAAGGCGGCATTCTATCTCCCCTCTTATTCTCTATTTTCATAAACCTCCTAACTCAACAACTTCATGGTCCGTATCACCTGTATGCTGACGATCTGCAAGTGTACTCGCAGGCGAAGTTAGAAGACATAACACATGCTATTGATGAAGTCAACCGTGACTTGGAAGTCATAAAGTCGTGGTCTATGCGATCTGGACTATCGGTTAACCCCACCAAATGTCAGGCGATCATAGTAGGCAGCAAACGCATATTGAGTAGACTCGATACTGCCTCAGTCTCGCCGATTATTTTCAATGGATCGGTAATACCATTCAGCACGGTAGTCAAAGATCTGGGCTTATTCATTGACTCGACCCTCGATTGGTGAGCCCAAGTTACTCACGTCAGCCAGAAAGTGACCGGAAACCTGCGAATTTTATACCGTCTCAACAACTTCCTGCCTCCTAAAACCAAAACTACTCTCATGCAGTCCTTAATACCCATAATCGATTATGGTGATGTATGTTATTTCGACCTGAATGCAGATCTCCTTAATAAACTAGACCGTCTTCTCAATAATTGCATTCGATACATCTTTAATCTTCGGAAGTATGACCATGTGTCTGCTTTACGCACCCAATTAAACTGGTTGCCTATTCGCCTGCGCCGCAACCAGCGAGCACTTACTTCTCTATTTTTATTTCCTAACTCGCCTTTCTCACCTACGTACCTTGCTCCGTACTTGCGTTACCTGTGCTCTAACCACGACCGAAATCTTCGCTCAGCTAATAATCTGCTTCTCTCATGTCCCTCCCACAGCTCCGACTTCGTGAACTCTTCGTTCTTTGTCCAAGCAGTACTACTCTGGAATGCGCTCCCGCTCGAAGTCAGGATGGCCACAAACCGTTTAATATTCAAAAAGAAAGTACATGATCTCCTTCTCAACGAAATGTCAGAATCATATAATCGATAGTGCACCTTAAATTCAGGCTGTCATTGTGTACGAATATAATAAAATATATTTACGTGTAAGTGTATCTTATATTTATATACATAATATATAGATATATATCATATAATCAAATATTTATTAGTATTTATGTTGTATGTATTGTTTTCTTTTATATGTATTTGTTCATAAGTTTTTGTATGCAGTTAACTGTTACCTTTTTATTTACTGCTTCATCTGTAACCTATGTGCACCTACCTTATAAAATTTCTCCACCACCTTAAGGTTGACTGGTAGAGAATGCCTTGGGCATTAAGTCCGCCGATGTACAAAAGTGCATAAAGTTTATAATAAATAAATAAATAAATATAAATTTCAGATTGCCTAAATAATATAATTTAAAAAAGTACCTACTTTTGTAGTCGTGTGGAAGAACCGACAAAAACGTCTTGGATCTTTTTTTGAATTCTAGAAATAATAAATTAAAAGATAAAAATAATTCAAGCTGCCTAACTAAAACTTTTTTTTTGTGTTTTTTTTTGCAAATGTTATATGCTGCGCAGTAGCGAAATAACCGCTAACTCGCTAAAAGACTCCCAGGACTGGATTCGCCAATTCATGAAATTGTAATTTTTCGCAATTTCAGCTTGCCTAAAGAACCTTCTCAAAATTCGTCATCAGCTCTCCATCTACTCGATTAGTAAATACGGACCAAGAACGTACAGACTGCAATCAAGAGCTTTCTCTTCATCAATGCAAAACGTTAGTGTTCAATGTGACGCCAACACCGACGTTAACACCTTCCGGGACACTTGACTTTTTGCAAATATCAAGATATGACACTTCAAAATTCCATCCATTTCATCATACCGTCTACAGCCGTATGCACGCCACGCCGGCGACGCACACGCCACGCCGTGACACTAAATAATATTACGCGTTTGAACTTGTATGGCTTAGTCTACGCCTGTCGGCGGTGTAAATTTATGTATGGTTTTGGTGCATATGCACTGCGTATGTATGTGTTGAAAAGAGATTTGGGTGTGACACCTACATACAAACGCATGAAGTCGCGTGATGTGACACTAGATTATGTTTTTTCTAGAAATGTTATGGGCAAGCAACGGCTAGCGACGGTTTGCCAAATTACATGAAATAAAGTTCACCGCCCGTAGCCGTACTGTCACATTACGATATACCGAGATAACGTCCAAAGGCGGTTTGTACCGGAAAGTGTTAAAGTAACGTCGTGACAGGTGTGTCTACGACACATTCATCGAATGATCCTGTGATTCATTCCCCATTCAATTTATTCATTCACTCAATAGTTTTACCCGCCATCATTCCTTCGTTAACTACTCGTCGTTATAAAACATATGTACATTTCCGTATTATTTGAAGTATATCTTAAAACAAACTAAATATTTGTTTAATTTATCGTAAACAAAATTGGCGACCGTGACAGGACCTCAATCATCGGATCGAAGCAAATATCTACTCGGCATATTCCTGTGTCAAGGACACTAGAAGAACGTTGTCGACACCGGTCGAAAATCTTACCAGTACCAACGGAAGGCCGTGCTGATTATTTTAATATCGTATCGGCGTATACTGGGCACCTACTTACCTGGGTCGAACAATCATACCTTCGCCAAACTGTTCTGGGAACGTTGCTGAGACTACGGAACTCCGATCAAGCGAAATCCGACATTAACCGGGCAGAAGAACTTACCCGCGGCTACTCCAGCCTACGAGAGGATAAAAGGAGTCCTACCTATCTACTTAAAAAGTGAGCCCGTTCCATCTTACTAATTTACCTATCTAAATCGTTCGGTCTGTGCATTTGCGGTTTGGTTTCTCGAGAGCAAGTGATACTTTATTCTTTTCTATTTTGTGCATCGAGATATAATGTATAGAGAAGACGCCACTCATTAGTGCGGTGTTCCATGCAATTGCGGCGCATGCGCCGCACTTCCTTCAGTCGCTTGCTAGCTACACTCTGATGAAGCGGTGGCTTAAGCGTGTGATTGTTTAAATTTAAAAACATTCTAAAACTCGTGAATTATGCCATTTTGTGTCTTGAGATATTGCACTAATAATACAAGGAATACGGAGAAAAACAAAGGAATAACTTTTCACCAGTAATTAACTAGATATAATTGTTTTAAAATTAAATACGAACAAAATATTTTAAGACGCCATTGTTGCCTCATTCGACATAGAGTACTTAGAGTAAAACATACAGAAGTGATATTTAGGTAGAATTAACTGACGTTAAATGCACAACGTATTTAACGTATTTAATTGGATAAGGAAAAATAATATGTTGTTAAAAATAGCTTCGTAAATAACCCATAACATTTTTTTTGCAATAATTATATTTAAATTATCATTAAAGTATAATTTAAAAATTGAATATTCGGCTTTTATATTTTATACCTCGATGAATTCTACAAAAAAACTGAAACTGGTAAAGCTATTGAAGTACTATTTACTCAAAGTGAATTTCCTAATAAAGCTTGGTAGGTATAAAGCTATTTATCCGTTCTGCTTTCTTGTTTGGCGCTTACTCTATAAAAGCGAATCTTTGCAACAGTTCGTTGGCCAAAACGCGTAAGCGCCATGAAAATCACGGCGCTTATGACATTTCGCTCGCGAGGAAACTACAGCTCGAATGCGATAGAGCGCTGCTTGTTAATACTGTAGGATTAGACTACTAATTATTGTTTGGCTGCGCTGCAGCGCTTTTTAGTTTTAATTCAAATATAAACGGAACATATAATTGGTTTTGAGTGGCTCCTCTAGTACGTAGTACGTAATATCTCGATGATTTTGTGTCTAGTGTGCCTTATCACCATAGAAGCCTATATAGGTACTCGTAGGATAGGCAAAGCACAAAGTTAGTTTTAATTAATATCACTTCACTGTTCATTCACTCGTCAGCTATTAACTTACCCGCCATCTTAATTCATGCACTTATAATTTTCAACGTAAACTATTTCTAGTGGTTATTTATTTAACCAGGCACTATTTCACTAACTACAGCACTACAATAGCTTCTCTTTATAGAATATTACCTAATTCTGCCTATAAATACAATAAGGATATATATCTTCCCGATTTAAACTTACAAGTTTGCAAATGACGCTTTCTTAAACAATTTATATTAACGGTAAACTCATGCGTACGGATTAATCTATTCCAGTGATACTTGCGCACGGCATCGCTTGTGCATCGCTGCTACTTGACTACTGGCCGGCCCCACCTGTGTTGTAAACAACAGAACGCAGGACTACGACTGCCGCGCGCTTGCATCAGCTGATCGACAAGGGGAGGAGCGTATCGTATGCTATTCCGTTATCTATTTATTACGCAATCATTCAAACATATTGTGGTGACTCGTCGTGAGTTCAACTAATAAAATGCCGGAAACTTTAAAGTTAAAAGAGCTAATTGGTAAGCGCGGTTCAATCAGAGGACGCGTAACAAAATTTAAATTGAGTCTCGATGTTTTGTCGTCTTTAGAAAATATTTCTGATTTAGAAGTGAGTAAACTCTCGATGAAGCTAACAAAATGTGAATCATTATTTATTGAATTCGACGAGGTGCAGTGTCTTATAGAAATCCTTAACCCTGATAGTCTAGATAGTGAGTTAGTTACGAGGGATTTAATTGAACAGGATTTCATTCATTGTATTGCATTAGCTCAAGATTTAATAAAAAAAAATACTATAGATCAAGGTCATGAGAATAAATCTCAAAATAAATCATCTGTGGCTACGTGTCATCATAATGATCACAGTTGTAATACACTAGGGTTTAAATTACCGGTGATAAAGATTCCAAATTTTGATGGTACCTATTTTAAGTGGTTGGAATATAAAGAAACATTTGTTTCGTTAATTCACAATAATGAAAAAATTGAAAGTATTCATAAATATCACTACTTACAATCATATCTCGAGGGAGAAGCCGCTCGAGTGATTGCCAATTTAGAGATTACTCATAGCAACTATGCTGAAGCATGGAAACTCTTATGCGAACGCTACGACAATAAGCGCCAATTGATAAACAACCATCTTAAGGCATTATTTAATATAAATTCGGTACAGGAAAATGATAAGTCCCTAAGATTTATCATTGACCATGTCACAAAGAATTTGCGCGCTCTTAATTCACTTGGGCTCCCTACTGACAAATGGGATGTTCTTATCATCTATATTATTGCAGGAAAATTAAACAGTAGCACGTATTTTAAGTGGGAAGAGCATATAAATAATTTAGTTGACATACCTACACTTAACGATTTCTTCAGTTTTCTAAAATCTCGCGCTGATGTCTTAGAGACTGTTTATCATCATAAGCACGACAGTCAGGATCACAAACACAAACAGTTTTTTAATCAACATACGAGTAAACACAATAGCTCAAAGTCATTAGTTGTTTTGCCGAACGAAGACAATACCTTTTCATCAAAATTACTTGAGTGTTTGTATTGTAAAAATAAGCATCGTCTTTATGAGTGTTCGTCCTTTAAGTCAAAGTCTCTTCAAGAGAAGTTAGCATTTGTTTCTTCTAATAAATTGTGCGAAAATTGTTTGAGACCCGGCCATATTGCTAAACGTTGCCGACTTCCAGGTACCTGTCGTCATTGCAAATTACGTCATAATACTCTTCTTCACAAACCAGATGGAATCGAAGGTTCAATTAATTCTGTCACTATGTCTTCTTCTATATATCCTCCTGAAGTACTCTTATGTACTGCTAGAGTGAAAGTTACCAACCCAGCCACTAACGAATCGATGATATATCGAGCGCTACTGGACAGCGGGAGTCAGACGACTATTATCACGCAGGCCGTAAAACGCCACCTAAACCTGATTCCTCAGCCATCCGACGTTAGCATAATAGGCATTGGTAACAGTAAATTAAATTGCAACACAGAACGCTGTATTATACGCATTAATTCAGAAACTAGTCAGTTTAATGTAATTGTTTCATGTTTAGTTTTGCCTCAGATTACAGGCCACCTACCCAAAGTATATTTCGATATAAAAAAATTAAATCTTAGTAATTTTCAGTTAGCAGATCCCTCTTTTAATGAACCATCCCCAGTAGATATTTTAATCGGTGCTGACTTATTCTGGGACATCATAAGTGCTCAGCAGCATTCGTTAGGACATGGTTGTCCTAAACTCCAAGCTTCGAAATTGGGATGGCTCGTCACGGGACCTTTGCCTAATTTTACAGAAAATAAAAGTAAATCTGTTACATGCAATTTTGCCTCTAATGATGATAGTTTGTCTAATATACACGATGAGTTAACTAGATTTTGGGAACTAGAGAGTTTCCCTCAGAAAAAACCCCTTAGTATTGAAGAAAAATTGTGTGAGCACCATTTTCTCACTAACACCACTCGCTCTGGTAATGGTCAATTTTGTGTTGCGTTGCCACTTCGTGACGACACAGATTGTTTAGGTGACTCTTATAATTTAGCTAGAAAGAGGTTTTTCAATTTAGAGGCTCGTTTCCGAAAACAACCCGAGTTAAAGGTACAATATTGTCAATTTATTAACGAATATGAAGCATTGTGTCACCTATCTGAATCCCCGGAGTCTAGACCTTTGAATGCTTATTTTTTGCCCCACCATCCAGTGATAAAGGAACAAAGCGAGTCGACTAAATTACGCGTTGTTTTTGACGCGTCGTCTCGTACTACATCTGGGATTTCCGTCAACGATTTACAGATGGTGGGACCAGTAGTGCAAGAATCATTATTTAATATACTAGTTCGTTTTCGGCAACATAAGTTCGTTTTGACAGGAGACATAGAAAAAATGTTTCGCTCTGTACTCCTCAGGGACGCTGATCGCAATCTCCAACTCATCTTGTGGCGCGATAGTGAAGATAAGCCTATTAGGACCCTACGTTTAAATACAGTTACTTACGGTTTCGCTAGTGCATCTTTCCTTACTACTCGCTCTCTTTGGCAGATAGGTGAAGAGTGTGAAGATCACAAGATCAAAACTATAATCCAGAATGATCTTTATTGCGATGATATCATTACCGGCGCGAACACTAAGGAGGAAATACGTCAAATACGTCTCGCTGTCTCTTCTGAGTTGGCTAAAGGAGGTTTTCACTTACGTAAATATCGTTCGAACTTACCTGAGTTACTCGCAGACTCCGTCAACCTGGAAAATGGTAACCTTATTATTAGTAATGCCACTAGTACATTGGGTGTGGGTTGGACGCCTTGTACCGATGAATTCCACTATCAGCACGATATTTCAACGTCCGAGAATGTAACAAAGAGAACTATACTTTCTTCAACTTTTAAAATATTCGATCCTCTTGGTCTTCTATCCATCTTCACAATTAAACCTAAAATTCTGCTACAAAAACTATGGAGTTACAAAATAGATTGGGACGAACCTGTTCCTTCAGAAATAAAGGCTTCTTGGTTACAGTTCTCAACGAAATCTTCAAATTTATCTTCACTCAGGATTCCACGACGTATTTTAATTGATAATCATATTTATGTAGAAATTCATTGCTTTTCCGACGCTTCACTGTGCGCCTACGGTAGCTGTGTATATTTAAGGTCAGTTTCTAGTACGGGCGCAATTCAAGTTAGCCTAGTTTGTGCCAAATCGCGCGTTGCACCTATTAAGCCTACCACTATACCGAGGCTCGAACTTTGCGCCGCCCTTTTAGGGGCTGAGCTGACTGCTACTGTCACAGCTGCATTACGCTGCCCTATAGAACGTCAGGTATATTGGACAGATTCCAAGGTTGTTTTGGGTTGGCTCAACTCCAATAAAACTAAAGTCTTTGTTGCCCACAGAGTGGCTGCTATAAACGAGCTGACAAATCCTACCGACTGGCGTTACGTACCCACCTCTCTTAATCCAGCAGACTTAGTCTCGCGTGGCGTCGATCCAGACCAGGTAGACATTTCTATGTGGTGGGATGGTCCATCTTTTCTTTCAGAATCAGAAGTTTCCTGGCCGCCTGCTTATAATTTAGGCTCAGTAGAATTACCTGAGTTAAAGTCCCACCATACTTTGGGCGGGGAGGAGGCAGTTTCCATGCCCAATTTGTCTGTAGTTTTTGCTGCCTATCCTTCCTTAACCTGTGTTATTAGAGTGCTAGCAAGAGTTTTAAGATTTATAAATAATTGTAAAACACACAAGAAAGCAGATAGAGTGCAAGGTCCACTTCTAGTTTCTGAGCTAGAAAATGCTCACAAATTTTCTTTAAAGTTAGCTCAAGAAGACGCCTTCCCTATAGAGTTAGAATTACTACAAAAAGGCAAATCATTAAATTCTAAAGCCGCTCTTACGTCTCTAACCCCATTCTTGGATGAGGATGGCATTCTTCGAGTCGGAGGGCGTATCGATTCATCAACTTACCAATATGACAAACGTCACCCTATTTTGTTACATTCCAATCATTACTTAACGAAGCTCATATTCAAGCAGGAGCATCTACGCTTGTTGCACGCTGGTCCGCAGCATCTCCTGGCATCTATTAGAGAACGCTACTGGCCTATAGGAGGTAGGACTTTAGCTAGACGTGTAGCGCGCGATTGCGTAACCTGTCGCCGTTTTAATGCTCGTACTATGGATAACATTATGGGAAACTTACCTGCAGATCGCGTAGAACCTGACTTTCCATTCTCCACAATAGGTACCGACTTTGCCGGTCCTTTTCTAATTACAGATCGTAAGGGACGCGGTTGTAAAATAACTAAAAGTTACCTGTGCATCTTCATTTGTTTTCGGTACAAGTGTGTTCATTTAGAGTTAGTCAGTGACTTGACAATGGACGCATTTGTATTGACGCTAAAAAGATTTATAGCCCGCAGAGGTAAACCTAAGGTCATATATTGCGATAATGGTAGAAATTTTGTTGCAGCAGCGAAAGAAATAAATTCTTTTTTGCAGACTAACGGTGATTCTATCATAGACTATGCATCTCGCGAAGGTATCGAATTTCGCTTCTCGCTAGCATACGCTCCTCACTTTGGCGGTCTCTGGGAGGCCGGGGTCAAGTCTGCGAAATTTCACTTGAATCGAACCATAAAAAATATTCACTTGACTTTCGAGGAACTGAGTTCGTTGTTTGCTCAGATTGAGGCGATACTAAACAGCCGACCTTTATGTCCTTTAAGTCCTTCACCCCAAGACCTATCTCCACTTACCCCGGGTCACTTTTTAATTGGTAGGCCTTTGACGTCATTACCATCGCCGTACTTGCTAGACTATAGCACAAATCGCCTGGACCGTTTTCAGCGTCTGGAACAAGTTCGTCAGCACTTTTGGAAGAGGTGGTCCACAGAGTACGTCTCGGAGCTCCAACAAAGAACCAAGTGGAAGGTGCGATGCAGAGACCTGAAAGTTGATGACCTAGTCCTAATCAAGGAAGAAAGCTCCCCTCCTCTATGCTGGCGCCTCGGACGAGTCTCAAAGTTATTTCCTGGCAGTGATGGTGTGCCACGAGTTGCCGACGTAACTACCTCACAAGGCACATTGCGAAGAGCAATCAACAGACTGTGTCTACTGCCCTCTCCGGATGAAGACCTAAATCACTGAAGTTGAAAGCTACACCTACAGCTTTCAAGGCCCCCGAGGATGTCTACGACACATTCATCGAATGATCCTGTGATTCATTCCCCATTCAATTTATTCATTCACTCAATAGTTTTACCCGCCATCATTCCTTCGTTAACTACTCGTCGTTATAAAACATATGTACATTTCCGTATTATTTGAAGTATATCTTAAAACAAACTAAATATTTGTTTAATTTATCGTAAACAGGTGACAACAACAATAATTAAAACACAAAAAAAATAACAAAGTCCACATGGGACAACACTTTGTGTGATCCAAAAATTGATGTTCTGAGTCTGAGTTATCCGCGTCATGTGTATTTGTAGAGTAAAGGATTTATTTCCAAAGCGGAAGTTATAAAAAAAAAACTTAGTGCCATATGTGAGGCACCTCCACGAACTCCACTACTCGCTCTGCTTCCCTGTCTGCCAACACCAGCCGGGACGACCCTCTCCTTGCCTCGTAAAGAGCGGCTGCTTCTTGTACTCTGAGGTCAAGAGGCAGTATCCCGGCCAGTACCAGCCAGTAATATTTTGGCTGCAGGTGCCCACACGCTCGCCGCATAAGTGATGATGGGTTCAACAGCAGCAGTGTAGGTATATTGTCCTAACGATCTCAGGTTCAGTTCAGTGTCTTCCGAAAATTTAAATTTTTTCCTTTTTTCTCGGCTATTTGTCACCGGAAAAATCCAAACGAGGCCTCCTGTTGTAAAGCTCAGTAAGGGGCAGCGAGCTGCAGTTACAAAACGCTATGTCGCAGATATCAACACGACAGCGTTCACGTTTAAAGTTGTGTTTTTGTACACTTTTTTCACTATAACACTTATGAATTTTAATATATAAATATAAACATAACCAGGTAAACAGAAAATACCACTTTTGGGGTTTTTCGAAAGCGAAGCGACTAAAAAATGATGTTCTCGCGAGACGGCAACCCATGTCGTGCAGTGTTCCGCAGGGGTCTGTTCTTGGACCACTCCTGTGGAACGTGGGGTACGACTGGGTCCTACGAGGTCGTCTCCCCCCCAGGCTGGGCGTAGCTTGTCACGCCGATGACACATTGGTCACAGCCCGGGGAGCGAACTTACAAGAAGCGGCACGCCTGGCCACCAAGTGTGTTTCTTTGTTGGTCGGGCACATCGAGGTGCTGGGCTTACGGGTGGTCCTAGATAAGACGGAGGTCCTGTTGCTTCATGGGCCCCTTCGTGGTTCTCCCACCGGCGCCTCCACAGTCAACTCTGTCCTCGTACCGGTTCGGGCCCAGATGGGGTATCTGGGCCTGTTCCTCGACGGTAGGTGGCTCTTCGACGAGCACTTCCGACAGCTTGGTCCGAAGCTGGTCGACGCTGCCTCTGCCCTTGAGCTTCTTTTGCCTAATTTGGGTGGAGCCAGCGTCGCAACGCGACACCTCTGCACGGGGGTGGTCCGGTCGATGGCGCTGTATGGTGCACCGGTATGAGTGGCGGCTCTGACTGCTCTTAATAAGGCATGCCTCTGGAGGCCTCAGAGGGTATTGGCGGTCAGATCCATACGCGGATACCGCACGGTGTCAACCGAGGCGACGTGTGCCTTGGCCGGAACAGCCTCGTGCGATTTGGAGGCGGAAGTGCTCGCTAAAGTTTATCGACGGGTGGCTGAATTCCGGGTGGAGAGTGGCTTTCGCCCTCCACGCGCGAGCTACGATGGCTAGATAGTCGTTCCGGCTGGAGACTCCGAGGGCTGGCTTTGCCTCTCCAGCCGGTCATCCTCGAGTGGGCAGGGCGGCAGCAAGGGAGGGTCCCTTGCTGCCGCCCTGCCCACTACTTCCGACTGACGCAGGTCCTTTCCAGGCACGGTTGATTCGGGAAGTACCTGCACTCGGTCGCTACTACCCAGCACACGCTGGCGATTTGCCCCGCATGGGCGTCGCAGCGTCGAGCCCTCACTGCAGTCATCGAAGGAGATCTCTCGCTCCCGGCCATCATACGCTCCATGGCCGGTTGCGACAGCAGTTTTACCGCAGTCGCAACCTTCTGCGAAGATGTAATCTAGGTAAGAGTTAGGTTCATCCTGCGAGATGAACCTAACTCTTACCTAGATTACATATAAATTAATTTAATGAAATTGAAATAGATTAAAATAAAATCAAAAATAAAACTGAAATAGGATTGAAATAAATTAGATTAACATTCAACATAATAACTAAATAAAACTGGAATAATTCCGGGTAAAATTGGCATAGAGTTCACATTTGATTAACGCAGGCGTCCTCACATTCTGGATCCATTTGCTCGGCCCGCGACCCTCATGACCGCTGCGCCGTACTCGAGGAATATCCTCCTTTGCTCCTTATGCCTCATTATATCCTTCAGGTCACACTCCACGAGACTGACCCCCAGCTCCTGCTCGCAGTCATGGCGCAGTGACATGAATCTGGGGCACTGTCTGACGATATGGTCCACTGTCTCACTGGTGGTCCCGTCACTGACGCAGTTCGGCGAATCTGCCAACCTAAACCGATACAGGTATGCTCTGATACCACCGTGGCCGGTAAGGAGTTGTGTTCTGATGTTGCTATGGTTATAGCTGCTGAACATTTTGTGGGCCTCGCGTACGTCCCCGAGAAACATCCTGGTGGTTCCCCCAGTAGGTGCTTCTTCGTATCTCTTCTGCCATTTCTCTGTGGTGGATGCTCTTATCAGGCGCTTTGCCATTGACTCCGGAAAGTCCGAGTATAGCGGGGCTCTCTTGTCCTTTAGTGCTCCCTCCTTGGCCAGCTCATCAACCCTCTAGTTGCCAGGCAGCCCCGCGTGCGCCTTCACCCAGAACCATTGTACTTCTCCGCCCTTAGATTCCAACTCGATTAGTTTGGTCTTGATGAGGTTCGTAATGGGGTGAAGCGAGGATGGGTCAGCCAGGGACTCCAATGCCGACCTTGAGTCACTCAGGATGGACACCTCGGTTTTGCCAGCTCTTTTTAGAGTCATTTCTATGGCCCTAACTATTGCCATCTGCTCCGCCTGAAATACTCTACAGTGGTCAGAGAGTCTGAAGCGGGCATGTCCGATCTCCTGACCCCGCAGCCGCATGGTGACCCCTCCTCCCACTCGACCTTCTACTTTGCTCCCATCTGTGAATATTTGTATTCGGTTCGTGTCAAACTGGTCCAGTTCCCCCTGCGTCGGCACCTACTTATGGGCTAGTCCCCTTCTCAGAGCCGGGTGGGGCAGGTCGAATGGGCTGAGCCTCCTCTCCATTCTGCAATCAGGCAGTCCAGGCAGTGGCCACCCGCCTCGAGCCTCGTACAGTTGGAGTCTCTCCTGAGCCCTGAGGTCCAGGGGGAGCACCCCCGACAGAACTGCCGCCGATGTGAGCAAGGTGGTCCGGTGCACCTTCGAGATGAGTATAGCAAATTGCCTAGCCATCCTACCCAGCATCGCTCTATTGTACCGGAGCTTGGCCGCCTCCGCCCAAATATTCGCGCCATAAAGGATGGTAGGCTCCACTACAGTCTGGTAGATGATGTTCAGGACGCAGGAGTTTAGTCCCCATCCAGCCGAGGCCGTCCTCGCGACTCTTTTATAGAGCGCTACCGCCTTCCTGTGCGCGCCCGCCAGATGTTCCCTAAAGTTGAGCCGATCGTCAACCGTGAGGCCCAGTACCCTGAGGGATTCCCCGAATCCTATAGCCGTCCCATTCAACGACAACTGTGGCGGCTCGGCCTCCAGCCTTCTGGTCGTGAATATGGCTTGCGTTTTGTGGGCAGCAAATCGCATCTTAAAACGACTCCCCCACTCCGCGATGGCTCCAAGCGCCTCCTGTGCGCTGAGTCTCACCTCTTCCGTCGTCGTCCCCGAGGCAATGACCAAAATGTCATCCGCAAAGGCCTGAATATGAGCTTTCAGTCCATCTGCGGCTCTAAGCAGAGGGTCAAGCTGCACATTCCACAACAGCGGGCCACAGGTGGATCCCTGTATGCAGCCTTTATTTGTGGCTGTTGTGACCGTGCTACCCGCGTACTGCACCGCCACCTCCCTATCCGACAAATAGCTCGAGAGGAGCCTCGAAATGGCGGGCTCGACCTCCTTGTTCAAGAGCTCCTCCATAACACCAGGCCACCAGGCATTGTCAAATGTCTCTCGAGGGAGACCCTCTCTGTCGACCTCTATGTCGAGGGAGATGACAACTACTAACTGCCCTTTTTCTCTATGTGCTCGGATCTTATTTACCGCTTCGTAGAGGGCGTCCTCCGTTGTGGCATGAACCCGAATTGCCTTTGGCTGAGATTGGCAGCGCTGCCCAGCTCCCAGAGCAATCTCGTGGCAAATAACTTTTCCAGTATCTTGCCAAGCACTGGCAAAAGACCCATAGGTCTGTAAGACTTCGGTTCTTGATAGGTTTCTTTGCCAGGCTTAGGGATGACACGGATTACCGCTCTCTTCCAGATGCGTGGAAAATATCCTAATCGCAGGCATGCGTTGAGTGTGGCCAGAATTAGCTCAGGTCTCACGAGTACGGCCCTCGAGCAAATATCTGAGGTGAACCCATCCTCCTCCGGGGCCTTCCTAGGGTTCATGCCCCGAAGAACAGTCCACATTTCCGTCTCAGCAAATTCTATAGGGTCCTGCGTTTCCTCCCTCAATCGCTTTAACCTCTCCACCACCCTAGTCCTTCGTTCTCGCTGCTCCTGGGTATCCATCTCCTCCAGGTCTCGCGGGTAGAATGTCTCGGCCACAAGTCGCGCTGAATCCTGAATCGCTGAATACAGACTCCCTTTCCTGTCTTTCGCAGAACTTTCTCCAACTTTGGGTGATGGCCTCCTGGATAGCTTCCTTATATGCCTTTTTGGCCTCCAGATAACGTTCCACCGCATGCTGGCGCTGCTCCGAGTTTGCGTTCCTGATCCGGTTTCTAAGCCTGTTTGTGGCGGCCCTCATCTCATCGTTCTCTGTAGTCCACCAGTGCGCCTTCAGTCACTTGTTCTCAGTGGATACCGGTGGGATCGCCACCGCGCCAGCCTCCACGATTGATTCGGTTACAGCCACTACCAGCCCCTCCAGCTCCTCAACGGACGAGACCTCTGTCAATCGCCCGGTGGTCAGACTTCGCTCCTTCAGACCAGCAGCCAGCCCGGTGTCGAACAGCTCCCAGTCGGCCTTTTTGGTATTATAGCGCCTCGTGGTCTGCTTAGGAGGCATGATGGGTCTGCCGTCTGTTCTCACGCTAAATGTTATCGGGCGATGGTCTGACAGGTCTGACAGCTCCGGATCCACCCTCCAGTCCGTGATTCTTGGTACAAGGCGGTCCGATGCCATAGTTACGTCAACTATGCTGTTGTAGTGGCGGCCCTGTCGGAATGCCGAAAAGGTCAGCGTCGCTCCCTCGTTCATCGCTTGCAACGACTCCTGAGCCAGGAAGTCCACCAGCTGCGCTCCCCACCAGGGGCTCTTTGCGTTCACATCCCCGGCTATGAGGTAATGGTCCGCAGCGTGCTCTTTATCTCCCTCAGCCTGGGGAGGTCCACGTCCAGACTAGAGTTGCCCTCCAGGTAGACGCTGACGACCCCGATCTCTAGGCCACCCATGGAGACCTTGCATCCTACAATGTTGTGGGCCGCACAGTTGGGTGCCGCGGACGCTCGGAGGCGATCATCCAGAACGACGATCGCTGCCTTGGTAGGCTGCTCGCCAGTTCCGTCCTGCAAAATTCGGACGCCCGCCACTTCCAGCCTCTTTGATGCTCCCACATAGGGCTCCAGCAGCAACAAGAGGGAAACCCCCTCACTCGCCGCCACCCTCAGCAAGTCCTTGGTGACCGCGAAACCCCTACCCAAGATCGCCTGGATAACTTTTACCTTCCTATTTTGAGCGTCCTGGACGCCCTCAGCCATAGCTAATTGCGGTGCGCGCTATCCGATCCCACCTCTGCCATACCGGGTACTCGCTAGAGTACGCAGGGTGACTGGATCCCTCGCCACAATTGGTGCACCTGGGCGCGAGACCGTGTCGGGAGCACTCTCGGGTGTCATGTCTTCCGGAGCAGTAGCCACAGGTCGGATCCCTGCTCTGGCAGTCGGTGGCTCGGTGACCGAACCCCAGGCATTGGTAACACTGTACCACCGGAGACTGGTCCAGAACTGGTACCATCTGGAACCCGATGCGCACCTTTTCGCCCTGCAGAGCTTTCCAGACCTGCGGGCTGACTTCCACTATGACGTTGCTCCTTTCTCCTGTCCTTCCTTTCACCCTGCGTACCACTTTGAAGCTCCTATGTTGCTCCGGAACGCTTGCAAGGAGGTCGCTGTTCTGGCTCATCAGTGCCACTCCGATTTTCTCGTCGGTGAGGTGGTTGGCCACTCCAATTAGCCGAATCTGCGGCTTCCTCTTCGGGGCCTCCTGAGCAGAGAGTCCCATTTTTGCTCCATAGCCTCTCGGGTGCACGCTCCCTCTGATGCCGCCGTCTCAACCGGAACAGAGTCCATGCCCATGCGGCCTCGCGTAACTTCGGCTACCTCAAGGCGCCACCTGTCCACGTCCACTTGCAGGGAACGGAAATGGTCAGTCAGGCTCTCTATTTTTCCCCCCAGCAGGAGCAGTTCCGGAACTTGAACTGGCCCCGGTTCCACTCGTGAGGTGTCCCTGCCTGCGTTCTCCTGCGTCGGTTGTGATGAGCGTCCGGCCACGACCCTCTGCAGCTCCAAGTGGATGCTGCTAATGGTTTTTATCGGCGCGTCCATTTCGAAGTTGAGCCAGCCCTGGATCCCACGAGCCCGCGCAACACCGCTATCAGCTGCTGAGTCTCTGATACCTTTTCCGCAGTCTGACCGCTTATCTCTGCGAGCCTCCTCGAGTGCGCCCTCTCCACGCGCACGAGCTCCCTAGCCGCTCGCGCACGTTCCTCTTCTAACGCCACGCGGTGTCTGCCCCGGGAGTCCGCAACGCTAAGGACGGTCTCATAAAGGGCCTGCAGGCATTCCATTGCCTCAGCCTTGCAGTCCCTGCGCATGTTACCCGCCTTTTCCAGGGCTTCCTTCCCACCCTGCAACAGCTTATTGGCCCTAACGGTTGCCAGATTCATAGCCACACCAACGACCCTACCAATGGGCGGCAGCATACTCGACCTCCCACTCCTCCAATCCGGCGCCAGCCTCCAGCCCTGGTCAGAGTTAGGTTAGGTCAGAGTTAGGTTAGGTCAGAGTTAGGTTAGGTCAGAGTTAGGTTAGGTCAGAGTTAGGTTAGGTCAGAGTTAGGTTAGGTCAGAGTTAGGTTAGGTCAGAGTTAGGTTAGGTCAGAGTTAGGTTAGGTCAGAGTTAGGTTAGGTCAGAGTTAGGTTAGGTCAGAGTTAGGTTAGGTCAGAGTTAGGTTAGGTCAGAGTTAGGTTAGGTCAGAGTTAGGTTAGGTCAGAGTTAGGTTAGGTCAGAGTTAGGTTAGGTCAGAGTTAGGTTAGGTTAGGTTAGGTTTTTTTTTTTTTTTTTTTTACGTGGTGGAATGCATTTACGCACTTCGCTCGCCTCCCGCGGGGGCAGGGGGTTCGCTTCGTGTGGGACTCCTGACCTCAAAGAGAAGCCAGACTACCCACTAAACCACCACGGTGTTCCTCCTTCACCTAATCCGAGCCACGGGATAGTTTGCTCACCGCGACTCGGCTAGGGACGCCCTTTGTTGTTGGGCACACCTCATGAATGCACCCCAGAAACACAGAGGGGCGCATTCCGCCACATTAGCATGGGGCGGCAGATCCCCCGATCCACCGCCCGTGGCCACTCTCACCCAGGGACGCCTGCGGACTTCGCCCACCGGCATCCCTCCCCGGGACGCGTGCGAACTCCGCCCGCCGGCGTCCCCGTGGCCCGCGGGGCGAAAGAGCGAGCCCAGCCCACTCCCGCCCCAGCAGAGCCCCTCCTCTTGGCCGCCATCAGCCGTGAGGCGACGGCAGCCCGACACTCATCGCCGCCGGCCATAGCCGGAGCCACAGCCTACGGCGAGAGGTCTGCTTTTTACGACTTTGCTGTCGGGTTTTAGAGTCTTTTCCTTGACGCGGGCCGGCCAGTTAAGGCAAGCCCTCCGGCCAACAGGTTTTCAGCATACCCTCCTGGAGCCACCAGTCAGGTCACTGTTGAGCCCCTGTTGGTTACGGAACGCGAGAGGGTGGCTAGGCCTCTCTCGCCGACGGTGGCACTAGTGCCTGTCAGCCCCTGAGTTAACAGTGGGCCGACCCGCCCCTCGATCCCGCCGAGCCCTGAAAAGGGCTGCTGCGGATCCCACCCCGCGACCCCCTCGTGCAATGGGGTCAAGCCCTGAAAAGGGCTGTCGGGTTATTGGTCAGACGGCCAGCATACAGAGCTCCTGAGAGTCAGAGTATCCTGACCGCCTGTCCAGGGCGCACCAGCCTCCACGCTTCTGCTCCCCAGGACCGGAGCCCAAAGGGGGAAGAAACGGGTAAGCCAACGTGGAGGTTACCCGACGCCGCGCCCCAGGTTAGGTTAGGTTTTTTTTTTTTTTTTTTTTTTTTATTTTTTTTTTTTTACGTGGTGGAATGCATTTACGCACTTCGCTCGCCTCCCGCGGGGGCAGGGGGTTCGCTTCGTGTGGGACTCCTGACCTCAAAGAGAAGCCAGACTACCCACTAAACCACCACGGTGTTCCTCCTTCACCTAATCCGAGCCACGGGATAGTTTGCTCACCGCGACTCGGCCAGGGACGCCCTTTGTTGTCGGGCTCTTCTCCTGAATGCACCCCGGAAACACAGAAGGGCGCATTCCGCCACATTAGCATGGGGCGGCAGATCCCCCGATCCACCGCCCGTGGCCACTCTCACCCAGGGACGCGTGCGAACTTCGCCCGCCGGCATCCCTCCCCGGGACGCGTGTGAACTCCGCCCGCCGGCGTCCCCGTGGCCCGCGGGGCGGAAGAGCGAGCCCAGCCCACTCCCGCCCCAGCAGAGCCCCTCCTCTTGGCCGCCATCAGCCGTGAGGCGACGGCAGCCCGACACTCATCGCCACCGGCCATAGCCGGAGCCACAGCCTACGGCGAGAGGTCTGCTTTTTACGACTTTGCTGTTGGGTTTTAGAGTCTTTTCCTTGACGCGGGCCGGCCAGTTAAGGCAAGCCCTCCGGCCAACAGGTTCTCAGCATACCCTCCTGGAGCCACCAGTCAGGTCACTGTTGAGCCCCTGTTGGTTACGGAACGCGAGAGGGTGGCTAGGCCTCTCTCACCGACGGTGGCACTAGTGCCTGTCAGCCCCTGAGTGAACAGTGGGCCGACCCGCCCCTCGATCCCGCCGAGCCCTGAAAAGGGCTGCTGCGGATCCCACCCCGCGACCCCCTCGTGCAATGGGGTCTAGCCCTGAAAAGGGCTGTCGGGTTATTGGTCAGACGGCCAGCATACAGAGCTCCTGAGAGTCAGAGTATCCTGACCGCCTGTCCAGGGCGCACCAGCCTCCACGCTTCTGCTCCCCAGGACCGGAGCCCAAAGGGGGAAAAAAACGCGTAAGCCAACGTGGAGGTTACCCGACGCCGCGCCCCAGGTTAGGTTAGGTTAGGTTTTTTTTTTTTTTTTTTTTTTTTTTTTTTACGTGGTGGAATGCATTTACGCACTTCGCTCGCCTCCCGCGGGGGCAGGGGGTTCGCTTCGTGTGGGACTCCTGACCTCAAAGAGAAGCCAGACTACCCACTAAACCACCACGGTGTTCCTCCTTCACCTAATCCGAGCCACGGGATAGTTTGCTCACCGCGACTCGGCTAGGGACGCCCTTTGTTATTGGGCTCTCCTCATGAATGCACCCCAGAAACACAGAAGGGCGCATTCCGCCACATTAGCATGGGGCGGCAGATCCCCCGACCCACCGCCCGTGGCCACTCTCACCCAGGGACGCGTGCGAGCTTCGCCCGCCGGCATCCCTCCCCGGGACGCGTGCGAACTCCGCCCGCCGGCGTCCCCGTGGCCCGCGGGGCGAAAGAGCGAGCCCAGCCCACTCCCGCCCCAGCAGAGCCCCTCCTCTTGGCCGCCATCAGCCGTGAGGCGACGGCAGCCCGACACTCATCCCCGCCGGCCATAGCCGGAGCCACAGCCTACGGCGAGAGGTCTGCTTTTTACGACTTTGCTGTCGGGTTTTAGAGTCTTTTCCTTGACGCGGGCCGGCCAGTTAAGGCAAGCCCTCCGGCCAACAGGTTCTCAGCTACCCTCCTGGAGCCACCAGTCAGGTCATAGTTGAGCCCCTGTTGGTTACGGAACGCGAGAGGGTGGCGAAGCCTCTCCCACCGACGGTGGCACTAGTGCCTGTCAGCCCCTGAGTTAACAGTGGGCCGACCCGCCCCTCGATCCCGCCGAGCCCTGAAAAGGGCTGCTGCGGATCCCACCCCGCGACCCCCTCGTGCAATGGGGTCAAGCCCTGAAAAGGGCTGTCGGGTTATTGGTCAGACGGCCAGCATACAGAGCTCCTGAGAGTCAGAGTATCCTGACCGCCTGTCCAGGGCGCACCAGCCTCCACGCTTCTGCTCCCCAGGACCGGAGTCCAAAGGGGGAAGAAACGCGTAAGCCAACGTGGAGGTTACCCGACGCCGCGCCCCACCGACGCCGCGCCCCGCCGCGCCCCAGGTTAGGTTTTTTTTTTTTTTTATTATTTTTTTTTTTTTTTATTTTTTTTTTTTTTACGTGGTGGAATGCATTTACGCACTTCGCTCGCCTCCCGCGGGGGCAGGGGGTTCGCTTCGTGTGGGACTCCTGACCTCAAAGAGAAGCCAGACTACCCACTAAACCACCACGGTGTTCCTCCTTCACCTAATCCGAGCCACGGGATAGTTTCTGGGGTCGCCCGTATCGTGCGGTACGTCAAAAGCTCCGCACGCCGGGCCCCCCCCTTACCGAGACTCTCCAGCCCAGCTTCCTGCAGGAAGTGGTCGAGGGCCTTTTCCCTCAGCGGGCAGAGCACACACCCCCGTCGATGGCCTACTCGGTCAGAGACGACGGGGGTAGAGAGGACGATGCTCCACCCGTGAGGGAATCGGAGGTAGGGGCGGCTGTTCTGCGAATTCGTTCAAAGAACACCGCCCCCGGGCCGGACGGGGTTCCAGCCCGAGTGATGGCCCGAGCCCTCGACCATATGTCGGACCGCCTCAGGGGAGTGTTGGACGCTAGCCTGGCGTCCGGACACTTCCCTGAGTGCTGGAAAAGCGGGAAGCTGGTCCTACTGAAGAAGCCGGGACGGCCTGCTGATTCGGTCGCGGCCTATAGGCCCATCGTGTTGCTGGACGAGGCGGGCAAGTTGTTCGAAAGGATAATCTCTGCCCGCATCGTCCGGCACCTCTGCGAGGTGGGGCCCGACCTGTCGGATGCCCAGTTCGGATTCCGAGAGGGGCGTTCGACGGTCGATGCCGTGATGCGCCTTAGGGCCGTGACCGAAGAGGCAGTGTGCTGTGGCGGCGTGCTGTTGGCGGTGTCTTTAGACATCGCCAACGCATTCAATAGTCTGCCATTCAGCTGCATCGGGGAAGCACTCCAGTACCACGGAGTGCCAGAGTACCTGAGGCGGCTAGTGGCAGACTATTTGGAGGAGCGTACCGTCGTGTACGAGGACCGAGAGGGCGTCTTGAGACGGCGACCCATGTCGTGCGGCGTTCCACAGGGGTCTGTCCTTGGACCACTCCTGTGGAACGTGGGATACGACTGGGTCCTACGAGGTCGTCTCCCCCCCGGGCTGGGCGTAATTTGTTACGCCGATGACACATTGGTCACAGCCCGGGGGGTGAACTTCCACGAGGCGGCGCGCCTGGCCACCACGGGTGTTTCTCTGGTGGTCGGGCGCATCGAGGCGCTGGGCCTTCGGGTGGCCCTGGACAAGACGGAGGCCCTGTTATTTCATGGGCCTCGTCGTGGTCCGCCCCCCGGCGCCTCCATAGAGGTCAACTCGGTCCTCGTACCGGTTCGGGCCCAGATGAAGTATCTGGGTCTGATCCTCGACGGTAGGTGGCTCTTCGACGAGCACTTCCGACAGCTTGGTCCGAAGCTGGTCGACGCTGCCTCTGCCCTTGGGCGACTATTGCCCAATTTGGGTGGAGCCAGCGTCGCAACGCGACTCCTCTACACGGGGGTGGTCCGGTCGATGGCGCTGTACGGCGCACCGGTGTGGGTCACGGCTCTGACCGCCCAGAACAAGGCGCGCCTCTGGCGGCCTCAGAGGGTACTGGCGGTCAGAGCGATACGTGGTTACCGCACGGTGTCGACCGAGGCAGCGTGTGCGTTGGCCGGGACACCCCCGTGGGATTTGGAGGCGGAAGTGCTCGCCGAAGTTTATCGACGGGTGGCTGAATACCGGGCGGAGAGAGGCATCCGCCCTCCGCCCGAAGAGGTACGCGAGTGGCGTGAAGCCGCCCGTCGAGCCACGATGGCTCGCTGGTCTTTCCGACTGGAGACTCCACGCGCTGGCTTTGCCGCCGTGGAGGCTCTCCAGCCGGTCATCCTCGAGTGGGCAGGGCGGCAGCACGGGACCCTTTCCTTCCGACTGACGCAGGTACTCTCCGGGCACGGTTGCTTCGGAAAGTACCTGCACTCGGTCGCTAGGAGGGAATTGAGTCCCGCCTGCCACCACTGCGACTGCAGTGAAGACTCGGCTCAGCACACGCTGGCGATTTGCCCCGCTTGGGCGTCGCAACGCCGGGCCCTCACTGCAGTCATCGGAGGAGATCTCTCGCTACCGGCCGTCATACGCTCCATGGCCGGTAGCGACAGCAGTTTTACCGCGGTCGCAACCTTCTGCGAAGATGTAATCTCGCAGAAGGAGGTGGCGGAGAAGGCCCGGGAGGACGACCTCCACTCGGACCCGATCCGCCGCCGGCGAACCGGGCAGCGGAGGCGCGCTCACCTGCGCCTCATGCCGCCCTGAGTGTGGCCGCGGATGGTCGGGACGGGCTTTCCCTTCCATCCGCTCTAGTGGCCGCCCGCGAGGAGGCGACGTTACGTGTGTGCCGTACGTTGCCTAAAATGAGAGGTCTACGAAGAGGGTGCCCGCTTCTGTGCGGGCAAGCGCTGGGAGGGGTCTGGATGGCGTAATAACAGCAGTTCCCGGACTCCTCCCTCCTCAAGCGCAGGGTGGCACACCGTGTGGTTTTAGTCGGTTCGAGTCCGACACACCGCCCCGCCGCAAGCCCCGGCGCGGGTGACGGTCCGAGGGGTTTTCCACACGTAAAAAAAAAAAAAAAAAAAAGGTTCCGAGGATGTCCGCGTTGCAGTCCAGGAGAAGACTGGCTGCAGCGCTGATAACATCAAGGTCGGCACCGTTCGTACCGGTCCGGGAGGGCTTGGTGCGGTGTGGCTCAGCTGCCCAGTAGCGGCAGCCAAAGTGCTGGGCGATGCTGGCAGGCTCCTCGTCGGCTTTGTGAGCGCCAGGATAACAGTCCTGGCGGCAAGGCCGATGAGGTGTTTTAAATGCCTGTCGGCGGGACACACACGCACCAAGTGCAGTAGTTGCTTCGACTGCAGCGGACTTTGCTTCCGCTGTGGTCAACAGGGGCACAAGGCGGCAGAGTGTTCTGCCGCCCC
This sequence comes from Diaphora mendica, assembly GCA_949125395.1. Taxonomy (NCBI): domain Eukaryota; kingdom Metazoa; phylum Arthropoda; class Insecta; order Lepidoptera; family Erebidae; genus Diaphora; species Diaphora mendica. Next base: position 17,855,094 of record OX421334.1, read on the forward strand.
TCACTGCCCCGTCTGTGCGGCGGCTAATAAGCCCGCCAATCATCAGATGGGGCAGGGAGGCTGCAGGCCTTCTCGTGCTTCTCGGGAAGCGTCGGGGGTAAGCCAGTCGACCCAGGCTGCCTCCGGCGTAACTAGTGCGTCTATGCCGACGCCCATGGAGGAGGCTGTAGAGACGATCCACTAATGGATCAAGTCTCCAGCCTCCTGGTCCAGACGAACCTGAACCACTGTGCCGCGGCGCAGGATTTATTCCTGCAAACCATGGCGCAGTGGTCAATAGGTGTTGCCGTAGTCGCGGAGCCCTACTACGTTCCTCCCCGTCCAAACTGGATGGGTGACTGGGACGGCTCCGTGGCAGTCGTCGGTTCCGCGGCGGCTCATTCCCCGCCCTTGTCGCTTAGGGACAAGGGCTCAGGATATGTTGCCGCCGAGTGGGGGGGGATCACCGTTTACGGTGTTTACTTCTCCTCCAACCGGAGTTTGAGCGACTTCGAGGTCTTCCTTAACAGCTTGGAGACCTCGATGCGGCGATTAGCGTCTGGGCACGTCCTCGTGCTGGGGGACTTCAACGCAAAATCCATTGCGTGGGGGTCCCCCAGGACGGACTCCAAGGGCGAGGCCGTCGAGGAGTGGGCGGCTTCGGTGGGCCTCTGTTTACTAAACAGAGGCTCCACCAACACGTGCGTGCGACAGCAAGGGGGGTCGATAGTGGACCTTTCGTTTGCTACCCCTGCTGTTGCCGCACGAGTAAGGAACTGGTGTGTCCTGGAAGAGGTCGAGACGCTCTCGGATCACTTATACATCCGATTCGAGCTCTCCCGGTCCCAGGGCCCCAGTAGGGGTCACATGGCGCGGCATTCTTCCCACTTTCCGCGGTGGGCTGTTGCCAAGCTGGATAGGGACCTACTAGAGGAGGCGGCCATTCTTCAATCTTGGCTGTCTCCGCAGGCCCCGACCGAGGAGGTCGGCATGGACGTGGGGGCTGGCCGTTTTCGCGATGCGATTACGCAAATTTGCGATACGGCCATGCCCCGCATCCAAGGTCGTCGGCCTCCTCGGAAGGAGGTCTACTGGTGGTCCCAGGAGTTGGCGGACCTCCGTGCGGCCTGTACTCGTGCCCGGAGGTCCTACACCCGTAGCAGGCGACGCCACCGTGGAGACGGTGGCGGGGACCAGCTTCATGAGGAGTACCGCGAAGCGCGGAAAACTCTGAAGCTGGCCATTTGCCGCGCCAAAGAGGTAAAGAGAAAGGAGATGCTGGAGAGTCTCGACCGTGACCCCTGGGGTCGCCCATACCGTGCGGTGCGTCAGAAGCTCCGCACGTCGGGCCCCCCCCTTACCGAGACTCTCCAGCCCAGCTTCCTGCAGGAAGTGGTCGAGGGCCTTTTCCCTGAGCGGGCGGAGCACACACCCCCGTCGATGGCCTATGCGGTCATAGATGACGGGGGTAGAGAGGACGATGTGCCGCCCGTTAGGGAATCGGAGGTTGGGGCGGCTGTTCTTCGGATCCGTTCCAAGAACACCGCCCCCGGGCCGGACGGGGTTCCAGCCCGAGTGATGGCCCGAGCCCTCGACCATATGTCGGACCGCCTCAGGGAGGTGTTGGACGCTAGCCTGGCGTCCGGACGCTTCCCTGAGTGCTGGAAATGCGGGAAGCTGGTCCTATTGAGGAAGCCGGGACGGCCTGCCGATTCGGTCGCGGCCTATAGGCCCATCGTGTTGCTGGACGAGGCGGGTAAACTTTTTGAGTGGATACTCTCTGCCCGCATCGTCCGGCACCTCTGCGAGGTGGGGCCCGACCTGTCGGACGCCCAATTCGGATTCCGAGAGGGGCGTTCGACGGTCGATGCCGTGATGCGCCTTAGGGCCGTGACCGAAGAGGCAGTGAGCTGTGGCGGCGTGGTGTTGGCGGTGTCCTTGGACATCGCCAACGCCTTCAATAGTCTGCCATTTAGCTGCATCAGGGAAGCACTCCACTACCACGGGGTGCCAGAGTACCTGAGGCGGCTAGTGGCAGACTATTTAGAGGAGCGTACCGTCGTGTACGAGGACCGAGAGGGCGTCTTGAGACGGCGACCCATGTCGTGCGGCGTTCCGCAGGGGTCTGTCCTTGGACCACTCCTGTGGAACGTGGGGTACGACTGGGTCCTACGAAGTCGTCTGCCTCCCGGGCTGGGCGTAATTTGTTACGCCGATGACACACTTGTCACAGCCCGGGGGGCGAACTTCCAAGAGGCGGCGCGCCTGGCCACCAGGGGTGTTTCTCTGGTGGTCGGGCGCATCGAGGCGCTGGGCTTACGGGTGGCCCTGGACAAGACGGAGGCCCTATTGTTCCATGGGCCCCGTCGTGGTCCACCCGCCGGCGCCTCCATAGAGGTCAACTCGGTCCTCGTACCGGTTCGGGCCCAGATGAGGTATCTGGGCCTGATCCTCGACGGTAGGTGGCTCTTCGACGAGCACTTCCGACAGCTTGGTCCAAAGCTGGTCGACGCTGCCTCCGCCCTTGGGCGACTTTTGCCCAATTTGGGTGGAGCCAGCGTCGCAACGAGACTCCTATACACGGGGGTTGTCCGGTCGATGGCGCTGTATGGCGCACCGGTGTGGGTGGCGGCTCTGACTGCCCTAAATAAGGCTCGCCTCTGGCGGCCTCAGAGGGTATTGGCAGTCAGAGCCATACGCGGATACCGCACGGTGTCGACCGAGGCGGCGTGCGCCTTGGCCGGAACACCCCCGTGGGATTTGGAGGCGGAAGTGCTCGCCGAAGTTTATCGACGGGTGGCTGAATATCGGGCGGAGTATGGCTATCGCCCTCCGCCCGAAGAGGTACGCGAGTGGCGTGAAGCCGCCCGTCGAGCCACTATGGCTAGATGGTCGTTCCGACTGGAGACTCCACGTGCTGGCTTTGCCGCCGTGGAGGCTCTCCAGCCGGTCATCCTCGAGTGGGCAGGGCGGCAGCACGGGACCCTTTCCTTCCGACTGACGCAGGTCCTTTCCGGGCACGGTTGCTTCGGGAAGTACCTGCACTCGGTCGCTAGGCGGGAATTGAGTCCCGCCTGCCACCACTGCGACTGCAGTGAGGACTCGGCCCAGCATACGCTGGCGATTTGCCCTGCATGGGCGTCGCAGCGCCGGGCCCTCACTGCAGTCATCGGAGGAGATCTCTCGCTACCGGCCGTCATACGCTCCATGGCCGGTAGCGATAGCAGTTTTACCGCGGTCGCAACCTTCTGCGAAGAAGTCATCTCGCAGAAGGAGGTGGCGGAGAAGGCCCGGGAGGATGATATCCACTCGGACCCAATCCGCCGCCGGCGAACCGGGCGGCGGAGGCGCGCCTATCAGCGCCTCATGCCGCCCTGAGTGTGGCCGCGGATGGTCGGGACGGGCTTTCCCCTCCATCCGCTCTAGTGGCCACCCGCGAGGGGGCGACGTACGCGTGTGCCGTACGTCGCCTAAATAGAGAATTTTAACAGCAGACGGTGTCCGCTTCAGTGCGGGCAAGCGCTGGGAGGGGTCCGGACGTGTTAATAACTGCAGTTCCCGGATTCCTCCCTTCACAGGCGCAGAGTGGCACACCGTGTGGTTTTAGTCGGTTCGAGTCCGACACACCGCCCCGCCGCAAGCCCCGGCGCGGGTGAAGGTCCGAGGGGATTTCCACACGTTAAAAAAAAAAAAAAAAAAAAAAGGTTAGGTTAGGTTAGGTTAGGTTAGGTTTTTTTTTTTTTTTTTTTTTTTTTAATGAGGTCTATTTTGACCTCTCTGCTTTTCCCCGTCCATTAGACAGGACCTTGTCATTCTTTGGTAGATACCATCGTTAATTAATGTAGTTTCATCGGGTAATATTCCCGGTACTGTAGCTATTTAATTTATTTACTATAGGTATATTTTACATGTTTTATTTTCTAGGCTTTTCCAATATTATATTATGCATAGTTATTTTTACTCAGTTTTTTACATTTATTGCTATTTATCTGCTTGTTTCCTGGTACTTACGATTTAAACTTGATATCAAAAACTTGCTTGACTCTAATTTATGTATGCCTTTTTAGTTTGAATTTTGTTTATGGGTAGATGTTGAATAGGTATGTTATTGAATGCAATGCTGTCGTTATTTTTATCGTCTATCAATGATGCAGTATTTTACAGTGATTATTATTATTATTTTTTCTACTATTTTGTTAGGTATGTATTGTCTTAAATTTTGGAACTCTTTCTAATTTCGTCTCACCAAGACGTCTCAGTCAGGTGTTATTTTTCAGTATGTAGGAACGTAATATTTGTGACTCGTGTATTTTGTTTTGTGTACTGTCCAGTGTTTTGTGTGCGTGTTGAGCTATTCTAAATTCATACTTCCTTTGTTACTAGCTTCCTTATTAACAATATGTATATATATTTAAATATATGCAATTGTTGCAGTCTTTATTATGAATTTCCTTCCCTTGTGTTTATTTTTATGTGTACGTGTCCAGTGTTTATGTGCGTGTTTTGATATATTCAATATATATTCACTATATACATCCTAAATCAGTGTGTGTTCTGTAGCGTGTATGTGCGTGTGTGAATGAGTCACAAATACGACGTATTTTGCCTTGCTAGGTAGTCCCATTTAGAGCGGGTCGGGCATTCGGCACTGAAAGCGTTGTGGCTAATGCTCTGCATCCCAGAGTGCGAACAGTTGCAGCACCGCGGTTCGGCTCCCGTTTTATACTCAGGGCATTCCCCGCGCAAGTGCGTGCCTCCGCAGTGGCTGCACCTGTCCACACTCTCGGTGCAGAACCTTCGGCCATGGCCGAACGCCAGGCACTTCGTGCACTGGATGAGCGGAGACTGGTCCTCCACTCTGACCCTTTGCAGGTCCAGGTAGAGGGTTCCAGTCTCCGTCATCCTTTGCCACACTCTTGGTCCCACCTGCAGTACGATATGAGACGTCTTGGGGTTCCTAGTTCTTTTCTTGTATTTAATCTTAATTTCTCTCTCTTCCTGTGGTAGTCCCATGAAGACTTCGGCGTTTTGGGTGTAAAGGGCCCCGATCATGTCCTCGTCATCCCCATCAACAAAAACGTCTTTGAGGACGACGAGTGGATCCTTGTTCTTCATGGGCACTACCACAAGCCCACCATCACTGCTCCCTATCCTTTCGGTCACCCTGTCCCGCTCCACCTCCGTGTCGCAGCCCAGGATGACCGTGCTGCCTTTCGCTTTTCTGGCCTTACAAATTTTTAACCCAGTACCCCTGGCGTCGACCGCCTTCTTCACCCTGGCGAGTACCTCATCGGCAGTCTCCTGACTGTCTTTTGAGGTCACCGCCACGGAGTGAAGCGCCGGTCGGCGCCCGGGTCTGGTTGCAGCTACACTGGCGTAGGTCTTGGGGGCCGATTCGGGGACGCTCTCTGGTGCTAGCCCTTTACAGGTTGAGGTGATGTGCGTCTGTGTCTCGACCACTATGTCCTTGGCGACAGTCCCAATCAGGTCTTCGATTTGGGACTGCGCACGCACTATCATTGCCTCAGTCGACTTGTCGATGTCGACTTGGGTCTCCTCAACCTTCTCGAAGACCCTTTCCAAGACGTCAGCGCCCCGATCGTCGTTGCTTTGGTCGAGGTCCTTTATTTCCTTTTTCAACTTAAAGTAGGCCTCGTTGATCCAAGTAAAGATTGAATCTTCGACCTCCCCCAGTTTCGCCAGCAGCCTTCCCTCCTGTGCCGAAGATACGGCTACTGTGGCCGCATCCTCCTTTGCAGGAGTCACGGCCACCGCACCCGCACCAGCAGCCCTGGACGCCTCCTCCTCCAAGCTCTTCACGCGCTTGCACAACTCAAAAAGGATCCGAAGACCCTTGTCAGATTGGACCTCCAGGTAGGTTTTGATGTCCTTCCTCATTTGAGGGTATTGTTGGACCTTCGAGGGGATCTCCTCAAAGGTCTTCATCACCTCCTGGAGTAGATGGTCACTCGACTGGCCAGCGTAGGTGTTCTGCTGCCTTTTGTACAAATCCATTTGGTCGAGCGACCTTCGCTTTGTTCCGGGTCTTCGGATAAAAGTCTTGGCAGCGTCCTGCACTATTGAAGGCGAGGTAGAGGCGCCGGGAGCCGCGACAGACGTAGGTGGCGTTTGGAACATGTTGGAATTCAATAAAATAAGGCAATAGAATGTGTGTGAGAGGATGTGTGCAAGTGTTTAGTGTGTGACGGGGAAAATTGTCAAGTGTGTTTGTGTGACCCTGTATAGGGGGGGTGTGTCAATTATATGACTAAATTAAAATATGATTTGTGTAAGCTTAAATCTACACAGTTACTATATTAAAATAAAATTTAATCAAAACAAAAGTTTTCTCTCTAATTGGAGCCGGTCTATATATTATAGGAGGTGTAAACAGCCTCAGTCAACAAATAAAAACCTAAGACAATAACTTAAGACTATGCGAAATTTAATTATAAAAGACAAAAGTTTTTCCCTAATTAAAATTTTGGGTCAATACCAACAGTTGGCGATCCCTGTTCAGCCGAACCTATATACCCAGTGAAATATGGGAGGGTGGGCGGGCAATTTCCCAATTTTCCGTCAGGCGGATCCGGACGAAAGTGGTGTCGTTCGACGGGTAATTAACAGGGCTATCTAAATATATATAATTGATAATTTGGAAAAGAAAGGCTATCGAATTAATCGACAAAAACCTCAAAAATGACTAAAATTGAAATTTAAATGTCGGATTTCTAAGGTCCTATTTACCAGATTTAATTAAAAGAGGTGTTGTTAGATAGGTCGTGACGCGAGCTATCTAGATATGTATAATTAATTGTTTAGAAAAAATAAGGGGGCAAGTTATTAAACGAAAATCGCAGAAAATTTTCGAAAAAACGGTAAATTGAGATTTGTATGTTGAAAATTTAGTACTTTTATTAACCGAATGTTAATAAAAGAGGTGTTATTAGATAGACCTTGACGAGTTCTATCTAAATATATATAATTAAAAATTTCAAAAATAAATTTCGAAGAGTTATAAGCAAAGAGCCTTGGAAAATTCCTTAAAAAACCCAAAAGTCAAAATGAATGTTGAAATTTAGCAACTTATATTTATCCAACCTATATAAAAGAGGTGTTATTAGATAGGCCTTGATGAGGGCTATCTATATCTGTAAGTATGTCAAGTTTGAGGCGAAGCGTTATCGAATAATTCGACAAAAACCTCGAAAATTTAGCAATTTAGAAATTCAAAATTTTTCTAAGTCCAGAAATTAAAAATTTTTCTTTATTTTTCAGGTAATTTTCTTCCCACGGGACGCAGGAGTGTCTACAAATATGATACCAACAAATAACAATGTTACTAGCAGCTGTTTTCAATGAAAATTTCGCACAAATGTTCTAAATGTTCACCCCTAAGGTAGACTTTTGAACGTAAACAAACAATGCCGAATTTTTTGTAGGTCAATTTCCCAATTTTCCGTCAGGCGGATCCGGACGAAAGTGGTGTCGTTCGACGGGTAATTAACAGGGCTATCTAAATATATATAATTGATAATTTGGAAAAGAAAGGCTATCGAATTAATCGACAAAAACCTCAAAAATGACTAAAATTGAAATTTAAATGTCGGATTTCTAAGGTCCTATTTACCAGATTTAATTAAAAGAGGTGTTGTTAGATAGGTCGTGACGCGAGCTATCTAGATATGTATAATTAATTGTTTAGAAAAAATAAGGGGGCAAGTTATTAAACGAAAATCGCAGAAAATTTTCGAAAAAACGGTAAATTGAGATTTGTATGTTGAAAATTTAGTACTTTTATTAACCGAATGTTAATAAAAGAGGTGTTATTAGATAGACCTTGACGAGTTCTATCTAAATATATATAATTAAAAATTTCAAAAATAAATTTCGAAGAGTTATAAGCAAAGAGCCTTGGAAAATTCCTTAAAAAACCCAAAAGTCAAAATGAATGTTGAAATTTAGCAACTTATATTTATCCAACCTATATAAAAGAGGTGTTATTAGATAGGCCTTGATGAGGGCTATCTATATCTGTAAGTATGTCAAGTTTGAGGCGAAGCGTTATCGAATAATTCGACAAAAACCTCGAAAATTTAGCAATTTAGAAATTCAAAATTTTTCTAAGTCCAGAAATTAAAAATTTTTCTTTATTTTTCAGGTAATTTTCTTCCCACGGGACGCAGGAGTGTCTACAAATATGATACCAACAAATAACAATGTTACTAGCAGCTGTTTTCAATGAAAATTTCGCACAAATGTTCTAAATGTTCACCCCTAAGGTAGACTTTTGAACGTAAACAAACAATGCCGAATTTTTTGTAGGTCAATTTCCCAATTTTCCGTCAGGCGGATCCGGACGAAAGTGGTGTCGTTCGACGGGTAATTAACAGGGCTATCTAAATATATATAATTGATAATTTGGAAAAGAAAGGCTATCGAATTAATCGACAAAAACCTCAAAAATGACTAAAATTGAAATTTAAATGTCGGATTTCTAAGGTCCTATTTACCAGATTTAATTAAAAGAGGTGTTGTTAGATAGGTCGTGACGCGAGCTATCTAGATATGTATAATTAATTGTTTAGAAAAAATAAGGGGGCAAGTTATTAAACGAAAATCGCAGAAAATTTTCGAAAAAACGGTAAATTGAGATTTGTATGTTGAAAATTTAGTACTTTTATTAACCGAATGTTAATAAAAGAGGTGTTATTAGATAGACCTTGACGAGTTCTATCTAAATATATATAATTAAAAATTTCAAAAATAAATTTCGAAGAGTTATAAGCAAAGAGCCTTGGAAAATTCCTTAAAAAACCCAAAAGTCAAAATGAATGTTGAAATTTAGCAACTTATATTTATCCAACCTATATAAAAGAGGTGTTATTAGATAGGCCTTGATGAGGGCTATCTATATCTGTAAGTATGTCAAGTTTGAGGCGAAGCGTTATCGAATAATTCGACAAAAACCTCGAAAATTTAGCAATTTAGAAATTCAAAATTTTTCTAAGTCCAGAAATTAAAAATTTTTCTTTATTTTTCAGGTAATTTTCTTCCCACGGGACGCAGGAGTGTCTACAAATATGATACCAACAAATAACAATGTTACTAGCAGCTGTTTTCAATGAAAATTTCGCACAAATGTTCTAAATGTTCACCCCTAAGGTAGACTTTTGAACGTAAACAAACAATGCCGAATTTTTTGTAGGTCAATTTCCCAATTTTCCGTCAGGCGGATCCGGACGAAAGTGGTGTCGTTCGACGGGTAATTAACAGGGCTATCTAAATATATATAATTGATAATTTGGAAAAGAAAGGCTATCGAATTAATCGACAAAAACCTCAAAAATGACTAAAATTGAAATTTAAATGTCGGATTTCTAAGGTCCTATTTACCAGATTTAATTAAAAGAGGTGTTGTTAGATAGGTCGTGACGCGAGCTATCTAGATATGTATAATTAATTGTTTAGAAAAAATAAGGGGGCAAGTTATTAAACGAAAATCGCAGAAAATTTTCGAAAAAACGGTAAATTGAGATTTGTATGTTGAAAATTTAGTACTTTTATTAACCGAATGTTAATAAAAGAGGTGTTATTAGATAGACCTTGACGAGTTCTATCTAAATATATATAATTAAAAATTTCAAAAATAAATTTCGAAGAGTTATAAGCAAAGAGCCTTGGAAAATTCCTTAAAAAACCCAAAAGTCAAAATGAATGTTGAAATTTAGCAACTTATATTTATCCAACCTATATAAAAGAGGTGTTATTAGATAGGCCTTGATGAGGGCTATCTATATCTGTAAGTATGTCAAGTTTGAGGCGAAGCGTTATCGAATAATTCGACAAAAACCTCGAAAATTTAGCAATTTAGAAATTCAAAATTTTTCTAAGTCCAGAAATTAAAAATTTTTCTTTATTTTTCAGGTAATTTTCTTCCCACGGGACGCAGGAGTGTCTACAAATATGATACCAACAAATAACAATGTTACTAGCAGCTGTTTTCAATGAAAATTTCGCACAAATGTTCTAAATGTTCACCCCTAAGGTAGACTTTTGAACGTAAACAAACAATGCCGAATTTTTTGTAGGTCAATTTCCCAATTTTCCGTCAGGCGGATCCGGACGAAAGTGGTGTCGTTCGACGGGTAATTAACAGGGCTATCTAAATATATATAATTGATAATTTGGAAAAGAAAGGCTATCGAATTAATCGACAAAAACCTCAAAAATGACTAAAATTGAAATTTAAATGTCGGATTTCTAAGGTCCTATTTACCAGATTTAATTAAAAGAGGTGTTGTTAGATAGGTCGTGACGCGAGCTATCTAGATATGTATAATTAATTGTTTAGAAAAAATAAGGGGGCAAGTTATTAAACGAAAATCGCAGAAAATTTTCGAAAAAACGGTAAATTGAGATTTGTATGTTGAAAATTTAGTACTTTTATTAACCGAATGTTAATAAAAGAGGTGTTATTAGATAGACCTTGACGAGTTCTATCTAAATATATATAATTAAAAATTTCAAAAATAAATTTCGAAGAGTTATAAGCAAAGAGCCTTGGAAAATTCCTTAAAAAACCCAAAAGTCAAAATGAATGTTGAAATTTAGCAACTTATATTTATCCAACCTATATAAAAGAGGTGTTATTAGATAGGCCTTGATGAGGGCTATCTATATCTGTAAGTATGTCAAGTTTGAGGCGAAGCGTTATCGAATAATTCGACAAAAACCTCGAAAATTTAGCAATTTAGAAATTCAAAATTTTTCTAAGTCCAGAAATTAAAAATTTTTCTTTATTTTTCAGGTAATTTTCTTCCCACGGGACGCAGGAGTGTCTACAAATATGATACCAACAAATAACAATGTTACTAGCAGCTGTTTTCAATGAAAATTTCGCACAAATGTTCTAAATGTTCACCCCTAAGGTAGACTTTTGAACGTAAACAAACAATGCCGAATTTTTTGTAGGTCAATTTCCCAATTTTCCGTCAGGCGGATCCGGACGAAAGTGGTGTCGTTCGACGGGTAATTAACAGGGCTATCTAAATATATATAATTGATAATTTGGAAAAGAAAGGCTATCGAATTAATCGACAAAAACCTCAAAAATGACTAAAATTGAAATTTAAATGTCGGATTTCTAAGGTCCTATTTACCAGATTTAATTAAAAGAGGTGTTGTTAGATAGGTCGTGACGCGAGCTATCTAGATATGTATAATTAATTGTTTAGAAAAAATAAGGGGGCAAGTTATTAAACGAAAATCGCAGAAAATTTTCGAAAAAACGGTAAATTGAGATTTGTATGTTGAAAATTTAGTACTTTTATTAACCGAATGTTAATAAAAGAGGTGTTATTAGATAGACCTTGACGAGTTCTATCTAAATATATATAATTAAAAATTTCAAAAATAAATTTCGAAGAGTTATAAGCAAAGAGCCTTGGAAAATTCCTTAAAAAACCCAAAAGTCAAAATGAATGTTGAAATTTAGCAACTTATATTTATCCAACCTATATAAAAGAGGTGTTATTAGATAGGCCTTGATGAGGGCTATCTATATCTGTAAGTATGTCAAGTTTGAGGCGAAGCGTTATCGAATAATTCGACAAAAACCTCGAAAATTTAGCAATTTAGAAATTCAAAATTTTTCTAAGTCCAGAAATTAAAAATTTTTCTTTATTTTTCAGGTAATTTTCTTCCCACGGGACGCAGGAGTGTCTACAAATATGATACCAACAAATAACAATGTTACTAGCAGCTGTTTTCAATGAAAATTTCGCACAAATGTTCTAAATGTTCACCCCTAAGGTAGACTTTTGAACGTAAACAAACAATGCCGAATTTTTTGTAGGTCAATTTCCCAATTTTCCGTCAGGCGGATCCGGACGAAAGTGGTGTCGTTCGACGGGTAATTAACAGGGCTATCTAAATATATATAATTGATAATTTGGAAAAGAAAGGCTATCGAATTAATCGACAAAAACCTCAAAAATGACTAAAATTGAAATTTAAATGTCGGATTTCTAAGGTCCTATTTACCAGATTTAATTAAAAGAGGTGTTGTTAGATAGGTCGTGACGCGAGCTATCTAGATATGTATAATTAATTGTTTAGAAAAAATAAGGGGGCAAGTTATTAAACGAAAATCGCAGAAAATTTTCGAAAAAACGGTAAATTGAGATTTGTATGTTGAAAATTTAGTACTTTTATTAACCGAATGTTAATAAAAGAGGTGTTATTAGATAGACCTTGACGAGTTCTATCTAAATATATATAATTAAAAATTTCAAAAATAAATTTCGAAGAGTTATAAGCAAAGAGCCTTGGAAAATTCCTTAAAAAACCCAAAAGTCAAAATGAATGTTGAAATTTAGCAACTTATATTTATCCAACCTATATAAAAGAGGTGTTATTAGATAGGCCTTGATGAGGGCTATCTATATCTGTAAGTATGTCAAGTTTGAGGCGAAGCGTTATCGAATAATTCGACAAAAACCTCGAAAATTTAGCAATTTAGAAATTCAAAATTTTTCTAAGTCCAGAAATTAAAAATTTTTCTTTATTTTTCAGGTAATTTTCTTCCCACGGGACGCAGGAGTGTCTACAAATATGATACCAACAAATAACAATGTTACTAGCAGCTGTTTTCAATGAAAATTTCGCACAAATGTTCTAAATGTTCACCCCTAAGGTAGACTTTTGAACGTAAACAAACAATGCCGAATTTTTTGTAGGTCAATTTCCCAATTTTCCGTCAGGCGGATCCGGACGAAAGTGGTGTCGTTCGACGGGTAATTAACAGGGCTATCTAAATATATATAATTGATAATTTGGAAAAGAAAGGCTATCGAATTAATCGACAAAAACCTCAAAAATGACTAAAATTGAAATTTAAATGTCGGATTTCTAAGGTCCTATTTACCAGATTTAATTAAAAGAGGTGTTGTTAGATAGGTCGTGACGCGAGCTATCTAGATATGTATAATTAATTGTTTAGAAAAAATAAGGGGGCAAGTTATTAAACGAAAATCGCAGAAAATTTTCGAAAAAACGGTAAATTGAGATTTGTATGTTGAAAATTTAGTACTTTTATTAACCGAATGTTAATAAAAGAGGTGTTATTAGATAGACCTTGACGAGTTCTATCTAAATATATATAATTAAAAATTTCAAAAATAAATTTCGAAGAGTTATAAGCAAAGAGCCTTGGAAAATTCCTTAAAAAACCCAAAAGTCAAAATGAATGTTGAAATTTAGCAACTTATATTTATCCAACCTATATAAAAGAGGTGTTATTAGATAGGCCTTGATGAGGGCTATCTATATCTGTAAGTATGTCAAGTTTGAGGCGAAGCGTTATCGAATAATTCGACAAAAACCTCGAAAATTTAGCAATTTAGAAATTCAAAATTTTTCTAAGTCCAGAAATTAAAAATTTTTCTTTATTTTTCAGGTAATTTTCTTCCCACGGGACGCAGGAGTGTCTACAAATATGATACCAACAAATAACAATGTTACTAGCAGCTGTTTTCAATGAAAATTTCGCACAAATGTTCTAAATGTTCACCCCTAAGGTAGACTTTTGAACGTAAACAAACAATGCCGAATTTTTTGTAGGTCAATTTCCCAATTTTCCGTCAGGCGGATCCGGACGAAAGTGGTGTCGTTCGACGGGTAATTAACAGGGCTATCTAAATATATATAATTGATAATTTGGAAAAGAAAGGCTATCGAATTAATCGACAAAAACCTCAAAAATGACTAAAATTGAAATTTAAATGTCGGATTTCTAAGGTCCTATTTACCAGATTTAATTAAAAGAGGTGTTGTTAGATAGGTCGTGACGCGAGCTATCTAGATATGTATAATTAATTGTTTAGAAAAAATAAGGGGGCAAGTTATTAAACGAAAATCGCAGAAAATTTTCGAAAAAACGGTAAATTGAGATTTGTATGTTGAAAATTTAGTACTTTTATTAACCGAATGTTAATAAAAGAGGTGTTATTAGATAGACCTTGACGAGTTCTATCTAAATATATATAATTAAAAATTTCAAAAATAAATTTCGAAGAGTTATAAGCAAAGAGCCTTGGAAAATTCCTTAAAAAACCCAAAAGTCAAAATGAATGTTGAAATTTAGCAACTTATATTTATCCAACCTATATAAAAGAGGTGTTATTAGATAGGCCTTGATGAGGGCTATCTATATCTGTAAGTATGTCAAGTTTGAGGCGAAGCGTTATCGAATAATTCGACAAAAACCTCGAAAATTTAGCAATTTAGAAATTCAAAATTTTTCTAAGTCCAGAAATTAAAAATTTTTCTTTATTTTTCAGGTAATTTTCTTCCCACGGGACGCAGGAGTGTCTACAAATATGATACCAACAAATAACAATGTTACTAGCAGCTGTTTTCAATGAAAATTTCGCACAAATGTTCTAAATGTTCACCCCTAAGGTAGACTTTTGAACGTAAACAAACAATGCCGAATTTTTTGTAGGTCAATTTCCCAATTTTCCGTCAGGCGGATCCGGACGAAAGTGGTGTCGTTCGACGGGTAATTAACAGGGCTATCTAAATATATATAATTGATAATTTGGAAAAGAAAGGCTATCGAATTAATCGACAAAAACCTCAAAAATGACTAAAATTGAAATTTAAATGTCGGATTTCTAAGGTCCTATTTACCAGATTTAATTAAAAGAGGTGTTGTTAGATAGGTCGTGACGCGAGCTATCTAGATATGTATAATTAATTGTTTAGAAAAAATAAGGGGGCAAGTTATTAAACGAAAATCGCAGAAAATTTTCGAAAAAACGGTAAATTGAGATTTGTATGTTGAAAATTTAGTACTTTTATTAACCGAATGTTAATAAAAGAGGTGTTATTAGATAGACCTTGACGAGTTCTATCTAAATATATATAATTAAAAATTTCAAAAATAAATTTCGAAGAGTTATAAGCAAAGAGCCTTGGAAAATTCCTTAAAAAACCCAAAAGTCAAAATGAATGTTGAAATTTAGCAACTTATATTTATCCAACCTATATAAAAGAGGTGTTATTAGATAGGCCTTGATGAGGGCTATCTATATCTGTAAGTATGTCAAGTTTGAGGCGAAGCGTTATCGAATAATTCGACAAAAACCTCGAAAATTTAGCAATTTAGAAATTCAAAATTTTTCTAAGTCCAGAAATTAAAAATTTTTCTTTATTTTTCAGGTAATTTTCTTCCCACGGGACGCAGGAGTGTCTACAAATATGATACCAACAAATAACAATGTTACTAGCAGCTGTTTTCAATGAAAATTTCGCACAAATGTTCTAAATGTTCACCCCTAAGGTAGACTTTTGAACGTAAACAAACAATGCCGAATTTTTTGTAGGTCAATTTCCCAATTTTCCGTCAGGCGGATCCGGACGAAAGTGGTGTCGTTCGACGGGTAATTAACAGGGCTATCTAAATATATATAATTGATAATTTGGAAAAGAAAGGCTATCGAATTAATCGACAAAAACCTCAAAAATGACTAAAATTGAAATTTAAATGTCGGATTTCTAAGGTCCTATTTACCAGATTTAATTAAAAGAGGTGTTGTTAGATAGGTCGTGACGCGAGCTATCTAGATATGTATAATTAATTGTTTAGAAAAAATAAGGGGGCAAGTTATTAAACGAAAATCGCAGAAAATTTTCGAAAAAACGGTAAATTGAGATTTGTATGTTGAAAATTTAGTACTTTTATTAACCGAATGTTAATAAAAGAGGTGTTATTAGATAGACCTTGACGAGTTCTATCTAAATATATATAATTAAAAATTTCAAAAATAAATTTCGAAGAGTTATAAGCAAAGAGCCTTGGAAAATTCCTTAAAAAACCCAAAAGTCAAAATGAATGTTGAAATTTAGCAACTTATATTTATCCAACCTATATAAAAGAGGTGTTATTAGATAGGCCTTGATGAGGGCTATCTATATCTGTAAGTATGTCAAGTTTGAGGCGAAGCGTTATCGAATAATTCGACAAAAACCTCGAAAATTTAGCAATTTAGAAATTCAAAATTTTTCTAAGTCCAGAAATTAAAAATTTTTCTTTATTTTTCAGGTAATTTTCTTCCCACGGGACGCAGGAGTGTCTACAAATATGATACCAACAAATAACAATGTTACTAGCAGCTGTTTTCAATGAAAATTTCGCACAAATGTTCTAAATGTTCACCCCTAAGGTAGACTTTTGAACGTAAACAAACAATGCCGAATTTTTTGTAGGTCAATTTCCCAATTTTCCGTCAGGCGGATCCGGACGAAAGTGGTGTCGTTCGACGGGTAATTAACAGGGCTATCTAAATATATATAATTGATAATTTGGAAAAGAAAGGCTATCGAATTAATCGACAAAAACCTCAAAAATGACTAAAATTGAAATTTAAATGTCGGATTTCTAAGGTCCTATTTACCAGATTTAATTAAAAGAGGTGTTGTTAGATAGGTCGTGACGCGAGCTATCTAGATATGTATAATTAATTGTTTAGAAAAAATAAGGGGGCAAGTTATTAAACGAAAATCGCAGAAAATTTTCGAAAAAACGGTAAATTGAGATTTGTATGTTGAAAATTTAGTACTTTTATTAACCGAATGTTAATAAAAGAGGTGTTATTAGATAGACCTTGACGAGTTCTATCTAAATATATATAATTAAAAATTTCAAAAATAAATTTCGAAGAGTTATAAGCAAAGAGCCTTGGAAAATTCCTTAAAAAACCCAAAAGTCAAAATGAATGTTGAAATTTAGCAACTTATATTTATCCAACCTATATAAAAGAGGTGTTATTAGATAGGCCTTGATGAGGGCTATCTATATCTGTAAGTATGTCAAGTTTGAGGCGAAGCGTTATCGAATAATTCGACAAAAACCTCGAAAATTTAGCAATTTAGAAATTCAAAATTTTTCTAAGTCCAGAAATTAAAAATTTTTCTTTATTTTTCAGGTAATTTTCTTCCCACGGGACGCAGGAGTGTCTACAAATATGATACCAACAAATAACAATGTTACTAGCAGCTGTTTTCAATGAAAATTTCGCACAAATGTTCTAAATGTTCACCCCTAAGGTAGACTTTTGAACGTAAACAAACAATGCCGAATTTTTTGTAGGTCAATTTCCCAATTTTCCGTCAGGCGGATCCGGACGAAAGTGGTGTCGTTCGACGGGTAATTAACAGGGCTATCTAAATATATATAATTGATAATTTGGAAAAGAAAGGCTATCGAATTAATCGACAAAAACCTCAAAAATGACTAAAATTGAAATTTAAATGTCGGATTTCTAAGGTCCTATTTACCAGATTTAATTAAAAGAGGTGTTGTTAGATAGGTCGTGACGCGAGCTATCTAGATATGTATAATTAATTGTTTAGAAAAAATAAGGGGGCAAGTTATTAAACGAAAATCGCAGAAAATTTTCGAAAAAACGGTAAATTGAGATTTGTATGTTGAAAATTTAGTACTTTTATTAACCGAATGTTAATAAAAGAGGTGTTATTAGATAGACCTTGACGAGTTCTATCTAAATATATATAATTAAAAATTTCAAAAATAAATTTCGAAGAGTTATAAGCAAAGAGCCTTGGAAAATTCCTTAAAAAACCCAAAAGTCAAAATGAATGTTGAAATTTAGCAACTTATATTTATCCAACCTATATAAAAGAGGTGTTATTAGATAGGCCTTGATGAGGGCTATCTATATCTGTAAGTATGTCAAGTTTGAGGCGAAGCGTTATCGAATAATTCGACAAAAACCTCGAAAATTTAGCAATTTAGAAATTCAAAATTTTTCTAAGTCCAGAAATTAAAAATTTTTCTTTATTTTTCAGGTAATTTTCTTCCCACGGGACGCAGGAGTGTCTACAAATATGATACCAACAAATAACAATGTTACTAGCAGCTGTTTTCAATGAAAATTTCGCACAAATGTTCTAAATGTTCACCCCTAAGGTAGACTTTTGAACGTAAACAAACAATGCCGAATTTTTTGTAGGTCAATTTCCCAATTTTCCGTCAGGCGGATCCGGACGAAAGTGGTGTCGTTCGACGGGTAATTAACAGGGCTATCTAAATATATATAATTGATAATTTGGAAAAGAAAGGCTATCGAATTAATCGACAAAAACCTCAAAAATGACTAAAATTGAAATTTAAATGTCGGATTTCTAAGGTCCTATTTACCAGATTTAATTAAAAGAGGTGTTGTTAGATAGGTCGTGACGCGAGCTATCTAGATATGTATAATTAATTGTTTAGAAAAAATAAGGGGGCAAGTTATTAAACGAAAATCGCAGAAAATTTTCGAAAAAACGGTAAATTGAGATTTGTATGTTGAAAATTTAGTACTTTTATTAACCGAATGTTAATAAAAGAGGTGTTATTAGATAGACCTTGACGAGTTCTATCTAAATATATATAATTAAAAATTTCAAAAATAAATTTCGAAGAGTTATAAGCAAAGAGCCTTGGAAAATTCCTTAAAAAACCCAAAAGTCAAAATGAATGTTGAAATTTAGCAACTTATATTTATCCAACCTATATAAAAGAGGTGTTATTAGATAGGCCTTGATGAGGGCTATCTATATCTGTAAGTATGTCAAGTTTGAGGCGAAGCGTTATCGAATAATTCGACAAAAACCTCGAAAATTTAGCAATTTAGAAATTCAAAATTTTTCTAAGTCCAGAAATTAAAAATTTTTCTTTATTTTTCAGGTAATTTTCTTCCCACGGGACGCAGGAGTGTCTACAAATATGATACCAACAAATAACAATGTTACTAGCAGCTGTTTTCAATGAAAATTTCGCACAAATGTTCTAAATGTTCACCCCTAAGGTAGACTTTTGAACGTAAACAAACAATGCCGAATTTTTTGTAGGTCAATTTCCCAATTTTCCGTCAGGCGGATCCGGACGAAAGTGGTGTCGTTCGACGGGTAATTAACAGGGCTATCTAAATATATATAATTGATAATTTGGAAAAGAAAGGCTATCGAATTAATCGACAAAAACCTCAAAAATGACTAAAATTGAAATTTAAATGTCGGATTTCTAAGGTCCTATTTACCAGATTTAATTAAAAGAGGTGTTGTTAGATAGGTCGTGACGCGAGCTATCTAGATATGTATAATTAATTGTTTAGAAAAAATAAGGGGGCAAGTTATTAAACGAAAATCGCAGAAAATTTTCGAAAAAACGGTAAATTGAGATTTGTATGTTGAAAATTTAGTACTTTTATTAACCGAATGTTAATAAAAGAGGTGTTATTAGATAGACCTTGACGAGTTCTATCTAAATATATATAATTAAAAATTTCAAAAATAAATTTCGAAGAGTTATAAGCAAAGAGCCTTGGAAAATTCCTTAAAAAACCCAAAAGTCAAAATGAATGTTGAAATTTAGCAACTTATATTTATCCAACCTATATAAAAGAGGTGTTATTAGATAGGCCTTGATGAGGGCTATCTATATCTGTAAGTATGTCAAGTTTGAGGCGAAGCGTTATCGAATAATTCGACAAAAACCTCGAAAATTTAGCAATTTAGAAATTCAAAATTTTTCTAAGTCCAGAAATTAAAAATTTTTCTTTATTTTTCAGGTAATTTTCTTCCCACGGGACGCAGGAGTGTCTACAAATATGATACCAACAAATAACAATGTTACTAGCAGCTGTTTTCAATGAAAATTTCGCACAAATGTTCTAAATGTTCACCCCTAAGGTAGACTTTTGAACGTAAACAAACAATGCCGAATTTTTTGTAGGTCAATTTCCCAATTTTCCGTCAGGCGGATCCGGACGAAAGTGGTGTCGTTCGACGGGTAATTAACAGGGCTATCTAAATATATATAATTGATAATTTGGAAAAGAAAGGCTATCGAATTAATCGACAAAAACCTCAAAAATGACTAAAATTGAAATTTAAATGTCGGATTTCTAAGGTCCTATTTACCAGATTTAATTAAAAGAGGTGTTGTTAGATAGGTCGTGACGCGAGCTATCTAGATATGTATAATTAATTGTTTAGAAAAAATAAGGGGGCAAGTTATTAAACGAAAATCGCAGAAAATTTTCGAAAAAACGGTAAATTGAGATTTGTATGTTGAAAATTTAGTACTTTTATTAACCGAATGTTAATAAAAGAGGTGTTATTAGATAGACCTTGACGAGTTCTATCTAAATATATATAATTAAAAATTTCAAAAATAAATTTCGAAGAGTTATAAGCAAAGAGCCTTGGAAAATTCCTTAAAAAACCCAAAAGTCAAAATGAATGTTGAAATTTAGCAACTTATATTTATCCAACCTATATAAAAGAGGTGTTATTAGATAGGCCTTGATGAGGGCTATCTATATCTGTAAGTATGTCAAGTTTGAGGCGAAGCGTTATCGAATAATTCGACAAAAACCTCGAAAATTTAGCAATTTAGAAATTCAAAATTTTTCTAAGTCCAGAAATTAAAAATTTTTCTTTATTTTTCAGGTAATTTTCTTCCCACGGGACGCAGGAGTGTCTACAAATATGATACCAACAAATAACAATGTTACTAGCAGCTGTTTTCAATGAAAATTTCGCACAAATGTTCTAAATGTTCACCCCTAAGGTAGACTTTTGAACGTAAACAAACAATGCCGAATTTTTTGTAGGTCAATTTCCCAATTTTCCGTCAGGCGGATCCGGACGAAAGTGGTGTCGTTCGACGGGTAATTAACAGGGCTATCTAAATATATATAATTGATAATTTGGAAAAGAAAGGCTATCGAATTAATCGACAAAAACCTCAAAAATGACTAAAATTGAAATTTAAATGTCGGATTTCTAAGGTCCTATTTACCAGATTTAATTAAAAGAGGTGTTGTTAGATAGGTCGTGACGCGAGCTATCTAGATATGTATAATTAATTGTTTAGAAAAAATAAGGGGGCAAGTTATTAAACGAAAATCGCAGAAAATTTTCGAAAAAACGGTAAATTGAGATTTGTATGTTGAAAATTTAGTACTTTTATTAACCGAATGTTAATAAAAGAGGTGTTATTAGATAGACCTTGACGAGTTCTATCTAAATATATATAATTAAAAATTTCAAAAATAAATTTCGAAGAGTTATAAGCAAAGAGCCTTGGAAAATTCCTTAAAAAACCCAAAAGTCAAAATGAATGTTGAAATTTAGCAACTTATATTTATCCAACCTATATAAAAGAGGTGTTATTAGATAGGCCTTGATGAGGGCTATCTATATCTGTAAGTATGTCAAGTTTGAGGCGAAGCGTTATCGAATAATTCGACAAAAACCTCGAAAATTTAGCAATTTAGAAATTCAAAATTTTTCTAAGTCCAGAAATTAAAAATTTTTCTTTATTTTTCAGGTAATTTTCTTCCCACGGGACGCAGGAGTGTCTACAAATATGATACCAACAAATAACAATGTTACTAGCAGCTGTTTTCAATGAAAATTTCGCACAAATGTTCTAAATGTTCACCCCTAAGGTAGACTTTTGAACGTAAACAAACAATGCCGAATTTTTTGTAGGTCAATTTCCCAATTTTCCGTCAGGCGGATCCGGACGAAAGTGGTGTCGTTCGACGGGTAATTAACAGGGCTATCTAAATATATATAATTGATAATTTGGAAAAGAAAGGCTATCGAATTAATCGACAAAAACCTCAAAAATGACTAAAATTGAAATTTAAATGTCGGATTTCTAAGGTCCTATTTACCAGATTTAATTAAAAGAGGTGTTGTTAGATAGGTCGTGACGCGAGCTATCTAGATATGTATAATTAATTGTTTAGAAAAAATAAGGGGGCAAGTTATTAAACGAAAATCGCAGAAAATTTTCGAAAAAACGGTAAATTGAGATTTGTATGTTGAAAATTTAGTACTTTTATTAACCGAATGTTAATAAAAGAGGTGTTATTAGATAGACCTTGACGAGTTCTATCTAAATATATATAATTAAAAATTTCAAAAATAAATTTCGAAGAGTTATAAGCAAAGAGCCTTGGAAAATTCCTTAAAAAACCCAAAAGTCAAAATGAATGTTGAAATTTAGCAACTTATATTTATCCAACCTATATAAAAGAGGTGTTATTAGATAGGCCTTGATGAGGGCTATCTATATCTGTAAGTATGTCAAGTTTGAGGCGAAGCGTTATCGAATAATTCGACAAAAACCTCGAAAATTTAGCAATTTAGAAATTCAAAATTTTTCTAAGTCCAGAAATTAAAAATTTTTCTTTATTTTTCAGGTAATTTTCTTCCCACGGGACGCAGGAGTGTCTACAAATATGATACCAACAAATAACAATGTTACTAGCAGCTGTTTTCAATGAAAATTTCGCACAAATGTTCTAAATGTTCACCCCTAAGGTAGACTTTTGAACGTAAACAAACAATGCCGAATTTTTTGTAGGTCAATTTCCCAATTTTCCGTCAGGCGGATCCGGACGAAAGTGGTGTCGTTCGACGGGTAATTAACAGGGCTATCTAAATATATATAATTGATAATTTGGAAAAGAAAGGCTATCGAATTAATCGACAAAAACCTCAAAAATGACTAAAATTGAAATTTAAATGTCGGATTTCTAAGGTCCTATTTACCAGATTTAATTAAAAGAGGTGTTGTTAGATAGGTCGTGACGCGAGCTATCTAGATATGTATAATTAATTGTTTAGAAAAAATAAGGGGGCAAGTTATTAAACGAAAATCGCAGAAAATTTTCGAAAAAACGGTAAATTGAGATTTGTATGTTGAAAATTTAGTACTTTTATTAACCGAATGTTAATAAAAGAGGTGTTATTAGATAGACCTTGACGAGTTCTATCTAAATATATATAATTAAAAATTTCAAAAATAAATTTCGAAGAGTTATAAGCAAAGAGCCTTGGAAAATTCCTTAAAAAACCCAAAAGTCAAAATGAATGTTGAAATTTAGCAACTTATATTTATCCAACCTATATAAAAGAGGTGTTATTAGATAGGCCTTGATGAGGGCTATCTATATCTGTAAGTATGTCAAGTTTGAGGCGAAGCGTTATCGAATAATTCGACAAAAACCTCGAAAATTTAGCAATTTAGAAATTCAAAATTTTTCTAAGTCCAGAAATTAAAAATTTTTCTTTATTTTTCAGGTAATTTTCTTCCCACGGGACGCAGGAGTGTCTACAAATATGATACCAACAAATAACAATGTTACTAGCAGCTGTTTTCAATGAAAATTTCGCACAAATGTTCTAAATGTTCACCCCTAAGGTAGACTTTTGAACGTAAACAAACAATGCCGAATTTTTTGTAGGTCAATTTCCCAATTTTCCGTCAGGCGGATCCGGACGAAAGTGGTGTCGTTCGACGGGTAATTAACAGGGCTATCTAAATATATATAATTGATAATTTGGAAAAGAAAGGCTATCGAATTAATCGACAAAAACCTCAAAAATGACTAAAATTGAAATTTAAATGTCGGATTTCTAAGGTCCTATTTACCAGATTTAATTAAAAGAGGTGTTGTTAGATAGGTCGTGACGCGAGCTATCTAGATATGTATAATTAATTGTTTAGAAAAAATAAGGGGGCAAGTTATTAAACGAAAATCGCAGAAAATTTTCGAAAAAACGGTAAATTGAGATTTGTATGTTGAAAATTTAGTACTTTTATTAACCGAATGTTAATAAAAGAGGTGTTATTAGATAGACCTTGACGAGTTCTATCTAAATATATATAATTAAAAATTTCAAAAATAAATTTCGAAGAGTTATAAGCAAAGAGCCTTGGAAAATTCCTTAAAAAACCCAAAAGTCAAAATGAATGTTGAAATTTAGCAACTTATATTTATCCAACCTATATAAAAGAGGTGTTATTAGATAGGCCTTGATGAGGGCTATCTATATCTGTAAGTATGTCAAGTTTGAGGCGAAGCGTTATCGAATAATTCGACAAAAACCTCGAAAATTTAGCAATTTAGAAATTCAAAATTTTTCTAAGTCCAGAAATTAAAAATTTTTCTTTATTTTTCAGGTAATTTTCTTCCCACGGGACGCAGGAGTGTCTACAAATATGATACCAACAAATAACAATGTTACTAGCAGCTGTTTTCAATGAAAATTTCGCACAAATGTTCTAAATGTTCACCCCTAAGGTAGACTTTTGAACGTAAACAAACAATGCCGAATTTTTTGTAGGTCAATTTCCCAATTTTCCGTCAGGCGGATCCGGACGAAAGTGGTGTCGTTCGACGGGTAATTAACAGGGCTATCTAAATATATATAATTGATAATTTGGAAAAGAAAGGCTATCGAATTAATCGACAAAAACCTCAAAAATGACTAAAATTGAAATTTAAATGTCGGATTTCTAAGGTCCTATTTACCAGATTTAATTAAAAGAGGTGTTGTTAGATAGGTCGTGACGCGAGCTATCTAGATATGTATAATTAATTGTTTAGAAAAAATAAGGGGGCAAGTTATTAAACGAAAATCGCAGAAAATTTTCGAAAAAACGGTAAATTGAGATTTGTATGTTGAAAATTTAGTACTTTTATTAACCGAATGTTAATAAAAGAGGTGTTATTAGATAGACCTTGACGAGTTCTATCTAAATATATATAATTAAAAATTTCAAAAATAAATTTCGAAGAGTTATAAGCAAAGAGCCTTGGAAAATTCCTTAAAAAACCCAAAAGTCAAAATGAATGTTGAAATTTAGCAACTTATATTTATCCAACCTATATAAAAGAGGTGTTATTAGATAGGCCTTGATGAGGGCTATCTATATCTGTAAGTATGTCAAGTTTGAGGCGAAGCGTTATCGAATAATTCGACAAAAACCTCGAAAATTTAGCAATTTAGAAATTCAAAATTTTTCTAAGTCCAGAAATTAAAAATTTTTCTTTATTTTTCAGGTAATTTTCTTCCCACGGGACGCAGGAGTGTCTACAAATATGATACCAACAAATAACAATGTTACTAGCAGCTGTTTTCAATGAAAATTTCGCACGGTTAGGTTAGGTTAGGTTAGGTTAGGTTAGGTTAGGTTAGGTTTTTTTTTTTTTTTTTTTTTTTTTTTTTTTTTTTTTTTTTTAATGTTATCCCGTAGGATAACGCTGCTTTCCCCCGTCCATAATAACGACAGGACCTTTCTACTAGTCGTATATTTGCTATTCATTGGTGTGCCTCGCACCAAGTGCCTCTCTTCCATCACTTTGCTTTTGTTAGTTTTTCATTCATTGTTTGATCAATATACAGAATTTAGTTAATTTTCCTATTAATTGTTTGATTACTATAAAATTTTTACAATGCAACGTTAATTTCTAAAATTTTTAAGATTCGACTTCAAATTTCCTTTTTCTATCTTTAATGCAATAATATGATACAAGACAAAGGATTTCCAAGTTGCAGGTTTTATTTTTAGGTTGTTAATATTCTTCTTAGTTTTTTAATTTATAATCAGTGTGTTATATAAATTTCTTTCGTTCCATTTTGTGTGTTGTGTGTTATGTGTGACTTAAATTTTCGTTTTTCTGTCTCGTTTTCGTTAATGCAACAATTGCAATACAAAGCAGAGGATTTTTACGTTGCAGGCTTTATTTTTTAGGTTTGTTAAGTCTTATAACTTTTGATTTATATTCAATTTATTATATTATTTATTTCTTATATCTCTATAGTGTTATTCTGGGTGAATTTTTCTATTATTATACTATTACTACCACTATTACTCATATATACTGTTTTATCTAAGTTTATCTTTTATCTAATACGTTATACCTGATGTTGCTGTTAACCTGTTTATTCTGCAATGGCTTTTTGGTTGTTGTTTCCTAATCTGTGAGATCATGGCTTTTTTGTGACTTTGTGTATTTTGTTATTGTACATGTCCAATGTTTAATTATGTGTGTATAGTTTTATCTAGGGTGTATTTTAATTTGTTATTTAATCTGTGTGTATATAATCTATATGTGATGTTTGTGTCTGAATGTTTTTTTTTTTTTTTATTTTTAGCATTAATTCCACCTTTGTTAGCAACAATGTGTATATATGCCTAAACATATGCAATTATTGTAATCCTGGTCGTGAATTTATTATGCTGTTCCCTTTAGTTATGTGTGCGTGTCTGGTGTTTGTGTGCGTGTTACGATATCTCCATATATATTCACTATATACTTCTAAAATCTGTGTGTGTGTGTATGTTCCTGTGTCGTGTGTGTATGATCGAGTGTGTCACAAATATGCCGTACTTAGTCTCGCCAGATAGTCCCACTTTTTGCGGATTGGGCACTCGGCGCTGAAGGCGTTGTGCCCCGTGCTGCTCAGCTTCTCCCCTTGGCAGTTGCAACAGTTTGGTTCTGCACCACTGGCAGCGTCCGGGCATTCGGCCCTTAGGTGGGGCCCTCCGCAATGGCTGCACTTAAGTTCTGTTGTGGTACAGAACTTCCTGCTATGCCCGTATCCCAGACACAGGGAGCACTGCACTAAGGGAGATTGGTCCGCAACCTTAATCGGTTGTAGGTCAATATGCAGTCTCCCTATGTCTAGGGCACGAGACCAAACCGCCGGGGAGACCCTGAGCACCACGTGGCACATGTGGGGATTCTTTGCTCGCCTCCTATAGAGCACTGTCAGCCTGTCCTGGTCCGGTGTTAAGTCCCGGAATATATCCTGGTTTCTGCACCTCACAGCTTTTACCAGGTCCTCGTCCGTCAGATTTTTTAGGACGCTGTACAGTACCAATAGGGGATCCCTATTCTTTATCTCTTCCACCACAAGGTCTTTCCTTTTTTCTGTTAGTCTTTCTTGGGCCTTTTTTCTGTCTTCTTCCGTTTTGTAACCAATTATCACTTTTCTGTCTTTGGCCTTTCTTATTTTCTCTGCCTTCACCCATCCCTCGTCCTCGTCCGCAGCTTTCCTCAGTCGCTCTATGACCTGCTCCCCGGTGTCCAGTTCGTTTTTGGACGTGACGACCATCGAGTGCAGGGTCGTCCTCTCCGGGAGCCGAGTTTCAGAGCGACCTGCCACTATCCCCGCATAGGTCGCTGCTTGTGTTCCCTTTCTCTCACTCTCATCGTGTTTTCCAATCATTTCTTTTATTTCTCCTAGAACTTTAACGTTTTCCTTTAGTATCCTTTCATTCTCCTTTGATGTTACTTTTCTCTCCCTCTCCTTTTCCCTATCATCTTGTTTTTCTATCCTTTCTTTTATTTCTCCTAGAACTTTAACGTTCTCCTTCAGTATTCTCTCGTTCTCTTTTGATGTTCCTTTTCTCTCCCTCTCCTTTTCCCTATCACCTTGCTCTTCTATGCTTTTCTTTATCTCTTCCAGGACCTTAGCGTTTTCTTTTAATATCTTCTCGTTGTCCTTTATTTTACTGAGGATTTCGTTGTTTGCATTTATGTTCGGGACCTCCGTGGTCTCGATACTCTGCCCTTGTTTCAATCTTTTCATGTCTTCTTCATATCCTTTGACTAATCTCTCTAGGAGATCGACTCTTCTGTCGACCTCCCGCTTTATTTCTTTCTTGAGGTTCCTTGAGTCGTTGAGCAGCTGCCTGATTACTCTACAGGCTCTGGTGGCATAGTCGATTCGTTCCTCTATAGGGATCGTCTGGAAGACCTCTTCGATCGACGGATCCCTAATCTTCTGCGAGTTCTTGGCCGCGCCGGACGTTGGTGGTGTTTTATACATATTGATGTATGTGTTGTGTGTGACAGAGTGTGATGTGGTGTATAATGTGTGTGAACGGGGAAAGTTGTCTATTTTGTAAATGTGTGTAAATGTGTGTTCAACCCTGTATGGGGGGGTGTGTCAGTGTCAGTATGTAAATGTTTGTGTAGCCCTGTATAGGGGGGTGTGTCAATCGTACAACTAACTTAAACAATAAGGTTTGTGTAGAACGTAGTTCTACACAGTTAAAAATAATAAAATGAAATACAATCAAACGAAAATTTTCGCTCTAATTTGAGCCGGTCTATTAATATTTGAGGTGTAAAGTGCCTCTGTCACTAAATAAAATGAGTGCGAAATTAAAACAATTGAATAAAATTTTTCCCTAGAAATTGAATGGAGAGGTCAGTGACCCTTACACCACAAAGTCTATATGGCCCAGTGAAATATGGGAGGGTGGGCGGGCAATTTTTTAATTTTCCGTCAGGCGGATCCGGACGAAAGTGGTGTCGTTCGACGGGTAATTGAAAGGGCTATTTAAATATATATAATTGATAATTTGGAAGACAAAGGCTATCGAATTAATCGACAAAAACCTCAAAAATGACTAAAATTGAAATTTAAATATCGGATTTCTAAGATTCTATTTACCAGATTTAATTAAAAGAGGTGTTGTCAGATAGGTCGTGACGCGAGCTATCTAGATATGTATAATTAATTGTTCCCAAAAAATGAGGGGGCAAGTTATTCAAAGAAAATCTCAGAAAATTTTCGAAAAAGCGGTAAATTGAGTTTTGTTTGTTGAAAATTTACTACTTTTATTAACCAGATCTTAATAAAGGAGGTGTTATTAGATAGGCCTTGACGAGTTCTATCTAAATATATATAATTAAAAATTCCAAAAATAAATTTCGAAAAGTTATAAGCGAAGCGCCTTGGAAAATTCCTTAAAAATGCCGAAAGTCAAAATGAATGTTGAGATTTAGCAACTTCTATTTACCCAACCTATACAAAGGAGGTGTTATTAGATAGGCCTTGATGAGGGCTATCTAGATCTGTAACTATGTCAAGTTTGAAGCGAAGCGTTATCGAGTAATTCGACAAAAACCTCGAAAATTTGGTAGTTTAGAAATTTAAAAATATTCTAAGTCCAGAAATTAAAAAATTTTCTTTATTTTTCAGGTAATTTTCTTCCCACGGGACGCAGGAGTGTCTACAAATATGATACCAACAAATAACAACGATACTAGCAGCTGTTTTCAATGAGAATTTCGCACAAATGTTCTAAATGTTCACCCCTAAGGTAGACTTTGGAAAGTAAACAAACAATACCGAAAATTTTATAAGTCAATTTCCCAATTTTCCGTCAGGCGGATCCGGACGAAAGTGGTGTCGTTCGACGGGTAATTGAAAGGGCTATTTAAATATATATAATTGATAATTTGGAAGACAAAGGCTATCGAATTAATCGACAAAAACCTCAAAAATGACTAAAATTGAAATTTAAATATCGGATTTCTAAGATTCTATTTACCAGATTTAATTAAAAGAGGTGTTGTCAGATAGGTCGTGACGCGAGCTATCTAGATATGTATAATTAATTGTTCCCAAAAAATGAGGGGGCAAGTTATTCAAAGAAAATCTCAGAAAATTTTCGAAAAAGCGGTAAATTGAGTTTTGTTTGTTGAAAATTTACTACTTTTATTAACCAGATCTTAATAAAGGAGGTGTTATTAGATAGGCCTTGACGAGTTCTATCTAAATATATATAATTAAAAATTCCAAAAATAAATTTCGAAAAGTTATAAGCGAAGCGCCTTGGAAAATTCCTTAAAAATGCCGAAAGTCAAAATGAATGTTGAGATTTAGCAACTTCTATTTACCCAACCTATACAAAGGAGGTGTTATTAGATAGGCCTTGATGAGGGCTATCTAGATCTGTAACTATGTCAAGTTTGAAGCGAAGCGTTATCGAGTAATTCGACAAAAACCTCGAAAATTTGGTAGTTTAGAAATTTAAAAATATTCTAAGTCCAGAAATTAAAAAATTTTCTTTATTTTTCAGGTAATTTTCTTCCCACGGGACGCAGGAGTGTCTACAAATATGATACCAACAAATAACAACGATACTAGCAGCTGTTTTCAATGAGAATTTCGCACAAATGTTCTAAATGTTCACCCCTAAGGTAGACTTTGGAAAGTAAACAAACAATACCGAAAATTTTATAAGTCAATTTCCCAATTTTCCGTCAGGCGGATCCGGACGAAAGTGGTGTCGTTCGACGGGTAATTGAAAGGGCTATTTAAATATATATAATTGATAATTTGGAAGACAAAGGCTATCGAATTAATCGACAAAAACCTCAAAAATGACTAAAATTGAAATTTAAATATCGGATTTCTAAGATTCTATTTACCAGATTTAATTAAAAGAGGTGTTGTCAGATAGGTCGTGACGCGAGCTATCTAGATATGTATAATTAATTGTTCCCAAAAAATGAGGGGGCAAGTTATTCAAAGAAAATCTCAGAAAATTTTCGAAAAAGCGGTAAATTGAGTTTTGTTTGTTGAAAATTTACTACTTTTATTAACCAGATCTTAATAAAGGAGGTGTTATTAGATAGGCCTTGACGAGTTCTATCTAAATATATATAATTAAAAATTCCAAAAATAAATTTCGAAAAGTTATAAGCGAAGCGCCTTGGAAAATTCCTTAAAAATGCCGAAAGTCAAAATGAATGTTGAGATTTAGCAACTTCTATTTACCCAACCTATACAAAGGAGGTGTTATTAGATAGGCCTTGATGAGGGCTATCTAGATCTGTAACTATGTCAAGTTTGAAGCGAAGCGTTATCGAGTAATTCGACAAAAACCTCGAAAATTTGGTAGTTTAGAAATTTAAAAATATTCTAAGTCCAGAAATTAAAAAATTTTCTTTATTTTTCAGGTAATTTTCTTCCCACGGGACGCAGGAGTGTCTACAAATATGATACCAACAAATAACAACGATACTAGCAGCTGTTTTCAATGAGAATTTCGCACAAATGTTCTAAATGTTCACCCCTAAGGTAGACTTTGGAAAGTAAACAAACAATACCGAAAATTTTATAAGTCAATTTCCCAATTTTCCGTCAGGCGGATCCGGACGAAAGTGGTGTCGTTCGACGGGTAATTGAAAGGGCTATTTAAATATATATAATTGATAATTTGGAAGACAAAGGCTATCGAATTAATCGACAAAAACCTCAAAAATGACTAAAATTGAAATTTAAATATCGGATTTCTAAGATTCTATTTACCAGATTTAATTAAAAGAGGTGTTGTCAGATAGGTCGTGACGCGAGCTATCTAGATATGTATAATTAATTGTTCCCAAAAAATGAGGGGGCAAGTTATTCAAAGAAAATCTCAGAAAATTTTCGAAAAAGCGGTAAATTGAGTTTTGTTTGTTGAAAATTTACTACTTTTATTAACCAGATCTTAATAAAGGAGGTGTTATTAGATAGGCCTTGACGAGTTCTATCTAAATATATATAATTAAAAATTCCAAAAATAAATTTCGAAAAGTTATAAGCGAAGCGCCTTGGAAAATTCCTTAAAAATGCCGAAAGTCAAAATGAATGTTGAGATTTAGCAACTTCTATTTACCCAACCTATACAAAGGAGGTGTTATTAGATAGGCCTTGATGAGGGCTATCTAGATCTGTAACTATGTCAAGTTTGAAGCGAAGCGTTATCGAGTAATTCGACAAAAACCTCGAAAATTTGGTAGTTTAGAAATTTAAAAATATTCTAAGTCCAGAAATTAAAAAATTTTCTTTATTTTTCAGGTAATTTTCTTCCCACGGGACGCAGGAGTGTCTACAAATATGATACCAACAAATAACAACGATACTAGCAGCTGTTTTCAATGAGAATTTCGCACAAATGTTCTAAATGTTCACCCCTAAGGTAGACTTTGGAAAGTAAACAAACAATACCGAAAATTTTATAAGTCAATTTCCCAATTTTCCGTCAGGCGGATCCGGACGAAAGTGGTGTCGTTCGACGGGTAATTGAAAGGGCTATTTAAATATATATAATTGATAATTTGGAAGACAAAGGCTATCGAATTAATCGACAAAAACCTCAAAAATGACTAAAATTGAAATTTAAATATCGGATTTCTAAGATTCTATTTACCAGATTTAATTAAAAGAGGTGTTGTCAGATAGGTCGTGACGCGAGCTATCTAGATATGTATAATTAATTGTTCCCAAAAAATGAGGGGGCAAGTTATTCAAAGAAAATCTCAGAAAATTTTCGAAAAAGCGGTAAATTGAGTTTTGTTTGTTGAAAATTTACTACTTTTATTAACCAGATCTTAATAAAGGAGGTGTTATTAGATAGGCCTTGACGAGTTCTATCTAAATATATATAATTAAAAATTCCAAAAATAAATTTCGAAAAGTTATAAGCGAAGCGCCTTGGAAAATTCCTTAAAAATGCCGAAAGTCAAAATGAATGTTGAGATTTAGCAACTTCTATTTACCCAACCTATACAAAGGAGGTGTTATTAGATAGGCCTTGATGAGGGCTATCTAGATCTGTAACTATGTCAAGTTTGAAGCGAAGCGTTATCGAGTAATTCGACAAAAACCTCGAAAATTTGGTAGTTTAGAAATTTAAAAATATTCTAAGTCCAGAAATTAAAAAATTTTCTTTATTTTTCAGGTAATTTTCTTCCCACGGGACGCAGGAGTGTCTACAAATATGATACCAACAAATAACAACGATACTAGCAGCTGTTTTCAATGAGAATTTCGCACAAATGTTCTAAATGTTCACCCCTAAGGTAGACTTTGGAAAGTAAACAAACAATACCGAAAATTTTATAAGTCAATTTCCCAATTTTCCGTCAGGCGGATCCGGACGAAAGTGGTGTCGTTCGACGGGTAATTGAAAGGGCTATTTAAATATATATAATTGATAATTTGGAAGACAAAGGCTATCGAATTAATCGACAAAAACCTCAAAAATGACTAAAATTGAAATTTAAATATCGGATTTCTAAGATTCTATTTACCAGATTTAATTAAAAGAGGTGTTGTCAGATAGGTCGTGACGCGAGCTATCTAGATATGTATAATTAATTGTTCCCAAAAAATGAGGGGGCAAGTTATTCAAAGAAAATCTCAGAAAATTTTCGAAAAAGCGGTAAATTGAGTTTTGTTTGTTGAAAATTTACTACTTTTATTAACCAGATCTTAATAAAGGAGGTGTTATTAGATAGGCCTTGACGAGTTCTATCTAAATATATATAATTAAAAATTCCAAAAATAAATTTCGAAAAGTTATAAGCGAAGCGCCTTGGAAAATTCCTTAAAAATGCCGAAAGTCAAAATGAATGTTGAGATTTAGCAACTTCTATTTACCCAACCTATACAAAGGAGGTGTTATTAGATAGGCCTTGATGAGGGCTATCTAGATCTGTAACTATGTCAAGTTTGAAGCGAAGCGTTATCGAGTAATTCGACAAAAACCTCGAAAATTTGGTAGTTTAGAAATTTAAAAATATTCTAAGTCCAGAAATTAAAAAATTTTCTTTATTTTTCAGGTAATTTTCTTCCCACGGGACGCAGGAGTGTCTACAAATATGATACCAACAAATAACAACGATACTAGCAGCTGTTTTCAATGAGAATTTCGCACAAATGTTCTAAATGTTCACCCCTAAGGTAGACTTTGGAAAGTAAACAAACAATACCGAAAATTTTATAAGTCAATTTCCCAATTTTCCGTCAGGCGGATCCGGACGAAAGTGGTGTCGTTCGACGGGTAATTGAAAGGGCTATTTAAATATATATAATTGATAATTTGGAAGACAAAGGCTATCGAATTAATCGACAAAAACCTCAAAAATGACTAAAATTGAAATTTAAATATCGGATTTCTAAGATTCTATTTACCAGATTTAATTAAAAGAGGTGTTGTCAGATAGGTCGTGACGCGAGCTATCTAGATATGTATAATTAATTGTTCCCAAAAAATGAGGGGGCAAGTTATTCAAAGAAAATCTCAGAAAATTTTCGAAAAAGCGGTAAATTGAGTTTTGTTTGTTGAAAATTTACTACTTTTATTAACCAGATCTTAATAAAGGAGGTGTTATTAGATAGGCCTTGACGAGTTCTATCTAAATATATATAATTAAAAATTCCAAAAATAAATTTCGAAAAGTTATAAGCGAAGCGCCTTGGAAAATTCCTTAAAAATGCCGAAAGTCAAAATGAATGTTGAGATTTAGCAACTTCTATTTACCCAACCTATACAAAGGAGGTGTTATTAGATAGGCCTTGATGAGGGCTATCTAGATCTGTAACTATGTCAAGTTTGAAGCGAAGCGTTATCGAGTAATTCGACAAAAACCTCGAAAATTTGGTAGTTTAGAAATTTAAAAATATTCTAAGTCCAGAAATTAAAAAATTTTCTTTATTTTTCAGGTAATTTTCTTCCCACGGGACGCAGGAGTGTCTACAAATATGATACCAACAAATAACAACGATACTAGCAGCTGTTTTCAATGAGAATTTCGCACAAATGTTCTAAATGTTCACCCCTAAGGTAGACTTTGGAAAGTAAACAAACAATACCGAAAATTTTATAAGTCAATTTCCCAATTTTCCGTCAGGCGGATCCGGACGAAAGTGGTGTCGTTCGACGGGTAATTGAAAGGGCTATTTAAATATATATAATTGATAATTTGGAAGACAAAGGCTATCGAATTAATCGACAAAAACCTCAAAAATGACTAAAATTGAAATTTAAATATCGGATTTCTAAGATTCTATTTACCAGATTTAATTAAAAGAGGTGTTGTCAGATAGGTCGTGACGCGAGCTATCTAGATATGTATAATTAATTGTTCCCAAAAAATGAGGGGGCAAGTTATTCAAAGAAAATCTCAGAAAATTTTCGAAAAAGCGGTAAATTGAGTTTTGTTTGTTGAAAATTTACTACTTTTATTAACCAGATCTTAATAAAGGAGGTGTTATTAGATAGGCCTTGACGAGTTCTATCTAAATATATATAATTAAAAATTCCAAAAATAAATTTCGAAAAGTTATAAGCGAAGCGCCTTGGAAAATTCCTTAAAAATGCCGAAAGTCAAAATGAATGTTGAGATTTAGCAACTTCTATTTACCCAACCTATACAAAGGAGGTGTTATTAGATAGGCCTTGATGAGGGCTATCTAGATCTGTAACTATGTCAAGTTTGAAGCGAAGCGTTATCGAGTAATTCGACAAAAACCTCGAAAATTTGGTAGTTTAGAAATTTAAAAATATTCTAAGTCCAGAAATTAAAAAATTTTCTTTATTTTTCAGGTAATTTTCTTCCCACGGGACGCAGGAGTGTCTACAAATATGATACCAACAAATAACAACGATACTAGCAGCTGTTTTCAATGAGAATTTCGCACAAATGTTCTAAATGTTCACCCCTAAGGTAGACTTTGGAAAGTAAACAAACAATACCGAAAATTTTATAAGTCAATTTCCCAATTTTCCGTCAGGCGGATCCGGACGAAAGTGGTGTCGTTCGACGGGTAATTGAAAGGGCTATTTAAATATATATAATTGATAATTTGGAAGACAAAGGCTATCGAATTAATCGACAAAAACCTCAAAAATGACTAAAATTGAAATTTAAATATCGGATTTCTAAGATTCTATTTACCAGATTTAATTAAAAGAGGTGTTGTCAGATAGGTCGTGACGCGAGCTATCTAGATATGTATAATTAATTGTTCCCAAAAAATGAGGGGGCAAGTTATTCAAAGAAAATCTCAGAAAATTTTCGAAAAAGCGGTAAATTGAGTTTTGTTTGTTGAAAATTTACTACTTTTATTAACCAGATCTTAATAAAGGAGGTGTTATTAGATAGGCCTTGACGAGTTCTATCTAAATATATATAATTAAAAATTCCAAAAATAAATTTCGAAAAGTTATAAGCGAAGCGCCTTGGAAAATTCCTTAAAAATGCCGAAAGTCAAAATGAATGTTGAGATTTAGCAACTTCTATTTACCCAACCTATACAAAGGAGGTGTTATTAGATAGGCCTTGATGAGGGCTATCTAGATCTGTAACTATGTCAAGTTTGAAGCGAAGCGTTATCGAGTAATTCGACAAAAACCTCGAAAATTTGGTAGTTTAGAAATTTAAAAATATTCTAAGTCCAGAAATTAAAAAATTTTCTTTATTTTTCAGGTAATTTTCTTCCCACGGGACGCAGGAGTGTCTACAAATATGATACCAACAAATAACAACGATACTAGCAGCTGTTTTCAATGAGAATTTCGCACAAATGTTCTAAATGTTCACCCCTAAGGTAGACTTTGGAAAGTAAACAAACAATACCGAAAATTTTATAAGTCAATTTCCCAATTTTCCGTCAGGCGGATCCGGACGAAAGTGGTGTCGTTCGACGGGTAATTGAAAGGGCTATTTAAATATATATAATTGATAATTTGGAAGACAAAGGCTATCGAATTAATCGACAAAAACCTCAAAAATGACTAAAATTGAAATTTAAATATCGGATTTCTAAGATTCTATTTACCAGATTTAATTAAAAGAGGTGTTGTCAGATAGGTCGTGACGCGAGCTATCTAGATATGTATAATTAATTGTTCCCAAAAAATGAGGGGGCAAGTTATTCAAAGAAAATCTCAGAAAATTTTCGAAAAAGCGGTAAATTGAGTTTTGTTTGTTGAAAATTTACTACTTTTATTAACCAGATCTTAATAAAGGAGGTGTTATTAGATAGGCCTTGACGAGTTCTATCTAAATATATATAATTAAAAATTCCAAAAATAAATTTCGAAAAGTTATAAGCGAAGCGCCTTGGAAAATTCCTTAAAAATGCCGAAAGTCAAAATGAATGTTGAGATTTAGCAACTTCTATTTACCCAACCTATACAAAGGAGGTGTTATTAGATAGGCCTTGATGAGGGCTATCTAGATCTGTAACTATGTCAAGTTTGAAGCGAAGCGTTATCGAGTAATTCGACAAAAACCTCGAAAATTTGGTAGTTTAGAAATTTAAAAATATTCTAAGTCCAGAAATTAAAAAATTTTCTTTATTTTTCAGGTAATTTTCTTCCCACGGGACGCAGGAGTGTCTACAAATATGATACCAACAAATAACAACGATACTAGCAGCTGTTTTCAATGAGAATTTCGCACAAATGTTCTAAATGTTCACCCCTAAGGTAGACTTTGGAAAGTAAACAAACAATACCGAAAATTTTATAAGTCAATTTCCCAATTTTCCGTCAGGCGGATCCGGACGAAAGTGGTGTCGTTCGACGGGTAATTGAAAGGGCTATTTAAATATATATAATTGATAATTTGGAAGACAAAGGCTATCGAATTAATCGACAAAAACCTCAAAAATGACTAAAATTGAAATTTAAATATCGGATTTCTAAGATTCTATTTACCAGATTTAATTAAAAGAGGTGTTGTCAGATAGGTCGTGACGCGAGCTATCTAGATATGTATAATTAATTGTTCCCAAAAAATGAGGGGGCAAGTTATTCAAAGAAAATCTCAGAAAATTTTCGAAAAAGCGGTAAATTGAGTTTTGTTTGTTGAAAATTTACTACTTTTATTAACCAGATCTTAATAAAGGAGGTGTTATTAGATAGGCCTTGACGAGTTCTATCTAAATATATATAATTAAAAATTCCAAAAATAAATTTCGAAAAGTTATAAGCGAAGCGCCTTGGAAAATTCCTTAAAAATGCCGAAAGTCAAAATGAATGTTGAGATTTAGCAACTTCTATTTACCCAACCTATACAAAGGAGGTGTTATTAGATAGGCCTTGATGAGGGCTATCTAGATCTGTAACTATGTCAAGTTTGAAGCGAAGCGTTATCGAGTAATTCGACAAAAACCTCGAAAATTTGGTAGTTTAGAAATTTAAAAATATTCTAAGTCCAGAAATTAAAAAATTTTCTTTATTTTTCAGGTAATTTTCTTCCCACGGGACGCAGGAGTGTCTACAAATATGATACCAACAAATAACAACGATACTAGCAGCTGTTTTCAATGAGAATTTCGCACAAATGTTCTAAATGTTCACCCCTAAGGTAGACTTTGGAAAGTAAACAAACAATACCGAAAATTTTATAAGTCAATTTCCCAATTTTCCGTCAGGCGGATCCGGACGAAAGTGGTGTCGTTCGACGGGTAATTGAAAGGGCTATTTAAATATATATAATTGATAATTTGGAAGACAAAGGCTATCGAATTAATCGACAAAAACCTCAAAAATGACTAAAATTGAAATTTAAATATCGGATTTCTAAGATTCTATTTACCAGATTTAATTAAAAGAGGTGTTGTCAGATAGGTCGTGACGCGAGCTATCTAGATATGTATAATTAATTGTTCCCAAAAAATGAGGGGGCAAGTTATTCAAAGAAAATCTCAGAAAATTTTCGAAAAAGCGGTAAATTGAGTTTTGTTTGTTGAAAATTTACTACTTTTATTAACCAGATCTTAATAAAGGAGGTGTTATTAGATAGGCCTTGACGAGTTCTATCTAAATATATATAATTAAAAATTCCAAAAATAAATTTCGAAAAGTTATAAGCGAAGCGCCTTGGAAAATTCCTTAAAAATGCCGAAAGTCAAAATGAATGTTGAGATTTAGCAACTTCTATTTACCCAACCTATACAAAGGAGGTGTTATTAGATAGGCCTTGATGAGGGCTATCTAGATCTGTAACTATGTCAAGTTTGAAGCGAAGCGTTATCGAGTAATTCGACAAAAACCTCGAAAATTTGGTAGTTTAGAAATTTAAAAATATTCTAAGTCCAGAAATTAAAAAATTTTCTTTATTTTTCAGGTAATTTTCTTCCCACGGGACGCAGGAGTGTCTACAAATATGATACCAACAAATAACAACGATACTAGCAGCTGTTTTCAATGAGAATTTCGCACAAATGTTCTAAATGTTCACCCCTAAGGTAGACTTTGGAAAGTAAACAAACAATACCGAAAATTTTATAAGTCAATTTCCCAATTTTCCGTCAGGCGGATCCGGACGAAAGTGGTGTCGTTCGACGGGTAATTGAAAGGGCTATTTAAATATATATAATTGATAATTTGGAAGACAAAGGCTATCG
The DNA here is from genome assembly GCA_949125395.1 of Diaphora mendica. Taxonomy (NCBI): domain Eukaryota; kingdom Metazoa; phylum Arthropoda; class Insecta; order Lepidoptera; family Erebidae; genus Diaphora; species Diaphora mendica. The sequence continues at coordinate 17,893,941 of OX421334.1, forward strand.
AATTAATCGACAAAAACCTCAAAAATGACTAAAATTGAAATTTAAATATCGGATTTCTAAGATTCTATTTACCAGATTTAATTAAAAGAGGTGTTGTCAGATAGGTCGTGACGCGAGCTATCTAGATATGTATAATTAATTGTTCCCAAAAAATGAGGGGGCAAGTTATTCAAAGAAAATCTCAGAAAATTTTCGAAAAAGCGGTAAATTGAGTTTTGTTTGTTGAAAATTTACTACTTTTATTAACCAGATCTTAATAAAGGAGGTGTTATTAGATAGGCCTTGACGAGTTCTATCTAAATATATATAATTAAAAATTCCAAAAATAAATTTCGAAAAGTTATAAGCGAAGCGCCTTGGAAAATTCCTTAAAAATGCCGAAAGTCAAAATGAATGTTGAGATTTAGCAACTTCTATTTACCCAACCTATACAAAGGAGGTGTTATTAGATAGGCCTTGATGAGGGCTATCTAGATCTGTAACTATGTCAAGTTTGAAGCGAAGCGTTATCGAGTAATTCGACAAAAACCTCGAAAATTTGGTAGTTTAGAAATTTAAAAATATTCTAAGTCCAGAAATTAAAAAATTTTCTTTATTTTTCAGGTAATTTTCTTCCCACGGGACGCAGGAGTGTCTACAAATATGATACCAACAAATAACAACGATACTAGCAGCTGTTTTCAATGAGAATTTCGCACAAATGTTCTAAATGTTCACCCCTAAGGTAGACTTTGGAAAGTAAACAAACAATACCGAAAATTTTATAAGTCAATTTCCCAATTTTCCGTCAGGCGGATCCGGACGAAAGTGGTGTCGTTCGACGGGTAATTGAAAGGGCTATTTAAATATATATAATTGATAATTTGGAAGACAAAGGCTATCGAATTAATCGACAAAAACCTCAAAAATGACTAAAATTGAAATTTAAATATCGGATTTCTAAGATTCTATTTACCAGATTTAATTAAAAGAGGTGTTGTCAGATAGGTCGTGACGCGAGCTATCTAGATATGTATAATTAATTGTTCCCAAAAAATGAGGGGGCAAGTTATTCAAAGAAAATCTCAGAAAATTTTCGAAAAAGCGGTAAATTGAGTTTTGTTTGTTGAAAATTTACTACTTTTATTAACCAGATCTTAATAAAGGAGGTGTTATTAGATAGGCCTTGACGAGTTCTATCTAAATATATATAATTAAAAATTCCAAAAATAAATTTCGAAAAGTTATAAGCGAAGCGCCTTGGAAAATTCCTTAAAAATGCCGAAAGTCAAAATGAATGTTGAGATTTAGCAACTTCTATTTACCCAACCTATACAAAGGAGGTGTTATTAGATAGGCCTTGATGAGGGCTATCTAGATCTGTAACTATGTCAAGTTTGAAGCGAAGCGTTATCGAGTAATTCGACAAAAACCTCGAAAATTTGGTAGTTTAGAAATTTAAAAATATTCTAAGTCCAGAAATTAAAAAATTTTCTTTATTTTTCAGGTAATTTTCTTCCCACGGGACGCAGGAGTGTCTACAAATATGATACCAACAAATAACAACGATACTAGCAGCTGTTTTCAATGAGAATTTCGCACAAATGTTCTAAATGTTCACCCCTAAGGTAGACTTTGGAAAGTAAACAAACAATACCGAAAATTTTATAAGTCAATTTCCCAATTTTCCGTCAGGCGGATCCGGACGAAAGTGGTGTCGTTCGACGGGTAATTGAAAGGGCTATTTAAATATATATAATTGATAATTTGGAAGACAAAGGCTATCGAATTAATCGACAAAAACCTCAAAAATGACTAAAATTGAAATTTAAATATCGGATTTCTAAGATTCTATTTACCAGATTTAATTAAAAGAGGTGTTGTCAGATAGGTCGTGACGCGAGCTATCTAGATATGTATAATTAATTGTTCCCAAAAAATGAGGGGGCAAGTTATTCAAAGAAAATCTCAGAAAATTTTCGAAAAAGCGGTAAATTGAGTTTTGTTTGTTGAAAATTTACTACTTTTATTAACCAGATCTTAATAAAGGAGGTGTTATTAGATAGGCCTTGACGAGTTCTATCTAAATATATATAATTAAAAATTCCAAAAATAAATTTCGAAAAGTTATAAGCGAAGCGCCTTGGAAAATTCCTTAAAAATGCCGAAAGTCAAAATGAATGTTGAGATTTAGCAACTTCTATTTACCCAACCTATACAAAGGAGGTGTTATTAGATAGGCCTTGATGAGGGCTATCTAGATCTGTAACTATGTCAAGTTTGAAGCGAAGCGTTATCGAGTAATTCGACAAAAACCTCGAAAATTTGGTAGTTTAGAAATTTAAAAATATTCTAAGTCCAGAAATTAAAAAATTTTCTTTATTTTTCAGGTAATTTTCTTCCCACGGGACGCAGGAGTGTCTACAAATATGATACCAACAAATAACAACGATACTAGCAGCTGTTTTCAATGAGAATTTCGCACAAATGTTCTAAATGTTCACCCCTAAGGTAGACTTTGGAAAGTAAACAAACAATACCGAAAATTTTATAAGTCAATTTCCCAATTTTCCGTCAGGCGGATCCGGACGAAAGTGGTGTCGTTCGACGGGTAATTGAAAGGGCTATTTAAATATATATAATTGATAATTTGGAAGACAAAGGCTATCGAATTAATCGACAAAAACCTCAAAAATGACTAAAATTGAAATTTAAATATCGGATTTCTAAGATTCTATTTACCAGATTTAATTAAAAGAGGTGTTGTCAGATAGGTCGTGACGCGAGCTATCTAGATATGTATAATTAATTGTTCCCAAAAAATGAGGGGGCAAGTTATTCAAAGAAAATCTCAGAAAATTTTCGAAAAAGCGGTAAATTGAGTTTTGTTTGTTGAAAATTTACTACTTTTATTAACCAGATCTTAATAAAGGAGGTGTTATTAGATAGGCCTTGACGAGTTCTATCTAAATATATATAATTAAAAATTCCAAAAATAAATTTCGAAAAGTTATAAGCGAAGCGCCTTGGAAAATTCCTTAAAAATGCCGAAAGTCAAAATGAATGTTGAGATTTAGCAACTTCTATTTACCCAACCTATACAAAGGAGGTGTTATTAGATAGGCCTTGATGAGGGCTATCTAGATCTGTAACTATGTCAAGTTTGAAGCGAAGCGTTATCGAGTAATTCGACAAAAACCTCGAAAATTTGGTAGTTTAGAAATTTAAAAATATTCTAAGTCCAGAAATTAAAAAATTTTCTTTATTTTTCAGGTAATTTTCTTCCCACGGGACGCAGGAGTGTCTACAAATATGATACCAACAAATAACAACGATACTAGCAGCTGTTTTCAATGAGAATTTCGCACAAATGTTCTAAATGTTCACCCCTAAGGTAGACTTTGGAAAGTAAACAAACAATACCGAAAATTTTATAAGTCAATTTCCCAATTTTCCGTCAGGCGGATCCGGACGAAAGTGGTGTCGTTCGACGGGTAATTGAAAGGGCTATTTAAATATATATAATTGATAATTTGGAAGACAAAGGCTATCGAATTAATCGACAAAAACCTCAAAAATGACTAAAATTGAAATTTAAATATCGGATTTCTAAGATTCTATTTACCAGATTTAATTAAAAGAGGTGTTGTCAGATAGGTCGTGACGCGAGCTATCTAGATATGTATAATTAATTGTTCCCAAAAAATGAGGGGGCAAGTTATTCAAAGAAAATCTCAGAAAATTTTCGAAAAAGCGGTAAATTGAGTTTTGTTTGTTGAAAATTTACTACTTTTATTAACCAGATCTTAATAAAGGAGGTGTTATTAGATAGGCCTTGACGAGTTCTATCTAAATATATATAATTAAAAATTCCAAAAATAAATTTCGAAAAGTTATAAGCGAAGCGCCTTGGAAAATTCCTTAAAAATGCCGAAAGTCAAAATGAATGTTGAGATTTAGCAACTTCTATTTACCCAACCTATACAAAGGAGGTGTTATTAGATAGGCCTTGATGAGGGCTATCTAGATCTGTAACTATGTCAAGTTTGAAGCGAAGCGTTATCGAGTAATTCGACAAAAACCTCGAAAATTTGGTAGTTTAGAAATTTAAAAATATTCTAAGTCCAGAAATTAAAAAATTTTCTTTATTTTTCAGGTAATTTTCTTCCCACGGGACGCAGGAGTGTCTACAAATATGATACCAACAAATAACAACGATACTAGCAGCTGTTTTCAATGAGAATTTCGCACAAATGTTCTAAATGTTCACCCCTAAGGTAGACTTTGGAAAGTAAACAAACAATACCGAAAATTTTATAAGTCAATTTCCCAATTTTCCGTCAGGCGGATCCGGACGAAAGTGGTGTCGTTCGACGGGTAATTGAAAGGGCTATTTAAATATATATAATTGATAATTTGGAAGACAAAGGCTATCGAATTAATCGACAAAAACCTCAAAAATGACTAAAATTGAAATTTAAATATCGGATTTCTAAGATTCTATTTACCAGATTTAATTAAAAGAGGTGTTGTCAGATAGGTCGTGACGCGAGCTATCTAGATATGTATAATTAATTGTTCCCAAAAAATGAGGGGGCAAGTTATTCAAAGAAAATCTCAGAAAATTTTCGAAAAAGCGGTAAATTGAGTTTTGTTTGTTGAAAATTTACTACTTTTATTAACCAGATCTTAATAAAGGAGGTGTTATTAGATAGGCCTTGACGAGTTCTATCTAAATATATATAATTAAAAATTCCAAAAATAAATTTCGAAAAGTTATAAGCGAAGCGCCTTGGAAAATTCCTTAAAAATGCCGAAAGTCAAAATGAATGTTGAGATTTAGCAACTTCTATTTACCCAACCTATACAAAGGAGGTGTTATTAGATAGGCCTTGATGAGGGCTATCTAGATCTGTAACTATGTCAAGTTTGAAGCGAAGCGTTATCGAGTAATTCGACAAAAACCTCGAAAATTTGGTAGTTTAGAAATTTAAAAATATTCTAAGTCCAGAAATTAAAAAATTTTCTTTATTTTTCAGGTAATTTTCTTCCCACGGGACGCAGGAGTGTCTACAAATATGATACCAACAAATAACAACGATACTAGCAGCTGTTTTCAATGAGAATTTCGCACAAATGTTCTAAATGTTCACCCCTAAGGTAGACTTTGGAAAGTAAACAAACAATACCGAAAATTTTATAAGTCAATTTCCCAATTTTCCGTCAGGCGGATCCGGACGAAAGTGGTGTCGTTCGACGGGTAATTGAAAGGGCTATTTAAATATATATAATTGATAATTTGGAAGACAAAGGCTATCGAATTAATCGACAAAAACCTCAAAAATGACTAAAATTGAAATTTAAATATCGGATTTCTAAGATTCTATTTACCAGATTTAATTAAAAGAGGTGTTGTCAGATAGGTCGTGACGCGAGCTATCTAGATATGTATAATTAATTGTTCCCAAAAAATGAGGGGGCAAGTTATTCAAAGAAAATCTCAGAAAATTTTCGAAAAAGCGGTAAATTGAGTTTTGTTTGTTGAAAATTTACTACTTTTATTAACCAGATCTTAATAAAGGAGGTGTTATTAGATAGGCCTTGACGAGTTCTATCTAAATATATATAATTAAAAATTCCAAAAATAAATTTCGAAAAGTTATAAGCGAAGCGCCTTGGAAAATTCCTTAAAAATGCCGAAAGTCAAAATGAATGTTGAGATTTAGCAACTTCTATTTACCCAACCTATACAAAGGAGGTGTTATTAGATAGGCCTTGATGAGGGCTATCTAGATCTGTAACTATGTCAAGTTTGAAGCGAAGCGTTATCGAGTAATTCGACAAAAACCTCGAAAATTTGGTAGTTTAGAAATTTAAAAATATTCTAAGTCCAGAAATTAAAAAATTTTCTTTATTTTTCAGGTAATTTTCTTCCCACGGGACGCAGGAGTGTCTACAAATATGATACCAACAAATAACAACGATACTAGCAGCTGTTTTCAATGAGAATTTCGCACAAATGTTCTAAATGTTCACCCCTAAGGTAGACTTTGGAAAGTAAACAAACAATACCGAAAATTTTATAAGTCAATTTCCCAATTTTCCGTCAGGCGGATCCGGACGAAAGTGGTGTCGTTCGACGGGTAATTGAAAGGGCTATTTAAATATATATAATTGATAATTTGGAAGACAAAGGCTATCGAATTAATCGACAAAAACCTCAAAAATGACTAAAATTGAAATTTAAATATCGGATTTCTAAGATTCTATTTACCAGATTTAATTAAAAGAGGTGTTGTCAGATAGGTCGTGACGCGAGCTATCTAGATATGTATAATTAATTGTTCCCAAAAAATGAGGGGGCAAGTTATTCAAAGAAAATCTCAGAAAATTTTCGAAAAAGCGGTAAATTGAGTTTTGTTTGTTGAAAATTTACTACTTTTATTAACCAGATCTTAATAAAGGAGGTGTTATTAGATAGGCCTTGACGAGTTCTATCTAAATATATATAATTAAAAATTCCAAAAATAAATTTCGAAAAGTTATAAGCGAAGCGCCTTGGAAAATTCCTTAAAAATGCCGAAAGTCAAAATGAATGTTGAGATTTAGCAACTTCTATTTACCCAACCTATACAAAGGAGGTGTTATTAGATAGGCCTTGATGAGGGCTATCTAGATCTGTAACTATGTCAAGTTTGAAGCGAAGCGTTATCGAGTAATTCGACAAAAACCTCGAAAATTTGGTAGTTTAGAAATTTAAAAATATTCTAAGTCCAGAAATTAAAAAATTTTCTTTATTTTTCAGGTAATTTTCTTCCCACGGGACGCAGGAGTGTCTACAAATATGATACCAACAAATAACAACGATACTAGCAGCTGTTTTCAATGAGAATTTCGCACAAATGTTCTAAATGTTCACCCCTAAGGTAGACTTTGGAAAGTAAACAAACAATACCGAAAATTTTATAAGTCAATTTCCCAATTTTCCGTCAGGCGGATCCGGACGAAAGTGGTGTCGTTCGACGGGTAATTGAAAGGGCTATTTAAATATATATAATTGATAATTTGGAAGACAAAGGCTATCGAATTAATCGACAAAAACCTCAAAAATGACTAAAATTGAAATTTAAATATCGGATTTCTAAGATTCTATTTACCAGATTTAATTAAAAGAGGTGTTGTCAGATAGGTCGTGACGCGAGCTATCTAGATATGTATAATTAATTGTTCCCAAAAAATGAGGGGGCAAGTTATTCAAAGAAAATCTCAGAAAATTTTCGAAAAAGCGGTAAATTGAGTTTTGTTTGTTGAAAATTTACTACTTTTATTAACCAGATCTTAATAAAGGAGGTGTTATTAGATAGGCCTTGACGAGTTCTATCTAAATATATATAATTAAAAATTCCAAAAATAAATTTCGAAAAGTTATAAGCGAAGCGCCTTGGAAAATTCCTTAAAAATGCCGAAAGTCAAAATGAATGTTGAGATTTAGCAACTTCTATTTACCCAACCTATACAAAGGAGGTGTTATTAGATAGGCCTTGATGAGGGCTATCTAGATCTGTAACTATGTCAAGTTTGAAGCGAAGCGTTATCGAGTAATTCGACAAAAACCTCGAAAATTTGGTAGTTTAGAAATTTAAAAATATTCTAAGTCCAGAAATTAAAAAATTTTCTTTATTTTTCAGGTAATTTTCTTCCCACGGGACGCAGGAGTGTCTACAAATATGATACCAACAAATAACAACGATACTAGCAGCTGTTTTCAATGAGAATTTCGCACAAATGTTCTAAATGTTCACCCCTAAGGTAGACTTTGGAAAGTAAACAAACAATACCGAAAATTTTATAAGTCAATTTCCCAATTTTCCGTCAGGCGGATCCGGACGAAAGTGGTGTCGTTCGACGGGTAATTGAAAGGGCTATTTAAATATATATAATTGATAATTTGGAAGACAAAGGCTATCGAATTAATCGACAAAAACCTCAAAAATGACTAAAATTGAAATTTAAATATCGGATTTCTAAGATTCTATTTACCAGATTTAATTAAAAGAGGTGTTGTCAGATAGGTCGTGACGCGAGCTATCTAGATATGTATAATTAATTGTTCCCAAAAAATGAGGGGGCAAGTTATTCAAAGAAAATCTCAGAAAATTTTCGAAAAAGCGGTAAATTGAGTTTTGTTTGTTGAAAATTTACTACTTTTATTAACCAGATCTTAATAAAGGAGGTGTTATTAGATAGGCCTTGACGAGTTCTATCTAAATATATATAATTAAAAATTCCAAAAATAAATTTCGAAAAGTTATAAGCGAAGCGCCTTGGAAAATTCCTTAAAAATGCCGAAAGTCAAAATGAATGTTGAGATTTAGCAACTTCTATTTACCCAACCTATACAAAGGAGGTGTTATTAGATAGGCCTTGATGAGGGCTATCTAGATCTGTAACTATGTCAAGTTTGAAGCGAAGCGTTATCGAGTAATTCGACAAAAACCTCGAAAATTTGGTAGTTTAGAAATTTAAAAATATTCTAAGTCCAGAAATTAAAAAATTTTCTTTATTTTTCAGGTAATTTTCTTCCCACGGGACGCAGGAGTGTCTACAAATATGATACCAACAAATAACAACGATACTAGCAGCTGTTTTCAATGAGAATTTCGCACAAATGTTCTAAATGTTCACCCCTAAGGTAGACTTTGGAAAGTAAACAAACAATACCGAAAATTTTATAAGTCAATTTCCCAATTTTCCGTCAGGCGGATCCGGACGAAAGTGGTGTCGTTCGACGGGTAATTGAAAGGGCTATTTAAATATATATAATTGATAATTTGGAAGACAAAGGCTATCGAATTAATCGACAAAAACCTCAAAAATGACTAAAATTGAAATTTAAATATCGGATTTCTAAGATTCTATTTACCAGATTTAATTAAAAGAGGTGTTGTCAGATAGGTCGTGACGCGAGCTATCTAGATATGTATAATTAATTGTTCCCAAAAAATGAGGGGGCAAGTTATTCAAAGAAAATCTCAGAAAATTTTCGAAAAAGCGGTAAATTGAGTTTTGTTTGTTGAAAATTTACTACTTTTATTAACCAGATCTTAATAAAGGAGGTGTTATTAGATAGGCCTTGACGAGTTCTATCTAAATATATATAATTAAAAATTCCAAAAATAAATTTCGAAAAGTTATAAGCGAAGCGCCTTGGAAAATTCCTTAAAAATGCCGAAAGTCAAAATGAATGTTGAGATTTAGCAACTTCTATTTACCCAACCTATACAAAGGAGGTGTTATTAGATAGGCCTTGATGAGGGCTATCTAGATCTGTAACTATGTCAAGTTTGAAGCGAAGCGTTATCGAGTAATTCGACAAAAACCTCGAAAATTTGGTAGTTTAGAAATTTAAAAATATTCTAAGTCCAGAAATTAAAAAATTTTCTTTATTTTTCAGGTAATTTTCTTCCCACGGGACGCAGGAGTGTCTACAAATATGATACCAACAAATAACAACGATACTAGCAGCTGTTTTCAATGAGAATTTCGCACAAATGTTCTAAATGTTCACCCCTAAGGTAGACTTTGGAAAGTAAACAAACAATACCGAAAATTTTATAAGTCAATTTCCCAATTTTCCGTCAGGCGGATCCGGACGAAAGTGGTGTCGTTCGACGGGTAATTGAAAGGGCTATTTAAATATATATAATTGATAATTTGGAAGACAAAGGCTATCGAATTAATCGACAAAAACCTCAAAAATGACTAAAATTGAAATTTAAATATCGGATTTCTAAGATTCTATTTACCAGATTTAATTAAAAGAGGTGTTGTCAGATAGGTCGTGACGCGAGCTATCTAGATATGTATAATTAATTGTTCCCAAAAAATGAGGGGGCAAGTTATTCAAAGAAAATCTCAGAAAATTTTCGAAAAAGCGGTAAATTGAGTTTTGTTTGTTGAAAATTTACTACTTTTATTAACCAGATCTTAATAAAGGAGGTGTTATTAGATAGGCCTTGACGAGTTCTATCTAAATATATATAATTAAAAATTCCAAAAATAAATTTCGAAAAGTTATAAGCGAAGCGCCTTGGAAAATTCCTTAAAAATGCCGAAAGTCAAAATGAATGTTGAGATTTAGCAACTTCTATTTACCCAACCTATACAAAGGAGGTGTTATTAGATAGGCCTTGATGAGGGCTATCTAGATCTGTAACTATGTCAAGTTTGAAGCGAAGCGTTATCGAGTAATTCGACAAAAACCTCGAAAATTTGGTAGTTTAGAAATTTAAAAATATTCTAAGTCCAGAAATTAAAAAATTTTCTTTATTTTTCAGGTAATTTTCTTCCCACGGGACGCAGGAGTGTCTACAAATATGATACCAACAAATAACAACGATACTAGCAGCTGTTTTCAATGAGAATTTCGCACAAATGTTCTAAATGTTCACCCCTAAGGTAGACTTTGGAAAGTAAACAAACAATACCGAAAATTTTATAAGTCAATTTCCCAATTTTCCGTCAGGCGGATCCGGACGAAAGTGGTGTCGTTCGACGGGTAATTGAAAGGGCTATTTAAATATATATAATTGATAATTTGGAAGACAAAGGCTATCGAATTAATCGACAAAAACCTCAAAAATGACTAAAATTGAAATTTAAATATCGGATTTCTAAGATTCTATTTACCAGATTTAATTAAAAGAGGTGTTGTCAGATAGGTCGTGACGCGAGCTATCTAGATATGTATAATTAATTGTTCCCAAAAAATGAGGGGGCAAGTTATTCAAAGAAAATCTCAGAAAATTTTCGAAAAAGCGGTAAATTGAGTTTTGTTTGTTGAAAATTTACTACTTTTATTAACCAGATCTTAATAAAGGAGGTGTTATTAGATAGGCCTTGACGAGTTCTATCTAAATATATATAATTAAAAATTCCAAAAATAAATTTCGAAAAGTTATAAGCGAAGCGCCTTGGAAAATTCCTTAAAAATGCCGAAAGTCAAAATGAATGTTGAGATTTAGCAACTTCTATTTACCCAACCTATACAAAGGAGGTGTTATTAGATAGGCCTTGATGAGGGCTATCTAGATCTGTAACTATGTCAAGTTTGAAGCGAAGCGTTATCGAGTAATTCGACAAAAACCTCGAAAATTTGGTAGTTTAGAAATTTAAAAATATTCTAAGTCCAGAAATTAAAAAATTTTCTTTATTTTTCAGGTAATTTTCTTCCCACGGGACGCAGGAGTGTCTACAAATATGATACCAACAAATAACAACGATACTAGCAGCTGTTTTCAATGAGAATTTCGCACAAATGTTCTAAATGTTCACCCCTAAGGTAGACTTTGGAAAGTAAACAAACAATACCGAAAATTTTATAAGTCAATTTCCCAATTTTCCGTCAGGCGGATCCGGACGAAAGTGGTGTCGTTCGACGGGTAATTGAAAGGGCTATTTAAATATATATAATTGATAATTTGGAAGACAAAGGCTATCGAATTAATCGACAAAAACCTCAAAAATGACTAAAATTGAAATTTAAATATCGGATTTCTAAGATTCTATTTACCAGATTTAATTAAAAGAGGTGTTGTCAGATAGGTCGTGACGCGAGCTATCTAGATATGTATAATTAATTGTTCCCAAAAAATGAGGGGGCAAGTTATTCAAAGAAAATCTCAGAAAATTTTCGAAAAAGCGGTAAATTGAGTTTTGTTTGTTGAAAATTTACTACTTTTATTAACCAGATCTTAATAAAGGAGGTGTTATTAGATAGGCCTTGACGAGTTCTATCTAAATATATATAATTAAAAATTCCAAAAATAAATTTCGAAAAGTTATAAGCGAAGCGCCTTGGAAAATTCCTTAAAAATGCCGAAAGTCAAAATGAATGTTGAGATTTAGCAACTTCTATTTACCCAACCTATACAAAGGAGGTGTTATTAGATAGGCCTTGATGAGGGCTATCTAGATCTGTAACTATGTCAAGTTTGAAGCGAAGCGTTATCGAGTAATTCGACAAAAACCTCGAAAATTTGGTAGTTTAGAAATTTAAAAATATTCTAAGTCCAGAAATTAAAAAATTTTCTTTATTTTTCAGGTAATTTTCTTCCCACGGGACGCAGGAGTGTCTACAAATATGATACCAACAAATAACAACGATACTAGCAGCTGTTTTCAATGAGAATTTCGCACAAATGTTCTAAATGTTCACCCCTAAGGTAGACTTTGGAAAGTAAACAAACAATACCGAAAATTTTATAAGTCAATTTCCCAATTTTCCGTCAGGCGGATCCGGACGAAAGTGGTGTCGTTCGACGGGTAATTGAAAGGGCTATTTAAATATATATAATTGATAATTTGGAAGACAAAGGCTATCGAATTAATCGACAAAAACCTCAAAAATGACTAAAATTGAAATTTAAATATCGGATTTCTAAGATTCTATTTACCAGATTTAATTAAAAGAGGTGTTGTCAGATAGGTCGTGACGCGAGCTATCTAGATATGTATAATTAATTGTTCCCAAAAAATGAGGGGGCAAGTTATTCAAAGAAAATCTCAGAAAATTTTCGAAAAAGCGGTAAATTGAGTTTTGTTTGTTGAAAATTTACTACTTTTATTAACCAGATCTTAATAAAGGAGGTGTTATTAGATAGGCCTTGACGAGTTCTATCTAAATATATATAATTAAAAATTCCAAAAATAAATTTCGAAAAGTTATAAGCGAAGCGCCTTGGAAAATTCCTTAAAAATGCCGAAAGTCAAAATGAATGTTGAGATTTAGCAACTTCTATTTACCCAACCTATACAAAGGAGGTGTTATTAGATAGGCCTTGATGAGGGCTATCTAGATCTGTAACTATGTCAAGTTTGAAGCGAAGCGTTATCGAGTAATTCGACAAAAACCTCGAAAATTTGGTAGTTTAGAAATTTAAAAATATTCTAAGTCCAGAAATTAAAAAATTTTCTTTATTTTTCAGGTAATTTTCTTCCCACGGGACGCAGGAGTGTCTACAAATATGATACCAACAAATAACAACGATACTAGCAGCTGTTTTCAATGAGAATTTCGCACAAATGTTCTAAATGTTCACCCCTAAGGTAGACTTTGGAAAGTAAACAAACAATACCGAAAATTTTATAAGTCAATTTCCCAATTTTCCGTCAGGCGGATCCGGACGAAAGTGGTGTCGTTCGACGGGTAATTGAAAGGGCTATTTAAATATATATAATTGATAATTTGGAAGACAAAGGCTATCGAATTAATCGACAAAAACCTCAAAAATGACTAAAATTGAAATTTAAATATCGGATTTCTAAGATTCTATTTACCAGATTTAATTAAAAGAGGTGTTGTCAGATAGGTCGTGACGCGAGCTATCTAGATATGTATAATTAATTGTTCCCAAAAAATGAGGGGGCAAGTTATTCAAAGAAAATCTCAGAAAATTTTCGAAAAAGCGGTAAATTGAGTTTTGTTTGTTGAAAATTTACTACTTTTATTAACCAGATCTTAATAAAGGAGGTGTTATTAGATAGGCCTTGACGAGTTCTATCTAAATATATATAATTAAAAATTCCAAAAATAAATTTCGAAAAGTTATAAGCGAAGCGCCTTGGAAAATTCCTTAAAAATGCCGAAAGTCAAAATGAATGTTGAGATTTAGCAACTTCTATTTACCCAACCTATACAAAGGAGGTGTTATTAGATAGGCCTTGATGAGGGCTATCTAGATCTGTAACTATGTCAAGTTTGAAGCGAAGCGTTATCGAGTAATTCGACAAAAACCTCGAAAATTTGGTAGTTTAGAAATTTAAAAATATTCTAAGTCCAGAAATTAAAAAATTTTCTTTATTTTTCAGGTAATTTTCTTCCCACGGGACGCAGGAGTGTCTACAAATATGATACCAACAAATAACAACGATACTAGCAGCTGTTTTCAATGAGAATTTCGCACAAATGTTCTAAATGTTCACCCCTAAGGTAGACTTTGGAAAGTAAACAAACAATACCGAAAATTTTATAAGTCAATTTCCCAATTTTCCGTCAGGCGGATCCGGACGAAAGTGGTGTCGTTCGACGGGTAATTGAAAGGGCTATTTAAATATATATAATTGATAATTTGGAAGACAAAGGCTATCGAATTAATCGACAAAAACCTCAAAAATGACTAAAATTGAAATTTAAATATCGGATTTCTAAGATTCTATTTACCAGATTTAATTAAAAGAGGTGTTGTCAGATAGGTCGTGACGCGAGCTATCTAGATATGTATAATTAATTGTTCCCAAAAAATGAGGGGGCAAGTTATTCAAAGAAAATCTCAGAAAATTTTCGAAAAAGCGGTAAATTGAGTTTTGTTTGTTGAAAATTTACTACTTTTATTAACCAGATCTTAATAAAGGAGGTGTTATTAGATAGGCCTTGACGAGTTCTATCTAAATATATATAATTAAAAATTCCAAAAATAAATTTCGAAAAGTTATAAGCGAAGCGCCTTGGAAAATTCCTTAAAAATGCCGAAAGTCAAAATGAATGTTGAGATTTAGCAACTTCTATTTACCCAACCTATACAAAGGAGGTGTTATTAGATAGGCCTTGATGAGGGCTATCTAGATCTGTAACTATGTCAAGTTTGAAGCGAAGCGTTATCGAGTAATTCGACAAAAACCTCGAAAATTTGGTAGTTTAGAAATTTAAAAATATTCTAAGTCCAGAAATTAAAAAATTTTCTTTATTTTTCAGGTAATTTTCTTCCCACGGGACGCAGGAGTGTCTACAAATATGATACCAACAAATAACAACGATACTAGCAGCTGTTTTCAATGAGAATTTCGCACAAATGTTCTAAATGTTCACCCCTAAGGTAGACTTTGGAAAGTAAACAAACAATACCGAAAATTTTATAAGTCAATTTCCCAATTTTCCGTCAGGCGGATCCGGACGAAAGTGGTGTCGTTCGACGGGTAATTGAAAGGGCTATTTAAATATATATAATTGATAATTTGGAAGACAAAGGCTATCGAATTAATCGACAAAAACCTCAAAAATGACTAAAATTGAAATTTAAATATCGGATTTCTAAGATTCTATTTACCAGATTTAATTAAAAGAGGTGTTGTCAGATAGGTCGTGACGCGAGCTATCTAGATATGTATAATTAATTGTTCCCAAAAAATGAGGGGGCAAGTTATTCAAAGAAAATCTCAGAAAATTTTCGAAAAAGCGGTAAATTGAGTTTTGTTTGTTGAAAATTTACTACTTTTATTAACCAGATCTTAATAAAGGAGGTGTTATTAGATAGGCCTTGACGAGTTCTATCTAAATATATATAATTAAAAATTCCAAAAATAAATTTCGAAAAGTTATAAGCGAAGCGCCTTGGAAAATTCCTTAAAAATGCCGAAAGTCAAAATGAATGTTGAGATTTAGCAACTTCTATTTACCCAACCTATACAAAGGAGGTGTTATTAGATAGGCCTTGATGAGGGCTATCTAGATCTGTAACTATGTCAAGTTTGAAGCGAAGCGTTATCGAGTAATTCGACAAAAACCTCGAAAATTTGGTAGTTTAGAAATTTAAAAATATTCTAAGTCCAGAAATTAAAAAATTTTCTTTATTTTTCAGGTAATTTTCTTCCCACGGGACGCAGGAGTGTCTACAAATATGATACCAACAAATAACAACGATACTAGCAGCTGTTTTCAATGAGAATTTCGCACAAATGTTCTAAATGTTCACCCCTAAGGTAGACTTTGGAAAGTAAACAAACAATACCGAAAATTTTATAAGTCAATTTCCCAATTTTCCGTCAGGCGGATCCGGACGAAAGTGGTGTCGTTCGACGGGTAATTGAAAGGGCTATTTAAATATATATAATTGATAATTTGGAAGACAAAGGCTATCGAATTAATCGACAAAAACCTCAAAAATGACTAAAATTGAAATTTAAATATCGGATTTCTAAGATTCTATTTACCAGATTTAATTAAAAGAGGTGTTGTCAGATAGGTCGTGACGCGAGCTATCTAGATATGTATAATTAATTGTTCCCAAAAAATGAGGGGGCAAGTTATTCAAAGAAAATCTCAGAAAATTTTCGAAAAAGCGGTAAATTGAGTTTTGTTTGTTGAAAATTTACTACTTTTATTAACCAGATCTTAATAAAGGAGGTGTTATTAGATAGGCCTTGACGAGTTCTATCTAAATATATATAATTAAAAATTCCAAAAATAAATTTCGAAAAGTTATAAGCGAAGCGCCTTGGAAAATTCCTTAAAAATGCCGAAAGTCAAAATGAATGTTGAGATTTAGCAACTTCTATTTACCCAACCTATACAAAGGAGGTGTTATTAGATAGGCCTTGATGAGGGCTATCTAGATCTGTAACTATGTCAAGTTTGAAGCGAAGCGTTATCGAGTAATTCGACAAAAACCTCGAAAATTTGGTAGTTTAGAAATTTAAAAATATTCTAAGTCCAGAAATTAAAAAATTTTCTTTATTTTTCAGGTAATTTTCTTCCCACGGGACGCAGGAGTGTCTACAAATATGATACCAACAAATAACAACGATACTAGCAGCTGTTTTCAATGAGAATTTCGCACAAATGTTCTAAATGTTCACCCCTAAGGTAGACTTTGGAAAGTAAACAAACAATACCGAAAATTTTATAAGTCAATTTCCCAATTTTCCGTCAGGCGGATCCGGACGAAAGTGGTGTCGTTCGACGGGTAATTGAAAGGGCTATTTAAATATATATAATTGATAATTTGGAAGACAAAGGCTATCGAATTAATCGACAAAAACCTCAAAAATGACTAAAATTGAAATTTAAATATCGGATTTCTAAGATTCTATTTACCAGATTTAATTAAAAGAGGTGTTGTCAGATAGGTCGTGACGCGAGCTATCTAGATATGTATAATTAATTGTTCCCAAAAAATGAGGGGGCAAGTTATTCAAAGAAAATCTCAGAAAATTTTCGAAAAAGCGGTAAATTGAGTTTTGTTTGTTGAAAATTTACTACTTTTATTAACCAGATCTTAATAAAGGAGGTGTTATTAGATAGGCCTTGACGAGTTCTATCTAAATATATATAATTAAAAATTCCAAAAATAAATTTCGAAAAGTTATAAGCGAAGCGCCTTGGAAAATTCCTTAAAAATGCCGAAAGTCAAAATGAATGTTGAGATTTAGCAACTTCTATTTACCCAACCTATACAAAGGAGGTGTTATTAGATAGGCCTTGATGAGGGCTATCTAGATCTGTAACTATGTCAAGTTTGAAGCGAAGCGTTATCGAGTAATTCGACAAAAACCTCGAAAATTTGGTAGTTTAGAAATTTAAAAATATTCTAAGTCCAGAAATTAAAAAATTTTCTTTATTTTTCAGGTAATTTTCTTCCCACGGGACGCAGGAGTGTCTACAAATATGATACCAACAAATAACAACGATACTAGCAGCTGTTTTCAATGAGAATTTCGCACAAATGTTCTAAATGTTCACCCCTAAGGTAGACTTTGGAAAGTAAACAAACAATACCGAAAATTTTATAAGTCAATTTCCCAATTTTCCGTCAGGCGGATCCGGACGAAAGTGGTGTCGTTCGACGGGTAATTGAAAGGGCTATTTAAATATATATAATTGATAATTTGGAAGACAAAGGCTATCGAATTAATCGACAAAAACCTCAAAAATGACTAAAATTGAAATTTAAATATCGGATTTCTAAGATTCTATTTACCAGATTTAATTAAAAGAGGTGTTGTCAGATAGGTCGTGACGCGAGCTATCTAGATATGTATAATTAATTGTTCCCAAAAAATGAGGGGGCAAGTTATTCAAAGAAAATCTCAGAAAATTTTCGAAAAAGCGGTAAATTGAGTTTTGTTTGTTGAAAATTTACTACTTTTATTAACCAGATCTTAATAAAGGAGGTGTTATTAGATAGGCCTTGACGAGTTCTATCTAAATATATATAATTAAAAATTCCAAAAATAAATTTCGAAAAGTTATAAGCGAAGCGCCTTGGAAAATTCCTTAAAAATGCCGAAAGTCAAAATGAATGTTGAGATTTAGCAACTTCTATTTACCCAACCTATACAAAGGAGGTGTTATTAGATAGGCCTTGATGAGGGCTATCTAGATCTGTAACTATGTCAAGTTTGAAGCGAAGCGTTATCGAGTAATTCGACAAAAACCTCGAAAATTTGGTAGTTTAGAAATTTAAAAATATTCTAAGTCCAGAAATTAAAAAATTTTCTTTATTTTTCAGGTAATTTTCTTCCCACGGGACGCAGGAGTGTCTACAAATATGATACCAACAAATAACAACGATACTAGCAGCTGTTTTCAATGAGAATTTCGCACAAATGTTCTAAATGTTCACCCCTAAGGTAGACTTTGGAAAGTAAACAAACAATACCGAAAATTTTATAAGTCAATTTCCCAATTTTCCGTCAGGCGGATCCGGACGAAAGTGGTGTCGTTCGACGGGTAATTGAAAGGGCTATTTAAATATATATAATTGATAATTTGGAAGACAAAGGCTATCGAATTAATCGACAAAAACCTCAAAAATGACTAAAATTGAAATTTAAATATCGGATTTCTAAGATTCTATTTACCAGATTTAATTAAAAGAGGTGTTGTCAGATAGGTCGTGACGCGAGCTATCTAGATATGTATAATTAATTGTTCCCAAAAAATGAGGGGGCAAGTTATTCAAAGAAAATCTCAGAAAATTTTCGAAAAAGCGGTAAATTGAGTTTTGTTTGTTGAAAATTTACTACTTTTATTAACCAGATCTTAATAAAGGAGGTGTTATTAGATAGGCCTTGACGAGTTCTATCTAAATATATATAATTAAAAATTCCAAAAATAAATTTCGAAAAGTTATAAGCGAAGCGCCTTGGAAAATTCCTTAAAAATGCCGAAAGTCAAAATGAATGTTGAGATTTAGCAACTTCTATTTACCCAACCTATACAAAGGAGGTGTTATTAGATAGGCCTTGATGAGGGCTATCTAGATCTGTAACTATGTCAAGTTTGAAGCGAAGCGTTATCGAGTAATTCGACAAAAACCTCGAAAATTTGGTAGTTTAGAAATTTAAAAATATTCTAAGTCCAGAAATTAAAAAATTTTCTTTATTTTTCAGGTAATTTTCTTCCCACGGGACGCAGGAGTGTCTACAAATATGATACCAACAAATAACAACGATACTAGCAGCTGTTTTCAATGAGAATTTCGCACAAATGTTCTAAATGTTCACCCCTAAGGTAGACTTTGGAAAGTAAACAAACAATACCGAAAATTTTATAAGTCAATTTCCCAATTTTCCGTCAGGCGGATCCGGACGAAAGTGGTGTCGTTCGACGGGTAATTGAAAGGGCTATTTAAATATATATAATTGATAATTTGGAAGACAAAGGCTATCGAATTAATCGACAAAAACCTCAAAAATGACTAAAATTGAAATTTAAATATCGGATTTCTAAGATTCTATTTACCAGATTTAATTAAAAGAGGTGTTGTCAGATAGGTCGTGACGCGAGCTATCTAGATATGTATAATTAATTGTTCCCAAAAAATGAGGGGGCAAGTTATTCAAAGAAAATCTCAGAAAATTTTCGAAAAAGCGGTAAATTGAGTTTTGTTTGTTGAAAATTTACTACTTTTATTAACCAGATCTTAATAAAGGAGGTGTTATTAGATAGGCCTTGACGAGTTCTATCTAAATATATATAATTAAAAATTCCAAAAATAAATTTCGAAAAGTTATAAGCGAAGCGCCTTGGAAAATTCCTTAAAAATGCCGAAAGTCAAAATGAATGTTGAGATTTAGCAACTTCTATTTACCCAACCTATACAAAGGAGGTGTTATTAGATAGGCCTTGATGAGGGCTATCTAGATCTGTAACTATGTCAAGTTTGAAGCGAAGCGTTATCGAGTAATTCGACAAAAACCTCGAAAATTTGGTAGTTTAGAAATTTAAAAATATTCTAAGTCCAGAAATTAAAAAATTTTCTTTATTTTTCAGGTAATTTTCTTCCCACGGGACGCAGGAGTGTCTACAAATATGATACCAACAAATAACAACGATACTAGCAGCTGTTTTCAATGAGAATTTCGCACAAATGTTCTAAATGTTCACCCCTAAGGTAGACTTTGGAAAGTAAACAAACAATACCGAAAATTTTATAAGTCAATTTCCCAATTTTCCGTCAGGCGGATCCGGACGAAAGTGGTGTCGTTCGACGGGTAATTGAAAGGGCTATTTAAATATATATAATTGATAATTTGGAAGACAAAGGCTATCGAATTAATCGACAAAAACCTCAAAAATGACTAAAATTGAAATTTAAATATCGGATTTCTAAGATTCTATTTACCAGATTTAATTAAAAGAGGTGTTGTCAGATAGGTCGTGACGCGAGCTATCTAGATATGTATAATTAATTGTTCCCAAAAAATGAGGGGGCAAGTTATTCAAAGAAAATCTCAGAAAATTTTCGAAAAAGCGGTAAATTGAGTTTTGTTTGTTGAAAATTTACTACTTTTATTAACCAGATCTTAATAAAGGAGGTGTTATTAGATAGGCCTTGACGAGTTCTATCTAAATATATATAATTAAAAATTCCAAAAATAAATTTCGAAAAGTTATAAGCGAAGCGCCTTGGAAAATTCCTTAAAAATGCCGAAAGTCAAAATGAATGTTGAGATTTAGCAACTTCTATTTACCCAACCTATACAAAGGAGGTGTTATTAGATAGGCCTTGATGAGGGCTATCTAGATCTGTAACTATGTCAAGTTTGAAGCGAAGCGTTATCGAGTAATTCGACAAAAACCTCGAAAATTTGGTAGTTTAGAAATTTAAAAATATTCTAAGTCCAGAAATTAAAAAATTTTCTTTATTTTTCAGGTAATTTTCTTCCCACGGGACGCAGGAGTGTCTACAAATATGATACCAACAAATAACAACGATACTAGCAGCTGTTTTCAATGAGAATTTCGCACAAATGTTCTAAATGTTCACCCCTAAGGTAGACTTTGGAAAGTAAACAAACAATACCGAAAATTTTATAAGTCAATTTCCCAATTTTCCGTCAGGCGGATCCGGACGAAAGTGGTGTCGTTCGACGGGTAATTGAAAGGGCTATTTAAATATATATAATTGATAATTTGGAAGACAAAGGCTATCGAATTAATCGACAAAAACCTCAAAAATGACTAAAATTGAAATTTAAATATCGGATTTCTAAGATTCTATTTACCAGATTTAATTAAAAGAGGTGTTGTCAGATAGGTCGTGACGCGAGCTATCTAGATATGTATAATTAATTGTTCCCAAAAAATGAGGGGGCAAGTTATTCAAAGAAAATCTCAGAAAATTTTCGAAAAAGCGGTAAATTGAGTTTTGTTTGTTGAAAATTTACTACTTTTATTAACCAGATCTTAATAAAGGAGGTGTTATTAGATAGGCCTTGACGAGTTCTATCTAAATATATATAATTAAAAATTCCAAAAATAAATTTCGAAAAGTTATAAGCGAAGCGCCTTGGAAAATTCCTTAAAAATGCCGAAAGTCAAAATGAATGTTGAGATTTAGCAACTTCTATTTACCCAACCTATACAAAGGAGGTGTTATTAGATAGGCCTTGATGAGGGCTATCTAGATCTGTAACTATGTCAAGTTTGAAGCGAAGCGTTATCGAGTAATTCGACAAAAACCTCGAAAATTTGGTAGTTTAGAAATTTAAAAATATTCTAAGTCCAGAAATTAAAAAATTTTCTTTATTTTTCAGGTAATTTTCTTCCCACGGGACGCAGGAGTGTCTACAAATATGATACCAACAAATAACAACGATACTAGCAGCTGTTTTCAATGAAAATTTCGCACGGGTTAGGTTAGGTTAGGTTAGGTTAGGTTAGGTTAGGTTAGGTTAGGTTAGGTTAGGTTAGGTTAGGTTAGGTTAGGTTAGGTTAGGTTAGGTTAGGTTAGGTTAGGTTAGGTTAGGTTAGGTTAGGTTAGGTTAGGTTAGGTTAGGTTAGGTTAGGTTAGGTTAGGTTAGGTTAGGTTAGGTTAGGTTAGGTTAGGTTAGGTTAGGTTAGGTTAGGTTAGGTTTTTTTTTTTTTTTTTTTTTTTTTTTTTTTTTTTTTTTTTTTTTTTTTTTTTTTTTTTTTTTATACTTGACCTCACACTCTAGTGCGAGACTGTGTTTACTAATTTTTATTATCTACTCTTGCATACATAGTTCTCGCTATTATTCAATCTTTCGTGCTGCATATCTGGTCTTTCTTTTATCCTTCCTCTTTTCATTCTGGCTTAAGGCTCTTTAATTTTTATGTTTACAAACTACTTACACGGGTACAATGAGGGGGGGAAACAACAAATTTCTATCTAGTGTAATAATCTTTCTTTTACTATCTAGTGTTTTAATTAGTTATTTTAATATTTCTGGCTTAACTCTCTTAATATTTTTTTTTTTTTTTTTTTTTTTTTTTTTATTATTTACAACTTTTAACTATACTATTAAAAAGGGGACAATAATGGGGAAAACAGGAGTAACTTTTAATTATAATACAATTCTCTTACTGTCTAATCTAATTTTACTTTATGTTATCTTAAATCTACTATTATCAACAGGCTTAATTACCATGGAGAACAGAACTAAATAATAATCAACTAAGGTAATGTACAACAAATTGTTTTATATAAATTGCAAATTTATATATTACAATTGGATCCTTTTAATAAATCAATTTCTATGCTCCTTATATTAATTACAGGGTGACATATGTCAGCCTAAATATAAAACTATAATTATCTAACATATTTTGCTTATACTTTATTTCTATTAATAACTATTTTACAAATTTTTATACAATATTCGAGGAGCAAGTCTCTGTCCTTACTAGCCATAATTTCCGAAAGAGAATTTTGATCAATTTTGATGTCCAACATGAACTCCAACCTCTGCCTCTCGCGATTATGGACCGGGCAGTCCAGAACGACGTGGAGGGCAGATTCCGAACACGCAGGATCGCAGATGCACGATGGACTCTCCTTGCACTTGAAACGATGCAAGTACTCGGAGAATCCACCGTGCCCCGTCAAAACCTGCGTGAGAAATCTGTCCACCTTTATTTTACCGATGATCCGGTACGCGGCTATCGCGTCAGGGAAAAACACCCTGGTGACACCAGCCGTTTCACCGGCGCGATACCGCTGGTTCCATTCATCAAGCGATTGCATACGAATGCTCCGCTTGATGAATGAAACCGGGCAGCTGTCGTAGTCAAATTTGCGTTTTGACCTCAGCGCTGCCTCCTTGGCTAGATGGTCGGCACGCTCATTCCCCTCTAGTCCTGCGTGAGCTTTGATCCAGAACAAACTGACCTGTTTGTCCTGGAGCAGAGCTCTTCGCAGATGTCCTCGCGCCTCGACGGCTATGGGATGGAGGGCTTTCGGGTTTTTAAGCGTGAGCAATGCCGACGAAGAATCGGAGTAAATCCCGACTGATCCGGCCAAGTTGTCCGCGGCCATCCGCGCCGCCCGGCATATCGCCAGGAGTTCCGCCTGGTATACCGTACAGTAGGACGGCAAGGCAAGCTTGAGGGTTTTGGTTTCGGCAGCGCCGGTCCATACGGACAACGCCGCCCCCACTTTGCCCTCAATCTTGCTGCCGTCCGTAAAGATGTTAAAGGTATTAGCGCAGTTCGCGTTATATTGCTCCTGGTTTGTCAGGCACTTGAACTCCAGGTCGATATGACAGGCGGGGTGCGGAGATCGCAGAGCCGAGGTCATCCGCTCCACCTCCCGATCCCCTATCACCCGCTGGGGCACCCCCCTCCTCGCCTCGTATAAGGTCGCGACTTCGCGAACACGGAGGTCGAGGGGGAGCATCCCAGCCAGCAACAGTGCCGAGTTCAGAGAGGTGGTTCGGTATGCCCTACATAGCTTCTGCGCGAAGCCCCGCTGGACCACATTCAGCTGCTTGCGTATACCGAGCTTGTCCACGGCCTCTGCCCAAACGGCAGCCGCGTACAAGATCACGGGCTCAACCACCGCCGTGTAAATAATGCGGATTACTTCAGGATGAAGACCCCAGCTGGCCTTAGCCGCACGGGCCAGTTGGTGGTAGAAGGCGACGGCGCGCTTACAGACGTTCGCGACGTGGGCGTTGAAGGTGAGTTTCCGGTCTATGACGACCCCTAGCAGCTTGATCTCGTTCGCCAGGACAATGTCGACCCCGCCCATGCGAAGACGCGGGTTGTCATACTTCAGTTTGCGCGTCACAACCATAGCGTTTGTCTTGTGGGGCGCAAACCGAAGTTTATTAGATGTACCCCACGCCCTCACACGTTCGAGGGCGGCATTGGCCCGACGTTCGATCTCGAGGGCCGTCTCACCCTCGAACACCAACACCACATCGTCGGCGAATGCCTGCACGTAGTCGCCTTTGGCCTCCAACTCCTGAAGCAGTGGATCCAGGAGCAGGTTCCACAAAATCGGCCCGCCGATAGATCCCTGCACGCAGCCCTTCCCGGTGTCTCTTACGTGTTCCTCCCCCAAGTACCTCACCCTAGCCCGTCTGTCGCTCAGGTAACTGCCCAGGAGCCGCCGGATGTTATTGGGGCATTTTTCCTCCGCAAGCCTGACCCTGATCTTAGGCCACCAAGCGTTGTCGAAGGTCGAAGGTTAGGTTAGGTTAGGTTAGGTTAGGTTAGGTTAGGTTAGGTTAGGTTAGGTTAGGTTAGGTTAGGTTAGGTTAGGTTAGGTTAGGTTAGGTTAGGTTAGGTTAGGTTAGGTTAGGTTAGGTTAGGTTAGGTTAGGTTAGGTTTTTTTTTTTTTTTTTTTTTTTTTTTTTTTTTTTTTACGTGGTGGAATGCATTTACGCACTTCGCTCGCCTCCCGCGGGGGCAGGGGGTTCGCTTCGTGTGGGACTCCTGACCTCAAAGAGAAGCCAGACTACCCACTAAACCACCACGGTGTTCCTCCTTCACCTAATCCGAGCCACGGGATAGTTTGCTCACCGCGACTCGGCTAGGGACGCCCTTTGTTGTTGGGCACACCTCATGAATGCACCCCAGAAACACAGAGGGGCGCATTCCGCCACATTAGCATGGGGCGGCAGATCCCCCGATCCACCGCCCGTGGCCACTCTCACCCAGGGACGCGTGCGGACTTCGCCCACCGGCATCCCTCCCCGGGACGCGTGCGAACTCCGCCCGCCGGCGTCCCCGTGGCCCGCGGGGCGAAAGAGCGAGCCCAGCCCACTCCCGCCCCAGCAGAGCCCCTCCTCGTGGCCGCCATCAGCCGTGAGGCGACGGCAGCCCGACACTCATCGCCGCCGGCCATAGCCGGAGCCACAGCCTACGGCGAGAGGTCTGCTTTTTACGACTTTGCTGTCGGGTTTTAGAGTCTTTTCCTTGACGCGGGCCGGCCAGTTAAGGCAAGCCCTCCGGCCAACAGGTTTTCAGCATACCCTCCTGGAGCCACCAGTCAGGTCACTGTTGAGCCCCTGTTGGTTACGGAACGCGAGAGGGTGGCTAGGCCTCTCTCGCCGACGGTGGCACTAGTGCCTGTCAGCCCCTGAGTTAACAGTGGGCCGACCCGCCCCTCGATCCCGCCGAGCCCTGAAAAGGGCTGCTGCGGATCCCACCCCGCGACCCCCTCGTGCAATGGGGTCTAGCCCTGAAAAGGGCTGTCGGGTTATTGGTCAGACGGCCAGCATACAGAGCTCCTGAGAGTCAGAGTATCCTGACCGCCTGTCCAGGGCGCACCAGCCTCCACGCTTCTGCTCCCCAGGACCGGAGCCCAAAGGGGGAAGAAACGCGTAAGCCAACGTGGAGGTTACCCGACGCCGCGCCCCAGGTTAGGTTAGGTTAGGTTAGGTTAGGTTAGGTTAGGTTAGGTTAGGTTAGGTTAGGTTAGGTTAGGTTAGGTTAGGTTAGGTTAGGTTTTTTTTTTTTTTTTTTTTTTTTTTTTTTTTTTTTTTTTTTTTTTTTTTTTTTTTTTTTTTTTGTGAGGTCTTTTGGACCTCTTCGCTTTTCCCCGTCCATGGCGAGACAGGACCTTGTAATGGCATGTGTTTTTATTTGTGTGGTTATTTTTCCAGACTCGCACCAAGTGCCTCTCACTTGTCTTCTCATTTTAACTTTTGTTTTATTTCGTTGCGATGTATTTATATTCAAATTTTGTTTTTAGTTTCTAAGAATAACATATTTTAATTGTTTACATATATACTTTTAAGTTCTGATTTGGTTTAACAGTTCAATTAATTCAGTTTCTAAAATTTTAAATATTTATTATTTATTACCTCTTTTCTTCCAATAATTGCTATTCCTTCTGGATTAATGTTTCTTCTTATTTTATCTATCTGTGTAGCTATATGTTTATTTATCTGTTTAGCTGCAACATGTTCCAGTTTAATCCTCTTTGATGTTTAGTGTTACCATTATTATGTATCTGCGACCGTGTTATTCATGACTCAATGTGTTTTTTTTGTTTTTGTCTGTTAGTGTATGAAGTTTATGTGTAAGTGTTCCTGTTTTATTGTCAATATAATATATATAGACTATTATATATATTTATTGCAATTTCTTGTGCTGTTTTTTGTTTTACTTGTTTGTGTATATGTCTAGTGTTTGCGAGCGTGTATAGATTTGTGCGTATATTTCATAATATATTTATCAAATCTGTGTATGTTAGTGTGTGTGTTCTGATGTGTGAGTGAGTCATAAATACGACGTCGTTTGTCGTGCCAGGTAATCCCACTTCGTCCGGGTCGGGCAGTCGGCGCTAAATGCGTTATGGCCCGTATTCCCCAGCCCAGAGTGCAGGCAATTGCAGCACTGCGGTTGGCTGCCCGCGGTGTAGTCGGGGCATTTCTCACGTAAGTGTGAGCCTCCGCAGTGGCTGCACCTGTCCACACCCTGGGTGCAGAACCTGCGACCATGGCCGAACGCAAGGCACCTAGTGCACTGGATGAGCGGAGACTGGTCCTCCACTCTGACCCTTTGCAGGTCCAGGTAGAGGGTTCCAGCCTCCGTCATCCTTTGCCACACCCTTGGTTTCACCTGAAGCACGACATGTGAGGCTTTGGGATTTTTAGTCCTCTTTTTAAATTTTATGGCAACTTCTTGCTCCTCTTGTGGTAGGCCCACGAAAATACCGGCGTTCTGGGTGTAAAGAGCCCTCACCGTCTCGTCGTCGTCACCGTCCCAGAAGACGTCTTTGAGGACGACGAGCGGGTCCTTGTTTTTCATGGGCACTACCACAAGCCCATCATCAGAGTTCAGGATTTTGTCCGTTATCTTGTCGCACTCCGCCTCCGTGTCACACCCCAAGATAACTCTGCTCCCTTTGGCCTTCCTGGCCTTATTGACCTTTAGGCCAGTACTCCTGGCGTCGACCGCCTTCCTCACCCTGGCGAGTACCTCATCGGCTGTCTCCTGACTATCCTTTGAGGTCACCGCCACCGAGTGAAGAGCCGGTCGGCGCCCGGGTCTGGCTGCTGCAGCGCTGGCATAAGTCTTGGTGGGGATCGGGTCCGGGACGCTCACGGGAGCTAGTCCCTTAACGGCTGCGCTGATGTGCGTCTGTGTTTCGCAGACAATATCTCTAGCGACAGTCCCAACCAGGTCTTCGAGTTGGGACTGCGCACGCATTATCATCAACTCCGTCGCCTTGTCAATGTCTACCTGGGTCTCCTCGATCTTCTCGAAGACCCTTTCCAAGGCGACGGCGCTTCCAGCCTGCGAACCCTCCACGATCCCATCGACCACCTTCTCTATCTGGAGCTTGGTCTCCCCGGCCCTGTCGACAATGTGCTCGATGATTTCGGAGCCCCGGTCAGCATTGTCTTCATCGAGGTGTTGTATTCTTTGTGTCAGGGTCTCCTCCATTTGGCCAAGCCTCGCAATTAGTGTGTCTTCAACTGCCCCCAGCCTCTCCAGCAATGCCTCCTCCCTTCCCGAGGACGTGGCCAAAACTGTAGCAGCCCCAGGCGCCGCCGTCTCCAGTTCCTTGATCCGCTTGCTCAGCTCAAAGAGCACGCGGATGCATTTGTCGGACTGGGACTCCAGGAAGACCTTTATGTCCCGCCGCATTTGGGGGTATTGTGCGACTTTGACGGGAATGTCTTCAAAGGTCTTCATGACCTCCTGGAGTAGAAGGTCACTCGACTGGCTAGCGTAGTTGGTCTGCTGCCTCCTGTAGTGATCCATGTTGTCGAGTGACCTTCGTTTAGTTTCCGGCCTTCTTATGAAGGTTTTGGCGGCGTCCTGGACTATCGATGGTGAGGTGGTGATGCCGGGAGCGGCTTGTCCCTTGGCTGCGCCAGATGTGGGTGGCGTCTGGAACATTGTTTAAAACTGTGTACGTGTGAGAGAATGTGATGTAGTGTGTAGTGCGTGTGGACGGGGAAATTTGTCAGTGTGTGTATAGTGTATTAAACCCTGTATAGGGGGAGTGTGTGTCAATTAAAAATGTGTGTCTGACCCTGTATAGGGGGGTGGGTGTCAATTTGTGTTATTTCTTAAAATTAGTTATAGGTAAGAAATAGCTTTACCTAGTTAAAAGTTTTTAAAATTTAAAATTTAAATCAGTAAAATAGTAATTGCTCTAATTTGAGCCGGTCTGATAGTATGGTGAGGTGTATAGAGCCTCGGTCAGTTAGTTAAAAAGATTTAAAAATTTTAAAATAAAAGAGGTACGAAATTTTTCTAGTTTGATTGAGGGGTCAGTGACCTTTACTCCAGAAAGTCTATATAGCCCAGTGAAATATGGGAGGGTGGGCGGTAATTTTTTAATTTTCCGTCAGGCGGATCCGGACGAAAGTGGTGTCGTTCGACGGGTAATTGAAAGGGCTATTTAAATATATTTAATTGATAATTTGGAAGACAAAGGCTATCGAATTAATCGACAAAAACCTCAAAAATGACTAAAATTGAAATTTAAATATCGGATTTCTAAGATTCTATTAACCAGATTTAATTAAAAGAGGTGTTGTTAGATAGGTCGTGACGCGAGCTATCTAGATATGTATAATTAATTGTTCCCAAAAAATGAGGGGCCAAGTTATTCAAAGAAAATCTCAGAAAATTTTCGAAAAAGCGGTAAATTGAGTTTTATATGTTGAAAATTTACTACTTCTATTAACCAGATCTTAATAAAAGAGGTGTTATTAGATAGGCCTTGACGAGTTCTATCTAAATATATATAATTAAAAATTCCAAAAATAAATTTCGAAAAGTTATAAGCGAAGCGCCTTGGAAAATTCCTTAAAAATGCCGAAAGTCAAAATGAATGTGAAAATTTAGTAACTTCTATTTATCCAACCTATACAAAGGAGGTGTTATTAGATAGGCCTTGATGAGGGCTATCTAGATCTGTAACTATGTCAACTTTGAGGTGAAGCGTTATCGAATAATTCGACAAAAACCTCGAAAATTTGTTAATTTAGAAATTTAAAAATATTCTAAGTCCAGAAACTAAAATTTTTCTTTGTTTTTCAGGTTATTATCTTCCCACGGGACGCAGGAGTGTCTACAAAGATGATATCAACAAATAACAACAACACTAGCAGCTGTATTCGATTCAAATTTCGCACCGGTTAGGTTAGGTTAGGTTAGGTTAGGTTAGGTTAGGTTAGGTTAGGTTAGGTTAGGTTAGGTTAGGTTAGGTTAGGTTAGGTTAGGTTAGGTTAGGTTAGGTTAGGTTAGGTTAGGTTAGGTTAGGTTAGGTTAGGTTAGGTTAGGTTAGGTTAGGTTAGGTTAGGTTAGGTTAGGTTAGGTTAGGTTAGGTTAGGTTTTTTTTTTTTTTTTTTTTTTTGTTATTGTTATCCCTTGGGATAACGCTGCTTTCCCCCGTCCATATTAACGACAGGACCTTTTCTACTTGTTGTATATTATTTACAGTTCGTTGATGTGTTTCGCACCAAGTGCCTCCCATCCGTCTCTTAGCTTTAGTACAGATTTTACAGCACAGCATTATTTCTAAAAATTTTTAAAATACGTCATTACTTTCTTAAATTCTCTTTTATTTACTTATTAATATCCTTTTAATATCTTTATGCAACCATTCTAAATATAGTCAAAATAATTTCCAATGCAAAGTTTATCTTATGTTATTTAATGATTGTGTAAATTTCCAATTAATTATCGAGGTGTTATACTGATCAGTTATTTTACTATTTATGTATATTGTTTCATATTAGGTTATTTTCTATCTGATGCTATTCATGCTTAGTTTTCTTTTTAGTTATACTTTTTCTTTGTTTAAATTTGCTGTGTTACTTCTAGTTTTGTTCTCCAGTATTCTTTATTTGTGGTTTTCCCTTCTGCGAGGCCACGGTATTTGTGACTTGTGTAATTTGTTTTGTGTTCTTGTCTTTATCCAGTGTTTTTGTGAGTGTTTTGTTTTTGTGTGATTTTGTGATTTGTTGTTTTAATCTATGTGTGCGTGATTTAAATGTCTAAAAGTGATGTTCGTGTCTGTATATGTTTTTTATTTTTAGCATTAATTCCGCCTTTGTTATCAACAATCTATTTATATGCTTAAATATAAACAATTATTATAAGCCCGGTCGTGAATTATTTGTTATGCTGTTTATTTTAGTTGTGTGTGCGTGTTCAGTGTTTGTGTGCATGTTATGATGTCTCCGTATATATTCACCATATACTTTCAATATCTGTGTGTGTTCGTGTGTGTGTGTTTCTGTGTCGTGTGTGTATGAATGAGTGTGTCACGAGTATGCCGTGGTTAACCTCGCCAGATAGTCCCATTTTTGGCGGACTGGGCACTCAGCGCTGAAGGCGTTGTGCCCCGTGCTGCTCAGCTTCTCACCCTGGCAGTTGCAGCAGTTTGGTTCCGCAC
This sequence comes from Diaphora mendica, assembly GCA_949125395.1. Classification (NCBI taxonomy): domain Eukaryota; kingdom Metazoa; phylum Arthropoda; class Insecta; order Lepidoptera; family Erebidae; genus Diaphora; species Diaphora mendica. The sequence goes on from OX421334.1 coordinate 17,924,813, forward strand.
CACAGGCAGCGTCCGGGCATTCGGCCCTTAGGTGGGGCCCGCCACAATGGCTGCAGTTTGGTGTAGTTGTGGTGCAGAACCTCTTGCTGTGCCCGTATCCCAGACACAGGGAGCACTGCACTAGAGGGGACTGGTCCGCAACCTTGATCGGTTGTAGATCGACATGCAGCCTCCCTGTGTCTAGGGCACGGGACCAAATCGCTGGGGAGACCCTGAGCACCACGTGGCACGTGTGGGGATTTTTGGCTCTCCTCCTGTATTGGACCGTTAGCCTGTCCTGATCCGGTGTCAGGTCCCGGAATATCTCCCGGTTCCTGCACCTCAAGGCCCTCACTAGGTCCTCGTCCGTTTGGGTCTTTTGGACGCCGTATAGCACCAGGAGGGGATCCCTATTTTTTACCTCCTCCACTACCAGATCTTTGCCTTTTTCTGTCAATCTTTTTTGGGCCTTTTTTCTATCCTCTTCTGTTTTGTACCCTATTATCACTTTCCTGTCCTTGGCTTTTCTTATCTTTTCTACCTTGATCCAGCCCTCATCCTCACTTGCAGCCTTTCTTAATCTCTCTATTACCTGCTCCCCTGTGTCCATCTCGTCCTTAGACGTAACGACCACAGAGTGCAGGGTCTTCCTCTCCGGAAGCTGGGCTTCAGGGCGGCTCGTCACTATCCCCGCATAAGTCATGGTTGGTGTCTCTTTTTTCTCCCTCTCCTTTTCCCTATCATCTTGCTTTTCTATTCTTTCCTTTATTTGTCCTAGAATTTTAGCGTTCTCCTTCAATATATTTTCGTTCTCTTTTATTTTCTTTAGGATTTCATTGGTTGTTTCAGCGCCTGAAACCCCCACGACTTCAAAGCTCTGATCCACGATTGATTTTACCCTGTCCTTTTCGTACTCTTTAAATATTTGCTCTATGATATTAATTCGACATTCAATCTCCCTCTTAATTTCCCTCTTGATGTTGCCTGAGATTTTGAGCTGTTCTCTTACTATTTGGCAGTTTCGGGAGGCATGGTAGCTCCGCTTTTCTGCCGGGATCGTCATTGCCTCCGGTGATGGTGATAATGAGGCAAAGCTAAGTCGCCTGTTAGTAGAGGTTCCGGTGCCAGACATGTTGGGGGTGCGCGTGACGATATGAGTGAATGATGTGTGAAAAAGTGGTATGAGAGTGTGTGTATTGTGTTGTGTATGTGACGGGGAAAATTGTCAGAGTGTATATGTATATGTGTATAGAACCCTGTATAAGGGGGTGTGTCAGTGTCAGTATGTAAATGTTTGTGTAGCCCTGTATAGGGGGGTGTGTCAATCGTACAACTAAATTAAATACTAAGGTTTGTGTAGAACTACGTTCTACACAGTTAAAATGATAAAATACAAATACAATCAAACAAAAGTTTTTCGCTCTAATTTGAGCCGGTCTATAAGTATTTGAGGTGTATAGTGCCTCTGTCAATAAATTAAAATAGGTGCGAAATTAAATTTAAGTGCTTAAAATTTTTCCCTGGAAGTTGGATAAAGGGGTCAGAGACCTTTATTCCAAAAAGTCTATATGGCCCAGTGAAATGTGGGAGGGTGGGCGGGCAATTTTTCAATTTTCCGTCAGGCGGATCCGGACGAAAGTGGTGTCGTTCGACGGGTAATTAACAGGGCTATCTAAATATGTATAAATGATAATTAGGGAAACAAAGGCTATCGAATTAATCGACAAAAACCTCAAAAATGACTAAAATTGAAATTTAAATATCGAATTTCTAAGAATCTATTTACCAGATTTTAATAAAGGAGGTGTTATTAGATAGGTCGTGACGCGAGCTATCTAGATATGTATAATTAATTGTTTAGAAAAAATAAGGGGGCAAGTTATTAAACGAAAATCACAGAAAATTTTCGAAAAAACGGTAAATTGAAATTTGTATGTTGAAAATTTTGTACTTTTATTAACCGAATGTTAATAAAAGAGGTGTTATTAGATAGACCTTGACGAGTTCTATCTAAATATATATAATTAAAAATTCCGAAAATAAATTTCGAAGAGTTATAAGCAAAGAGCCTTGGAAAATTCCTTAAAAATACCAAAAGTCAAAATGAATGTTGAAATTTAGCAACTTATATTTACCCAACCTATACAAAGGAGGTGTTGTTAGATAGGCCTTGATGAGGGCTATCTATATCTGTAACTATGTCAAGTTTGAGGAGAAGCGTTATCGAATAATTCGACAAAAACCTCGAAAATTTGGTAGTTTAGAAATTTGAAAATATTCTAAGTCCAGAAATTAAAATTTTTCTTTGTTTTTCAGGTTATTTTCTTCCCACGGGACGCAGGAGTGTCTACAAAGATGATATCAACAAAAAATAACGATACTAGCAGCTGTTTTCAATGAAAATTTCGCACAAATGTTCCAAATGTTCACCCCTAAGGTAGACTTTCGAAAGTAAACAAACAATGCCGAATTTTTTGTAGGTCAATTTCCCAATTTTCCGTCAGGCGGATCCGGACGAAAGTGGTGTCGTTCGACGGGTAATTAACAGGGCTATCTAAATATGTATAAATGATAATTAGGGAAACAAAGGCTATCGAATTAATCGACAAAAACCTCAAAAATGACTAAAATTGAAATTTAAATATCGAATTTCTAAGAATCTATTTACCAGATTTTAATAAAGGAGGTGTTATTAGATAGGTCGTGACGCGAGCTATCTAGATATGTATAATTAATTGTTTAGAAAAAATAAGGGGGCAAGTTATTAAACGAAAATCACAGAAAATTTTCGAAAAAACGGTAAATTGAAATTTGTATGTTGAAAATTTTGTACTTTTATTAACCGAATGTTAATAAAAGAGGTGTTATTAGATAGACCTTGACGAGTTCTATCTAAATATATATAATTAAAAATTCCGAAAATAAATTTCGAAGAGTTATAAGCAAAGAGCCTTGGAAAATTCCTTAAAAATACCAAAAGTCAAAATGAATGTTGAAATTTAGCAACTTATATTTACCCAACCTATACAAAGGAGGTGTTGTTAGATAGGCCTTGATGAGGGCTATCTATATCTGTAACTATGTCAAGTTTGAGGAGAAGCGTTATCGAATAATTCGACAAAAACCTCGAAAATTTGGTAGTTTAGAAATTTGAAAATATTCTAAGTCCAGAAATTAAAATTTTTCTTTGTTTTTCAGGTTATTTTCTTCCCACGGGACGCAGGAGTGTCTACAAAGATGATATCAACAAAAAATAACGATACTAGCAGCTGTTTTCAATGAAAATTTCGCACAAATGTTCCAAATGTTCACCCCTAAGGTAGACTTTCGAAAGTAAACAAACAATGCCGAATTTTTTGTAGGTCAATTTCCCAATTTTCCGTCAGGCGGATCCGGACGAAAGTGGTGTCGTTCGACGGGTAATTAACAGGGCTATCTAAATATGTATAAATGATAATTAGGGAAACAAAGGCTATCGAATTAATCGACAAAAACCTCAAAAATGACTAAAATTGAAATTTAAATATCGAATTTCTAAGAATCTATTTACCAGATTTTAATAAAGGAGGTGTTATTAGATAGGTCGTGACGCGAGCTATCTAGATATGTATAATTAATTGTTTAGAAAAAATAAGGGGGCAAGTTATTAAACGAAAATCACAGAAAATTTTCGAAAAAACGGTAAATTGAAATTTGTATGTTGAAAATTTTGTACTTTTATTAACCGAATGTTAATAAAAGAGGTGTTATTAGATAGACCTTGACGAGTTCTATCTAAATATATATAATTAAAAATTCCGAAAATAAATTTCGAAGAGTTATAAGCAAAGAGCCTTGGAAAATTCCTTAAAAATACCAAAAGTCAAAATGAATGTTGAAATTTAGCAACTTATATTTACCCAACCTATACAAAGGAGGTGTTGTTAGATAGGCCTTGATGAGGGCTATCTATATCTGTAACTATGTCAAGTTTGAGGAGAAGCGTTATCGAATAATTCGACAAAAACCTCGAAAATTTGGTAGTTTAGAAATTTGAAAATATTCTAAGTCCAGAAATTAAAATTTTTCTTTGTTTTTCAGGTTATTTTCTTCCCACGGGACGCAGGAGTGTCTACAAAGATGATATCAACAAAAAATAACGATACTAGCAGCTGTTTTCAATGAAAATTTCGCACAAATGTTCCAAATGTTCACCCCTAAGGTAGACTTTCGAAAGTAAACAAACAATGCCGAATTTTTTGTAGGTCAATTTCCCAATTTTCCGTCAGGCGGATCCGGACGAAAGTGGTGTCGTTCGACGGGTAATTAACAGGGCTATCTAAATATGTATAAATGATAATTAGGGAAACAAAGGCTATCGAATTAATCGACAAAAACCTCAAAAATGACTAAAATTGAAATTTAAATATCGAATTTCTAAGAATCTATTTACCAGATTTTAATAAAGGAGGTGTTATTAGATAGGTCGTGACGCGAGCTATCTAGATATGTATAATTAATTGTTTAGAAAAAATAAGGGGGCAAGTTATTAAACGAAAATCACAGAAAATTTTCGAAAAAACGGTAAATTGAAATTTGTATGTTGAAAATTTTGTACTTTTATTAACCGAATGTTAATAAAAGAGGTGTTATTAGATAGACCTTGACGAGTTCTATCTAAATATATATAATTAAAAATTCCGAAAATAAATTTCGAAGAGTTATAAGCAAAGAGCCTTGGAAAATTCCTTAAAAATACCAAAAGTCAAAATGAATGTTGAAATTTAGCAACTTATATTTACCCAACCTATACAAAGGAGGTGTTGTTAGATAGGCCTTGATGAGGGCTATCTATATCTGTAACTATGTCAAGTTTGAGGAGAAGCGTTATCGAATAATTCGACAAAAACCTCGAAAATTTGGTAGTTTAGAAATTTGAAAATATTCTAAGTCCAGAAATTAAAATTTTTCTTTGTTTTTCAGGTTATTTTCTTCCCACGGGACGCAGGAGTGTCTACAAAGATGATATCAACAAAAAATAACGATACTAGCAGCTGTTTTCAATGAAAATTTCGCACAAATGTTCCAAATGTTCACCCCTAAGGTAGACTTTCGAAAGTAAACAAACAATGCCGAATTTTTTGTAGGTCAATTTCCCAATTTTCCGTCAGGCGGATCCGGACGAAAGTGGTGTCGTTCGACGGGTAATTAACAGGGCTATCTAAATATGTATAAATGATAATTAGGGAAACAAAGGCTATCGAATTAATCGACAAAAACCTCAAAAATGACTAAAATTGAAATTTAAATATCGAATTTCTAAGAATCTATTTACCAGATTTTAATAAAGGAGGTGTTATTAGATAGGTCGTGACGCGAGCTATCTAGATATGTATAATTAATTGTTTAGAAAAAATAAGGGGGCAAGTTATTAAACGAAAATCACAGAAAATTTTCGAAAAAACGGTAAATTGAAATTTGTATGTTGAAAATTTTGTACTTTTATTAACCGAATGTTAATAAAAGAGGTGTTATTAGATAGACCTTGACGAGTTCTATCTAAATATATATAATTAAAAATTCCGAAAATAAATTTCGAAGAGTTATAAGCAAAGAGCCTTGGAAAATTCCTTAAAAATACCAAAAGTCAAAATGAATGTTGAAATTTAGCAACTTATATTTACCCAACCTATACAAAGGAGGTGTTGTTAGATAGGCCTTGATGAGGGCTATCTATATCTGTAACTATGTCAAGTTTGAGGAGAAGCGTTATCGAATAATTCGACAAAAACCTCGAAAATTTGGTAGTTTAGAAATTTGAAAATATTCTAAGTCCAGAAATTAAAATTTTTCTTTGTTTTTCAGGTTATTTTCTTCCCACGGGACGCAGGAGTGTCTACAAAGATGATATCAACAAAAAATAACGATACTAGCAGCTGTTTTCAATGAAAATTTCGCACAAATGTTCCAAATGTTCACCCCTAAGGTAGACTTTCGAAAGTAAACAAACAATGCCGAATTTTTTGTAGGTCAATTTCCCAATTTTCCGTCAGGCGGATCCGGACGAAAGTGGTGTCGTTCGACGGGTAATTAACAGGGCTATCTAAATATGTATAAATGATAATTAGGGAAACAAAGGCTATCGAATTAATCGACAAAAACCTCAAAAATGACTAAAATTGAAATTTAAATATCGAATTTCTAAGAATCTATTTACCAGATTTTAATAAAGGAGGTGTTATTAGATAGGTCGTGACGCGAGCTATCTAGATATGTATAATTAATTGTTTAGAAAAAATAAGGGGGCAAGTTATTAAACGAAAATCACAGAAAATTTTCGAAAAAACGGTAAATTGAAATTTGTATGTTGAAAATTTTGTACTTTTATTAACCGAATGTTAATAAAAGAGGTGTTATTAGATAGACCTTGACGAGTTCTATCTAAATATATATAATTAAAAATTCCGAAAATAAATTTCGAAGAGTTATAAGCAAAGAGCCTTGGAAAATTCCTTAAAAATACCAAAAGTCAAAATGAATGTTGAAATTTAGCAACTTATATTTACCCAACCTATACAAAGGAGGTGTTGTTAGATAGGCCTTGATGAGGGCTATCTATATCTGTAACTATGTCAAGTTTGAGGAGAAGCGTTATCGAATAATTCGACAAAAACCTCGAAAATTTGGTAGTTTAGAAATTTGAAAATATTCTAAGTCCAGAAATTAAAATTTTTCTTTGTTTTTCAGGTTATTTTCTTCCCACGGGACGCAGGAGTGTCTACAAAGATGATATCAACAAAAAATAACGATACTAGCAGCTGTTTTCAATGAAAATTTCGCACAAATGTTCCAAATGTTCACCCCTAAGGTAGACTTTCGAAAGTAAACAAACAATGCCGAATTTTTTGTAGGTCAATTTCCCAATTTTCCGTCAGGCGGATCCGGACGAAAGTGGTGTCGTTCGACGGGTAATTAACAGGGCTATCTAAATATGTATAAATGATAATTAGGGAAACAAAGGCTATCGAATTAATCGACAAAAACCTCAAAAATGACTAAAATTGAAATTTAAATATCGAATTTCTAAGAATCTATTTACCAGATTTTAATAAAGGAGGTGTTATTAGATAGGTCGTGACGCGAGCTATCTAGATATGTATAATTAATTGTTTAGAAAAAATAAGGGGGCAAGTTATTAAACGAAAATCACAGAAAATTTTCGAAAAAACGGTAAATTGAAATTTGTATGTTGAAAATTTTGTACTTTTATTAACCGAATGTTAATAAAAGAGGTGTTATTAGATAGACCTTGACGAGTTCTATCTAAATATATATAATTAAAAATTCCGAAAATAAATTTCGAAGAGTTATAAGCAAAGAGCCTTGGAAAATTCCTTAAAAATACCAAAAGTCAAAATGAATGTTGAAATTTAGCAACTTATATTTACCCAACCTATACAAAGGAGGTGTTGTTAGATAGGCCTTGATGAGGGCTATCTATATCTGTAACTATGTCAAGTTTGAGGAGAAGCGTTATCGAATAATTCGACAAAAACCTCGAAAATTTGGTAGTTTAGAAATTTGAAAATATTCTAAGTCCAGAAATTAAAATTTTTCTTTGTTTTTCAGGTTATTTTCTTCCCACGGGACGCAGGAGTGTCTACAAAGATGATATCAACAAAAAATAACGATACTAGCAGCTGTTTTCAATGAAAATTTCGCACAAATGTTCCAAATGTTCACCCCTAAGGTAGACTTTCGAAAGTAAACAAACAATGCCGAATTTTTTGTAGGTCAATTTCCCAATTTTCCGTCAGGCGGATCCGGACGAAAGTGGTGTCGTTCGACGGGTAATTAACAGGGCTATCTAAATATGTATAAATGATAATTAGGGAAACAAAGGCTATCGAATTAATCGACAAAAACCTCAAAAATGACTAAAATTGAAATTTAAATATCGAATTTCTAAGAATCTATTTACCAGATTTTAATAAAGGAGGTGTTATTAGATAGGTCGTGACGCGAGCTATCTAGATATGTATAATTAATTGTTTAGAAAAAATAAGGGGGCAAGTTATTAAACGAAAATCACAGAAAATTTTCGAAAAAACGGTAAATTGAAATTTGTATGTTGAAAATTTTGTACTTTTATTAACCGAATGTTAATAAAAGAGGTGTTATTAGATAGACCTTGACGAGTTCTATCTAAATATATATAATTAAAAATTCCGAAAATAAATTTCGAAGAGTTATAAGCAAAGAGCCTTGGAAAATTCCTTAAAAATACCAAAAGTCAAAATGAATGTTGAAATTTAGCAACTTATATTTACCCAACCTATACAAAGGAGGTGTTGTTAGATAGGCCTTGATGAGGGCTATCTATATCTGTAACTATGTCAAGTTTGAGGAGAAGCGTTATCGAATAATTCGACAAAAACCTCGAAAATTTGGTAGTTTAGAAATTTGAAAATATTCTAAGTCCAGAAATTAAAATTTTTCTTTGTTTTTCAGGTTATTTTCTTCCCACGGGACGCAGGAGTGTCTACAAAGATGATATCAACAAAAAATAACGATACTAGCAGCTGTTTTCAATGAAAATTTCGCACAAATGTTCCAAATGTTCACCCCTAAGGTAGACTTTCGAAAGTAAACAAACAATGCCGAATTTTTTGTAGGTCAATTTCCCAATTTTCCGTCAGGCGGATCCGGACGAAAGTGGTGTCGTTCGACGGGTAATTAACAGGGCTATCTAAATATGTATAAATGATAATTAGGGAAACAAAGGCTATCGAATTAATCGACAAAAACCTCAAAAATGACTAAAATTGAAATTTAAATATCGAATTTCTAAGAATCTATTTACCAGATTTTAATAAAGGAGGTGTTATTAGATAGGTCGTGACGCGAGCTATCTAGATATGTATAATTAATTGTTTAGAAAAAATAAGGGGGCAAGTTATTAAACGAAAATCACAGAAAATTTTCGAAAAAACGGTAAATTGAAATTTGTATGTTGAAAATTTTGTACTTTTATTAACCGAATGTTAATAAAAGAGGTGTTATTAGATAGACCTTGACGAGTTCTATCTAAATATATATAATTAAAAATTCCGAAAATAAATTTCGAAGAGTTATAAGCAAAGAGCCTTGGAAAATTCCTTAAAAATACCAAAAGTCAAAATGAATGTTGAAATTTAGCAACTTATATTTACCCAACCTATACAAAGGAGGTGTTGTTAGATAGGCCTTGATGAGGGCTATCTATATCTGTAACTATGTCAAGTTTGAGGAGAAGCGTTATCGAATAATTCGACAAAAACCTCGAAAATTTGGTAGTTTAGAAATTTGAAAATATTCTAAGTCCAGAAATTAAAATTTTTCTTTGTTTTTCAGGTTATTTTCTTCCCACGGGACGCAGGAGTGTCTACAAAGATGATATCAACAAAAAATAACGATACTAGCAGCTGTTTTCAATGAAAATTTCGCACAAATGTTCCAAATGTTCACCCCTAAGGTAGACTTTCGAAAGTAAACAAACAATGCCGAATTTTTTGTAGGTCAATTTCCCAATTTTCCGTCAGGCGGATCCGGACGAAAGTGGTGTCGTTCGACGGGTAATTAACAGGGCTATCTAAATATGTATAAATGATAATTAGGGAAACAAAGGCTATCGAATTAATCGACAAAAACCTCAAAAATGACTAAAATTGAAATTTAAATATCGAATTTCTAAGAATCTATTTACCAGATTTTAATAAAGGAGGTGTTATTAGATAGGTCGTGACGCGAGCTATCTAGATATGTATAATTAATTGTTTAGAAAAAATAAGGGGGCAAGTTATTAAACGAAAATCACAGAAAATTTTCGAAAAAACGGTAAATTGAAATTTGTATGTTGAAAATTTTGTACTTTTATTAACCGAATGTTAATAAAAGAGGTGTTATTAGATAGACCTTGACGAGTTCTATCTAAATATATATAATTAAAAATTCCGAAAATAAATTTCGAAGAGTTATAAGCAAAGAGCCTTGGAAAATTCCTTAAAAATACCAAAAGTCAAAATGAATGTTGAAATTTAGCAACTTATATTTACCCAACCTATACAAAGGAGGTGTTGTTAGATAGGCCTTGATGAGGGCTATCTATATCTGTAACTATGTCAAGTTTGAGGAGAAGCGTTATCGAATAATTCGACAAAAACCTCGAAAATTTGGTAGTTTAGAAATTTGAAAATATTCTAAGTCCAGAAATTAAAATTTTTCTTTGTTTTTCAGGTTATTTTCTTCCCACGGGACGCAGGAGTGTCTACAAAGATGATATCAACAAAAAATAACGATACTAGCAGCTGTTTTCAATGAAAATTTCGCACAAATGTTCCAAATGTTCACCCCTAAGGTAGACTTTCGAAAGTAAACAAACAATGCCGAATTTTTTGTAGGTCAATTTCCCAATTTTCCGTCAGGCGGATCCGGACGAAAGTGGTGTCGTTCGACGGGTAATTAACAGGGCTATCTAAATATGTATAAATGATAATTAGGGAAACAAAGGCTATCGAATTAATCGACAAAAACCTCAAAAATGACTAAAATTGAAATTTAAATATCGAATTTCTAAGAATCTATTTACCAGATTTTAATAAAGGAGGTGTTATTAGATAGGTCGTGACGCGAGCTATCTAGATATGTATAATTAATTGTTTAGAAAAAATAAGGGGGCAAGTTATTAAACGAAAATCACAGAAAATTTTCGAAAAAACGGTAAATTGAAATTTGTATGTTGAAAATTTTGTACTTTTATTAACCGAATGTTAATAAAAGAGGTGTTATTAGATAGACCTTGACGAGTTCTATCTAAATATATATAATTAAAAATTCCGAAAATAAATTTCGAAGAGTTATAAGCAAAGAGCCTTGGAAAATTCCTTAAAAATACCAAAAGTCAAAATGAATGTTGAAATTTAGCAACTTATATTTACCCAACCTATACAAAGGAGGTGTTGTTAGATAGGCCTTGATGAGGGCTATCTATATCTGTAACTATGTCAAGTTTGAGGAGAAGCGTTATCGAATAATTCGACAAAAACCTCGAAAATTTGGTAGTTTAGAAATTTGAAAATATTCTAAGTCCAGAAATTAAAATTTTTCTTTGTTTTTCAGGTTATTTTCTTCCCACGGGACGCAGGAGTGTCTACAAAGATGATATCAACAAAAAATAACGATACTAGCAGCTGTTTTCAATGAAAATTTCGCACAAATGTTCCAAATGTTCACCCCTAAGGTAGACTTTCGAAAGTAAACAAACAATGCCGAATTTTTTGTAGGTCAATTTCCCAATTTTCCGTCAGGCGGATCCGGACGAAAGTGGTGTCGTTCGACGGGTAATTAACAGGGCTATCTAAATATGTATAAATGATAATTAGGGAAACAAAGGCTATCGAATTAATCGACAAAAACCTCAAAAATGACTAAAATTGAAATTTAAATATCGAATTTCTAAGAATCTATTTACCAGATTTTAATAAAGGAGGTGTTATTAGATAGGTCGTGACGCGAGCTATCTAGATATGTATAATTAATTGTTTAGAAAAAATAAGGGGGCAAGTTATTAAACGAAAATCACAGAAAATTTTCGAAAAAACGGTAAATTGAAATTTGTATGTTGAAAATTTTGTACTTTTATTAACCGAATGTTAATAAAAGAGGTGTTATTAGATAGACCTTGACGAGTTCTATCTAAATATATATAATTAAAAATTCCGAAAATAAATTTCGAAGAGTTATAAGCAAAGAGCCTTGGAAAATTCCTTAAAAATACCAAAAGTCAAAATGAATGTTGAAATTTAGCAACTTATATTTACCCAACCTATACAAAGGAGGTGTTGTTAGATAGGCCTTGATGAGGGCTATCTATATCTGTAACTATGTCAAGTTTGAGGAGAAGCGTTATCGAATAATTCGACAAAAACCTCGAAAATTTGGTAGTTTAGAAATTTGAAAATATTCTAAGTCCAGAAATTAAAATTTTTCTTTGTTTTTCAGGTTATTTTCTTCCCACGGGACGCAGGAGTGTCTACAAAGATGATATCAACAAAAAATAACGATACTAGCAGCTGTTTTCAATGAAAATTTCGCACAAATGTTCCAAATGTTCACCCCTAAGGTAGACTTTCGAAAGTAAACAAACAATGCCGAATTTTTTGTAGGTCAATTTCCCAATTTTCCGTCAGGCGGATCCGGACGAAAGTGGTGTCGTTCGACGGGTAATTAACAGGGCTATCTAAATATGTATAAATGATAATTAGGGAAACAAAGGCTATCGAATTAATCGACAAAAACCTCAAAAATGACTAAAATTGAAATTTAAATATCGAATTTCTAAGAATCTATTTACCAGATTTTAATAAAGGAGGTGTTATTAGATAGGTCGTGACGCGAGCTATCTAGATATGTATAATTAATTGTTTAGAAAAAATAAGGGGGCAAGTTATTAAACGAAAATCACAGAAAATTTTCGAAAAAACGGTAAATTGAAATTTGTATGTTGAAAATTTTGTACTTTTATTAACCGAATGTTAATAAAAGAGGTGTTATTAGATAGACCTTGACGAGTTCTATCTAAATATATATAATTAAAAATTCCGAAAATAAATTTCGAAGAGTTATAAGCAAAGAGCCTTGGAAAATTCCTTAAAAATACCAAAAGTCAAAATGAATGTTGAAATTTAGCAACTTATATTTACCCAACCTATACAAAGGAGGTGTTGTTAGATAGGCCTTGATGAGGGCTATCTATATCTGTAACTATGTCAAGTTTGAGGAGAAGCGTTATCGAATAATTCGACAAAAACCTCGAAAATTTGGTAGTTTAGAAATTTGAAAATATTCTAAGTCCAGAAATTAAAATTTTTCTTTGTTTTTCAGGTTATTTTCTTCCCACGGGACGCAGGAGTGTCTACAAAGATGATATCAACAAAAAATAACGATACTAGCAGCTGTTTTCAATGAAAATTTCGCACAAATGTTCCAAATGTTCACCCCTAAGGTAGACTTTCGAAAGTAAACAAACAATGCCGAATTTTTTGTAGGTCAATTTCCCAATTTTCCGTCAGGCGGATCCGGACGAAAGTGGTGTCGTTCGACGGGTAATTAACAGGGCTATCTAAATATGTATAAATGATAATTAGGGAAACAAAGGCTATCGAATTAATCGACAAAAACCTCAAAAATGACTAAAATTGAAATTTAAATATCGAATTTCTAAGAATCTATTTACCAGATTTTAATAAAGGAGGTGTTATTAGATAGGTCGTGACGCGAGCTATCTAGATATGTATAATTAATTGTTTAGAAAAAATAAGGGGGCAAGTTATTAAACGAAAATCACAGAAAATTTTCGAAAAAACGGTAAATTGAAATTTGTATGTTGAAAATTTTGTACTTTTATTAACCGAATGTTAATAAAAGAGGTGTTATTAGATAGACCTTGACGAGTTCTATCTAAATATATATAATTAAAAATTCCGAAAATAAATTTCGAAGAGTTATAAGCAAAGAGCCTTGGAAAATTCCTTAAAAATACCAAAAGTCAAAATGAATGTTGAAATTTAGCAACTTATATTTACCCAACCTATACAAAGGAGGTGTTGTTAGATAGGCCTTGATGAGGGCTATCTATATCTGTAACTATGTCAAGTTTGAGGAGAAGCGTTATCGAATAATTCGACAAAAACCTCGAAAATTTGGTAGTTTAGAAATTTGAAAATATTCTAAGTCCAGAAATTAAAATTTTTCTTTGTTTTTCAGGTTATTTTCTTCCCACGGGACGCAGGAGTGTCTACAAAGATGATATCAACAAAAAATAACGATACTAGCAGCTGTTTTCAATGAAAATTTCGCACAAATGTTCCAAATGTTCACCCCTAAGGTAGACTTTCGAAAGTAAACAAACAATGCCGAATTTTTTGTAGGTCAATTTCCCAATTTTCCGTCAGGCGGATCCGGACGAAAGTGGTGTCGTTCGACGGGTAATTAACAGGGCTATCTAAATATGTATAAATGATAATTAGGGAAACAAAGGCTATCGAATTAATCGACAAAAACCTCAAAAATGACTAAAATTGAAATTTAAATATCGAATTTCTAAGAATCTATTTACCAGATTTTAATAAAGGAGGTGTTATTAGATAGGTCGTGACGCGAGCTATCTAGATATGTATAATTAATTGTTTAGAAAAAATAAGGGGGCAAGTTATTAAACGAAAATCACAGAAAATTTTCGAAAAAACGGTAAATTGAAATTTGTATGTTGAAAATTTTGTACTTTTATTAACCGAATGTTAATAAAAGAGGTGTTATTAGATAGACCTTGACGAGTTCTATCTAAATATATATAATTAAAAATTCCGAAAATAAATTTCGAAGAGTTATAAGCAAAGAGCCTTGGAAAATTCCTTAAAAATACCAAAAGTCAAAATGAATGTTGAAATTTAGCAACTTATATTTACCCAACCTATACAAAGGAGGTGTTGTTAGATAGGCCTTGATGAGGGCTATCTATATCTGTAACTATGTCAAGTTTGAGGAGAAGCGTTATCGAATAATTCGACAAAAACCTCGAAAATTTGGTAGTTTAGAAATTTGAAAATATTCTAAGTCCAGAAATTAAAATTTTTCTTTGTTTTTCAGGTTATTTTCTTCCCACGGGACGCAGGAGTGTCTACAAAGATGATATCAACAAAAAATAACGATACTAGCAGCTGTTTTCAATGAAAATTTCGCACGGGTTAGGTTAGGTTAGGTTAGGTTAGGTTAGGTTAGGTTAGGTTAGGTTAGGTTAGGTTAGGTTAGGTTAGGTTAGGTTAGGTTAGGTTAGGTTAGGTTAGGTTAGGTTAGGTTAGGTTAGGTTAGGTTAGGTTAGGTTAGGTTAGGTTAGGTTAGGTTAGGTTAGGTTAGGTTAGGTTAGGTTAGGTTAGGTTAGGTTAGGTTAGGTTAGGTTAGGTTAGGTTAGGTTAGGTTAGGTTAGGTTAGGTTAGGTTAGGTTAGGTTAGGTTAGGTTAGGTTAGGTTAGGTTAGGTTAGGTTAGGTTAGGTTAGGTTAGGTTAGGTTAGGTTAGGTTAGGTTAGGTTAGGTTAGGTTAGGTTAGGTTAGGTTAGGTTAGGTTAGGTTAGGTTAGGTTAGGTTAGGTTAGGTTAGGTTAGGTTAGGTTAGGTTAGGTTAGGTTAGGTTAGGTTAGGTTAGGTTAGGTTAGGTTAGGTTAGGTTAGGTTAGGTTAGGTTAGGTTAGGTTAGGTTAGGTTAGGTTAGGTTAGGTTAGGTTAGGTTAGGTTAGGTTAGGTTAGGTTAGGTTAGGTTAGGTTAGGTTAGGTTAGGTTAGGTTAGGTTAGGTTAGGTTAGGTTAGGTTAGGTTAGGTTAGGTTAGGTTAGGTTAGGTTAGGTTAGGTTAGGTTAGGTTAGGTTAGGTTAGGTTAGGTTAGGTTAGGTTAGGTTAGGTTAGGTTAGGTTAGGTTAGGTTAGGTTAGGTTAGGTTAGGTTAGGTTAGGTTAGGTTAGGTTAGGTTAGGTTAGGTTAGGTTAGGTTAGGTTAGGTTAGGTTAGGTTAGGTTAGGTTAGGTTAGGTTAGGTTAGGTTAGGTTAGGTTAGGTTAGGTTAGGTTAGGTTAGGTTAGGTTAGGTTAGGTTAGGTTAGGTTAGGTTAGGTTAGGTTAGGTTAGGTTAGGTTAGGTTAGGTTAGGTTAGGTTAGGTTAGGTTAGGTTAGGTTAGGTTAGGTTAGGTTAGGTTAGGTTAGGTTAGGTTAGGTTAGGTTAGGTTAGGTTAGGTTAGGTTAGGTTAGGTTAGGTTAGGTTAGGTTAGGTTAGGTTAGGTTAGGTTAGGTTAGGTTAGGTTAGGTTAGGTTAGGTTAGGTTAGGTTAGGTTAGGTTAGGTTAGGTTAGGTTAGGTTAGGTTAGGTTAGGTTAGGTTAGGTTAGGTTAGGTTAGGTTAGGTTAGGTTAGGTTAGGTTAGGTTAGGTTAGGTTAGGTTAGGTTAGGTTAGGTTAGGTTAGGTTAGGTTAGGTTAGGTTAGGTTAGGTTAGGTTAGGTTAGGTTAGGTTAGGTTAGGTTAGGTTAGGTTAGGTTAGGTTAGGTTAGGTTAGGTTAGGTTAGGTTAGGTTAGGTTAGGTTAGGTTAGGTTAGGTTAGGTTAGGTTAGGTTAGGTTAGGTTAGGTTAGGTTAGGTTAGGTTAGGTTAGGTTAGGTTAGGTTAGGTTAGGTTAGGTTAGGTTAGGTTAGGTTAGGTTAGGTTAGGTTAGGTTAGGTTAGGTTAGGTTAGGTTAGGTTAGGTTAGGTTAGGTTAGGTTAGGTTAGGTTAGGTTAGGTTAGGTTAGGTTAGGTTAGGTTAGGTTAGGTTAGGTTAGGTTAGGTTAGGTTAGGTTAGGTTAGGTTAGGTTAGGTTAGGTTAGGTTAGGTTAGGTTAGGTTAGGTTAGGTTAGGTTAGGTTAGGTTAGGTTAGGTTAGGTTAGGTTAGGTTAGGTTAGGTTAGGTTAGGTTAGGTTAGGTTAGGTTAGGTTAGGTTAGGTTAGGTTAGGTTAGGTTAGGTTAGGTTAGGTTAGGTTAGGTTAGGTTAGGTTAGGTTAGGTTAGGTTAGGTTAGGTTAGGTTAGGTTAGGTTAGGTTAGGTTAGGTTAGGTTAGGTTAGGTTAGGTTAGGTTAGGTTAGGTTAGGTTAGGTTAGGTTAGGTTAGGTTAGGTTAGGTTAGGTTAGGTTAGGTTAGGTTAGGTTAGGTTAGGTTAGGTTAGGTTAGGTTAGGTTAGGTTAGGTTAGGTTAGGTTAGGTTAGGTTAGGTTAGGTTAGGTTAGGTTAGGTTAGGTTAGGTTAGGTTAGGTTAGGTTAGGTTAGGTTAGGTTAGGTTAGGTTAGGTTAGGTTAGGTTAGGTTAGGTTAGGTTAGGTTAGGTTAGGTTAGGTTAGGTTAGGTTAGGTTAGGTTAGGTTAGGTTAGGTTAGGTTAGGTTAGGTTAGGTTAGGTTAGGTTAGGTTAGGTTAGGTTAGGTTAGGTTAGGTTAGGTTAGGTTAGGTTAGGTTAGGTTAGGTTAGGTTAGGTTAGGTTAGGTTAGGTTAGGTTAGGTTAGGTTAGGTTAGGTTAGGTTAGGTTAGGTTAGGTTAGGTTAGGTTAGGTTAGGTTAGGTTAGGTTAGGTTAGGTTAGGTTAGGTTAGGTTAGGTTAGGTTAGGTTAGGTTAGGTTAGGTTAGGTTAGGTTAGGTTAGGTTAGGTTAGGTTAGGTTAGGTTAGGTTAGGTTAGGTTAGGTTAGGTTAGGTTAGGTTAGGTTAGGTTAGGTTAGGTTAGGTTAGGTTAGGTTAGGTTAGGTTAGGTTAGGTTAGGTTAGGTTAGGTTAGGTTAGGTTAGGTTAGGTTAGGTTAGGTTAGGTTAGGTTAGGTTAGGTTAGGTTAGGTTAGGTTAGGTTAGGTTAGGTTAGGTTAGGTTAGGTTAGGTTAGGTTAGGTTAGGTTAGGTTAGGTTAGGTTAGGTTAGGTTAGGTTAGGTTAGGTTAGGTTAGGTTAGGTTAGGTTAGGTTAGGTTAGGTTAGGTTAGGTTAGGTTAGGTTAGGTTAGGTTAGGTTAGGTTAGGTTAGGTTAGGTTAGGTTAGGTTAGGTTAGGTTAGGTTAGGTTAGGTTAGGTTAGGTTAGGTTAGGTTAGGTTAGGTTAGGTTAGGTTAGGTTAGGTTAGGTTAGGTTAGGTTAGGTTAGGTTAGGTTAGGTTAGGTTAGGTTAGGTTAGGTTAGGTTAGGTTAGGTTAGGTTAGGTTAGGTTAGGTTAGGTTAGGTTAGGTTAGGTTAGGTTAGGTTAGGTTAGGTTAGGTTAGGTTAGGTTAGGTTAGGTTAGGTTAGGTTAGGTTAGGTTAGGTTAGGTTAGGTTAGGTTAGGTTAGGTTAGGTTAGGTTAGGTTAGGTTAGGTTAGGTTAGGTTAGGTTAGGTTAGGTTAGGTTAGGTTAGGTTAGGTTAGGTTAGGTTAGGTTAGGTTAGGTTAGGTTAGGTTAGGTTAGGTTAGGTTAGGTTAGGTTAGGTTAGGTTAGGTTAGGTTAGGTTAGGTTAGGTTAGGTTAGGTTAGGTTAGGTTAGGTTAGGTTAGGTTAGGTTAGGTTAGGTTAGGTTAGGTTAGGTTAGGTTAGGTTAGGTTAGGTTAGGTTAGGTTAGGTTAGGTTAGGTTAGGTTAGGTTAGGTTAGGTTAGGTTAGGTTAGGTTAGGTTAGGTTAGGTTAGGTTAGGTTAGGTTAGGTTAGGTTAGGTTAGGTTAGGTTAGGTTAGGTTAGGTTAGGTTAGGTTAGGTTAGGTTAGGTTAGGTTAGGTTAGGTTAGGTTAGGTTAGGTTAGGTTAGGTTAGGTTAGGTTAGGTTAGGTTAGGTTAGGTTAGGTTAGGTTAGGTTAGGTTAGGTTAGGTTAGGTTAGGTTAGGTTAGGTTAGGTTAGGTTAGGTTAGGTTAGGTTAGGTTAGGTTAGGTTAGGTTAGGTTAGGTTAGGTTAGGTTAGGTTAGGTTAGGTTAGGTTAGGTTAGGTTAGGTTAGGTTAGGTTAGGTTAGGTTAGGTTAGGTTAGGTTAGGTTAGGTTAGGTTAGGTTAGGTTAGGTTAGGTTAGGTTAGGTTAGGTTAGGTTAGGTTAGGTTAGGTTAGGTTAGGTTAGGTTAGGTTAGGTTAGGTTAGGTTAGGTTAGGTTAGGTTAGGTTAGGTTAGGTTAGGTTAGGTTAGGTTAGGTTAGGTTAGGTTAGGTTAGGTTAGGTTAGGTTAGGTTAGGTTAGGTTAGGTTAGGTTAGGTTAGGTTAGGTTAGGTTAGGTTAGGTTAGGTTAGGTTAGGTTAGGTTAGGTTAGGTTAGGTTAGGTTAGGTTAGGTTAGGTTAGGTTAGGTTAGGTTAGGTTAGGTTAGGTTAGGTTAGGTTAGGTTAGGTTAGGTTAGGTTAGGTTAGGTTAGGTTAGGTTAGGTTAGGTTAGGTTAGGTTAGGTTAGGTTAGGTTAGGTTAGGTTAGGTTAGGTTAGGTTAGGTTAGGTTAGGTTAGGTTAGGTTAGGTTAGGTTAGGTTAGGTTAGGTTAGGTTAGGTTAGGTTAGGTTAGGTTAGGTTAGGTTAGGTTAGGTTAGGTTAGGTTAGGTTAGGTTAGGTTAGGTTAGGTTAGGTTAGGTTAGGTTAGGTTAGGTTAGGTTAGGTTAGGTTAGGTTAGGTTAGGTTAGGTTAGGTTAGGTTAGGTTAGGTTAGGTTAGGTTAGGTTAGGTTAGGTTAGGTTAGGTTAGGTTAGGTTAGGTTAGGTTAGGTTAGGTTAGGTTAGGTTAGGTTAGGTTAGGTTAGGTTAGGTTAGGTTAGGTTAGGTTAGGTTAGGTTAGGTTAGGTTAGGTTAGGTTAGGTTAGGTTAGGTTAGGTTAGGTTAGGTTAGGTTAGGTTAGGTTAGGTTAGGTTAGGTTAGGTTAGGTTAGGTTAGGTTAGGTTAGGTTAGGTTAGGTTAGGTTAGGTTAGGTTAGGTTAGGTTAGGTTAGGTTAGGTTAGGTTAGGTTAGGTTAGGTTAGGTTAGGTTAGGTTAGGTTAGGTTAGGTTAGGTTAGGTTAGGTTAGGTTAGGTTAGGTTAGGTTAGGTTAGGTTAGGTTAGGTTAGGTTAGGTTAGGTTAGGTTAGGTTAGGTTAGGTTAGGTTAGGTTAGGTTAGGTTAGGTTAGGTTAGGTTAGGTTAGGTTAGGTTAGGTTAGGTTAGGTTAGGTTAGGTTAGGTTAGGTTAGGTTAGGTTAGGTTAGGTTAGGTTAGGTTAGGTTAGGTTAGGTTAGGTTAGGTTAGGTTAGGTTAGGTTAGGTTAGGTTAGGTTAGGTTAGGTTAGGTTAGGTTAGGTTAGGTTAGGTTAGGTTAGGTTAGGTTAGGTTAGGTTAGGTTAGGTTAGGTTAGGTTAGGTTAGGTTAGGTTAGGTTAGGTTAGGTTAGGTTAGGTTAGGTTAGGTTAGGTTAGGTTAGGTTAGGTTAGGTTAGGTTAGGTTAGGTTAGGTTAGGTTAGGTTAGGTTAGGTTAGGTTAGGTTAGGTTAGGTTAGGTTAGGTTAGGTTAGGTTAGGTTAGGTTAGGTTAGGTTAGGTTAGGTTAGGTTAGGTTAGGTTAGGTTAGGTTAGGTTAGGTTAGGTTAGGTTAGGTTAGGTTAGGTTAGGTTAGGTTAGGTTAGGTTAGGTTAGGTTAGGTTAGGTTAGGTTAGGTTAGGTTAGGTTAGGTTAGGTTAGGTTAGGTTAGGTTAGGTTAGGTTAGGTTAGGTTAGGTTAGGTTAGGTTAGGTTAGGTTAGGTTAGGTTAGGTTAGGTTAGGTTAGGTTAGGTTAGGTTAGGTTAGGTTAGGTTAGGTTAGGTTAGGTTAGGTTAGGTTAGGTTAGGTTAGGTTAGGTTAGGTTAGGTTAGGTTAGGTTAGGTTAGGTTAGGTTAGGTTAGGTTAGGTTAGGTTAGGTTAGGTTAGGTTAGGTTAGGTTAGGTTAGGTTAGGTTAGGTTAGGTTAGGTTAGGTTAGGTTAGGTTAGGTTAGGTTAGGTTAGGTTAGGTTAGGTTAGGTTAGGTTAGGTTAGGTTAGGTTAGGTTAGGTTAGGTTAGGTTAGGTTAGGTTAGGTTAGGTTAGGTTAGGTTAGGTTAGGTTAGGTTAGGTTAGGTTAGGTTAGGTTAGGTTAGGTTAGGTTAGGTTAGGTTAGGTTAGGTTAGGTTAGGTTAGGTTAGGTTAGGTTAGGTTAGGTTAGGTTAGGTTAGGTTAGGTTAGGTTAGGTTAGGTTAGGTTAGGTTAGGTTAGGTTAGGTTAGGTTAGGTTAGGTTAGGTTAGGTTAGGTTAGGTTAGGTTAGGTTAGGTTAGGTTAGGTTAGGTTAGGTTAGGTTAGGTTAGGTTAGGTTAGGTTAGGTTAGGTTAGGTTAGGTTAGGTTAGGTTAGGTTAGGTTAGGTTAGGTTAGGTTAGGTTAGGTTAGGTTAGGTTAGGTTAGGTTAGGTTAGGTTAGGTTAGGTTAGGTTAGGTTAGGTTAGGTTAGGTTAGGTTAGGTTAGGTTAGGTTAGGTTAGGTTAGGTTAGGTTAGGTTAGGTTAGGTTAGGTTAGGTTAGGTTAGGTTAGGTTAGGTTAGGTTAGGTTAGGTTAGGTTAGGTTAGGTTAGGTTAGGTTAGGTTAGGTTAGGTTAGGTTAGGTTAGGTTAGGTTAGGTTAGGTTAGGTTAGGTTAGGTTAGGTTAGGTTAGGTTAGGTTAGGTTAGGTTAGGTTAGGTTAGGTTAGGTTAGGTTAGGTTAGGTTAGGTTAGGTTAGGTTAGGTTAGGTTAGGTTAGGTTAGGTTAGGTTAGGTTAGGTTAGGTTAGGTTAGGTTAGGTTAGGTTAGGTTAGGTTAGGTTAGGTTAGGTTAGGTTAGGTTAGGTTAGGTTAGGTTAGGTTAGGTTAGGTTAGGTTAGGTTAGGTTAGGTTAGGTTAGGTTAGGTTAGGTTAGGTTAGGTTAGGTTAGGTTAGGTTAGGTTAGGTTAGGTTAGGTTAGGTTAGGTTAGGTTAGGTTAGGTTAGGTTAGGTTAGGTTAGGTTAGGTTAGGTTAGGTTAGGTTAGGTTAGGTTAGGTTAGGTTAGGTTAGGTTAGGTTAGGTTAGGTTAGGTTAGGTTAGGTTAGGTTAGGTTAGGTTAGGTTAGGTTAGGTTAGGTTAGGTTAGGTTAGGTTAGGTTAGGTTAGGTTAGGTTAGGTTAGGTTAGGTTAGGTTAGGTTAGGTTAGGTTAGGTTAGGTTAGGTTAGGTTAGGTTAGGTTAGGTTAGGTTAGGTTAGGTTAGGTTAGGTTAGGTTAGGTTAGGTTAGGTTAGGTTAGGTTAGGTTAGGTTAGGTTAGGTTAGGTTAGGTTAGGTTAGGTTAGGTTAGGTTAGGTTAGGTTAGGTTAGGTTAGGTTAGGTTAGGTTAGGTTAGGTTAGGTTAGGTTAGGTTAGGTTAGGTTAGGTTAGGTTAGGTTAGGTTAGGTTAGGTTAGGTTAGGTTAGGTTAGGTTAGGTTAGGTTAGGTTAGGTTAGGTTAGGTTAGGTTAGGTTAGGTTAGGTTAGGTTAGGTTAGGTTAGGTTAGGTTAGGTTAGGTTAGGTTAGGTTAGGTTAGGTTAGGTTAGGTTAGGTTAGGTTAGGTTAGGTTAGGTTAGGTTAGGTTAGGTTAGGTTAGGTTAGGTTAGGTTAGGTTAGGTTAGGTTAGGTTAGGTTAGGTTAGGTTAGGTTAGGTTAGGTTAGGTTAGGTTAGGTTAGGTTAGGTTAGGTTAGGTTAGGTTAGGTTAGGTTAGGTTAGGTTAGGTTAGGTTAGGTTAGGTTAGGTTAGGTTAGGTTAGGTTAGGTTAGGTTAGGTTAGGTTAGGTTAGGTTAGGTTAGGTTAGGTTAGGTTAGGTTAGGTTAGGTTAGGTTAGGTTAGGTTAGGTTAGGTTAGGTTAGGTTAGGTTAGGTTAGGTTAGGTTAGGTTAGGTTAGGTTAGGTTAGGTTAGGTTAGGTTAGGTTAGGTTAGGTTAGGTTAGGTTAGGTTAGGTTAGGTTAGGTTAGGTTAGGTTAGGTTAGGTTAGGTTAGGTTAGGTTAGGTTAGGTTAGGTTAGGTTAGGTTAGGTTAGGTTAGGTTAGGTTAGGTTAGGTTAGGTTAGGTTAGGTTAGGTTAGGTTAGGTTAGGTTAGGTTAGGTTAGGTTAGGTTAGGTTAGGTTAGGTTAGGTTAGGTTAGGTTAGGTTAGGTTAGGTTAGGTTAGGTTAGGTTAGGTTAGGTTAGGTTAGGTTAGGTTAGGTTAGGTTAGGTTAGGTTAGGTTAGGTTAGGTTAGGTTAGGTTAGGTTAGGTTAGGTTAGGTTAGGTTAGGTTAGGTTAGGTTAGGTTAGGTTAGGTTAGGTTAGGTTAGGTTAGGTTAGGTTAGGTTAGGTTAGGTTAGGTTAGGTTAGGTTAGGTTAGGTTAGGTTAGGTTAGGTTAGGTTAGGTTAGGTTAGGTTAGGTTAGGTTAGGTTAGGTTAGGTTAGGTTAGGTTAGGTTAGGTTAGGTTAGGTTAGGTTAGGTTAGGTTAGGTTAGGTTAGGTTAGGTTAGGTTAGGTTAGGTTAGGTTAGGTTAGGTTAGGTTAGGTTAGGTTAGGTTAGGTTAGGTTAGGTTAGGTTAGGTTAGGTTAGGTTAGGTTAGGTTAGGTTAGGTTAGGTTAGGTTAGGTTAGGTTAGGTTAGGTTAGGTTAGGTTAGGTTAGGTTAGGTTAGGTTAGGTTAGGTTAGGTTAGGTTAGGTTAGGTTAGGTTAGGTTAGGTTAGGTTAGGTTAGGTTAGGTTAGGTTAGGTTAGGTTAGGTTAGGTTAGGTTAGGTTAGGTTAGGTTAGGTTAGGTTAGGTTAGGTTAGGTTAGGTTAGGTTAGGTTAGGTTAGGTTAGGTTAGGTTAGGTTAGGTTAGGTTAGGTTAGGTTAGGTTAGGTTAGGTTAGGTTAGGTTAGGTTAGGTTAGGTTAGGTTAGGTTAGGTTAGGTTAGGTTAGGTTAGGTTAGGTTAGGTTAGGTTAGGTTAGGTTAGGTTAGGTTAGGTTAGGTTAGGTTAGGTTAGGTTAGGTTAGGTTAGGTTAGGTTAGGTTAGGTTAGGTTAGGTTAGGTTAGGTTAGGTTAGGTTAGGTTAGGTTAGGTTAGGTTAGGTTAGGTTAGGTTAGGTTAGGTTAGGTTAGGTTAGGTTAGGTTAGGTTAGGTTAGGTTAGGTTAGGTTAGGTTAGGTTAGGTTAGGTTAGGTTAGGTTAGGTTAGGTTAGGTTAGGTTAGGTTAGGTTAGGTTAGGTTAGGTTAGGTTAGGTTAGGTTAGGTTAGGTTAGGTTAGGTTAGGTTAGGTTAGGTTAGGTTAGGTTAGGTTAGGTTAGGTTAGGTTAGGTTAGGTTAGGTTAGGTTAGGTTAGGTTAGGTTAGGTTAGGTTAGGTTAGGTTAGGTTAGGTTAGGTTAGGTTAGGTTAGGTTAGGTTAGGTTAGGTTAGGTTAGGTTAGGTTAGGTTAGGTTAGGTTAGGTTAGGTTAGGTTAGGTTAGGTTAGGTTAGGTTAGGTTAGGTTAGGTTAGGTTAGGTTAGGTTAGGTTAGGTTAGGTTAGGTTAGGTTAGGTTAGGTTAGGTTAGGTTAGGTTAGGTTAGGTTAGGTTAGGTTAGGTTAGGTTAGGTTAGGTTAGGTTAGGTTAGGTTAGGTTAGGTTAGGTTAGGTTAGGTTAGGTTAGGTTAGGTTAGGTTAGGTTAGGTTAGGTTAGGTTAGGTTAGGTTAGGTTAGGTTAGGTTAGGTTAGGTTAGGTTAGGTTAGGTTAGGTTAGGTTAGGTTAGGTTAGGTTAGGTTAGGTTAGGTTAGGTTAGGTTAGGTTAGGTTAGGTTAGGTTAGGTTAGGTTAGGTTAGGTTAGGTTAGGTTAGGTTAGGTTAGGTTAGGTTAGGTTAGGTTAGGTTAGGTTAGGTTAGGTTAGGTTAGGTTAGGTTAGGTTAGGTTAGGTTAGGTTAGGTTAGGTTAGGTTAGGTTAGGTTAGGTTAGGTTAGGTTAGGTTAGGTTAGGTTAGGTTAGGTTAGGTTAGGTTAGGTTAGGTTAGGTTAGGTTAGGTTAGGTTAGGTTAGGTTAGGTTAGGTTAGGTTAGGTTAGGTTAGGTCTAGGTTAGGTTAGGTTA